>OZ005742.1:149852378-150307324 GCA_963930735.1 Dioctria linearis | reverse complement strand
TGCATAATATTTTAGGGCTCAATTAGGGCTAATTTAATGCCACTTCCCCGAATTTAATGCTCTAGTACTTTTTAAAAAAATCCATGTATAATCCAACTTTATTAAAAGTTAGGACCACCACTACTGAGAATAGGTTAAGTAGTATTGTTACAATAGTGCGCACTGCATAATATTTTAGGGCTCAATTAGGGCTAATTTAATGCCACTTCCCGAATTTAATGTTCTAGTACTTTTTTAAAAAATCCATGGATAATCCAACTTTATTAAAAGTTAGATTACCACAACTGACTATAGTTTAAGTAGTATTGTTACAATAGTGTGCATTGCATAATATTTTAGGGCGCAATTAGGGGTAATTTAATGCCACTTCCCCGAATTTAATGCTCTAGTACTTTTTAAAAATCCATGGATAATCCAACTTTATTAAATGTTAGGACCACCACTACTGAGAATAGGTTAAATAGTATTGTTACAATAGTGCGCACTGCGTAATATTTTAGGGCTCAATTAGGGCTAATTTAATGGTCTAGTACTTTTTAAAAAAATCCATGGATAATCCAAGTTTATTAAAATTTGGGACCACCACTACTGAGAATATGTTAAATACTATTGTTAGAATAGTGTCATTGCATAATATTTTAGGGCTCAATTAGGGCTAATTAAATGCCACTTCCACGAATTTAATGCTCTTGTATTTTTCAAAAAAATTCATGGATATTCCAACTTTATTAAAAGTTAGGACCACCACTACTGAGAATAGGATAAATAGTATTGTTACAATAGTGCGCACTGCGTAATATTTTAGGGCTCAATTAGGGCTAATTTAATGCTCTAGTACTTTTTAAAAAAATCCATGGATAATCCAAGTTTACTAAAAGTTAGGACAACCACTACTGACAATAGGTTAAATATTATTGTTACAATAGTGTGCATTACATAATATTTTAGAGATCAATTAGGGCTAATTTAAAGCCACTTACCCGAATTTAATGCTCTAGTACTTTTTAAAAAAGCCATGGATAATCCAACTTTATTAAAAGTTAGGACCACCACTACTGAGAATAGGTTAAATAGTATTGTTACAATAGTGCGCACTGCATAATATTTTAGGGCTCAATTAGGGCTAATTTAATGCCACTTCCACGAATTTAATGCTCTTGTATTTTTCAAAAAAATCCATGGATATTCCAACTTTATTAAAAGTTAGGACCACCACTACTGAGAATAGGTTAAATAGTATTGTTACAATTGTGCGCACTGCATAATATTTTAGGGCTCAATTAGGGCTAATTTAATGTTCTAGTACTTTTTAAAAAAATCCATGGATAATCCAAGTTTATTAAAAGTTAGGACAACCACTACTGACAATAGGTTAAATAGTATTGTTACAATAGTGTGCATTACATAATATTTTAGAGCTCAATTAGGGCTAATTTAATGCCACTTCCCCGAATTTAATGGTCTAGTACTTTTTAAAAAATCCAAGGATTATCTAACTTTATTAAAAGTTAGGACCACCACCACCGACAATAGTTTAAGTAGTATTCTTACAATAGTGTGCACTGCATAATATTTTAGGGCTCAATTAGGCCTAATTTAATGCTACTTCCCCGAATTTAATGCTCTAGTACTTTTTAAAAAATCTATGGATAATCCAACTTTATTAAAAGTTAGACTCACCACAACTGACAATAGTTTAAGTAGTATTGTTACAATAGTGTGCATTACATAATATTTTAGGGCGCAATTAGGGGTAATTTAAAGCCACTTCCTCGAATTTAACTCTCTAGTACTTTTTAAAAAACTTCATGCATAATCCAACTTTATTAAATGTTAGGACCACCACTACTGAGAATAGGTTAAATTGTATTGTTACAATAGTGTGCATTGCATAATTTTTAGGGCTCAATTAGGGCTAATTTAATGCCACTTCCACGAATTTAATGCTCTTGTATTTTTCAAAAAAATCCATGGATATTCCCACTTTATTAAAATTTAGGACCACCACTACTGAGAATAAGTTAAATAGTATTGTTACAATAGTGCGCACTGCATAATATTTTAGGGCTAAATTAGGACAAATTTAATGCCACTTCCCCGAATTTAATGCTCTAGTACTTTTTAAAAAAATCCATGGATAACCCAACTTTTTTAAAAGTTAGGACCACTAGTACTGACAATAGTTTAATTAGTATTCTTACAATAGTGTGCACTGCATAATAATTTAGGGCTCAATTAGGGGTAATTTAAAAACACTTCCCCGAATTTAACTTTCTAGTACTTTGTAAAAAAATTCATGCATAATCCAACTTTATTAAAAGTTAGGACCACCACTACTGAGAATAGGTTAAATAGTATTGTTACAATAGTGTGCACTGCATAATATTTTAGGGCTCAATTAGGGCTAATTTAATGCCACTTCCCCGAATTTAATGCTCTAGTACTTTTTAAAAAAATCCATGGATAATCCAACTTTATTAAAAGTTAGGACCACCACTACTGACAATAGGTTAAGTAGTATTCTTACAATAGTGTGCACTGCATGGGTAATCCAACTTTATTAAAAGTTAGAACCACCACTAATGACAATAGTTTAAGTAGTATTCTTACAATAGTGTGCACTGCATAATATTTTACGGCTTAATAAGGGATAACTTAATGCCACTTCTACGAATTTAATGCTCTTGTATTTTTCAAAACAATCCATGGATAATCCAACTTTATTAAAAGTTAGGACCACCACTACTGAGAATAGGTTAAATAGTATTGTTACAATAGTGCACACCGGATAATATTTTAGGGCTCAATTAGGGCTAATTTAATGCCACTTCCCCGAATTTAATGCTCTAGTACTTTTTAAAAAAATCCATGGATAATCCAACTTTATTAAAAGTTAGGACCACCACAACTGAAAATAGTTTAAGTAGTTATGTTACAATAGTGTGCAATGCATAATATTTTAGGGCTCAATTAGGGGTAATTTAATGCCACTTCCCCGATTTAACTTTCTAGTGCTTTTTAAAAAAATTCATGCATAATCCAACTTAATTAAAAGTTAGGACCACCACTACTGAGAATAGGTTAAATAGTATTGTTACAATAGAGGACACCGGATAATATTTTAGGGCTCAATTAGGGCTAATTTAATGCCACTTCCCCGAATTTAATGCTCTAGTACTTTTTAAAAAAATCCATGGATAATCCAACTTTATTAAAAGTTAGGACCACCACTACTGACAATGGGTTAAGTAGTATTGTTACAATAGTGTGCACTGCTTAATATTTTAGGGCTCAATTTGGGATAATTTAATGCCACTTCCCCGAATTTAATGCTCTAGTACTTTTTAAAAAAATCCATGGATAATCCAACTATATTAAAAGTTAGGACCACCACTCCTGACAATAGTTTAAGTAGTATTCTTACAATACTGTGCACTGCATAATATTTTAGGGCTCAATTAGGGCTAATTTAACACGAATTTAATGCTTTTGTATTTTTCAAAAAAATCCATCGATAATCCAACTTTATTAAGAGTTAGGACCACCACTACTGAGAATAGGTTAAATAGTATTGTTATAACAGTGCGCACTGTATAATATTTTAGGGCTCAATTAGGGCTAATTTAATGCCACTTCCCCGAATTTAATGCTCTAGTACTTTTTAAAAAAATCCATGGATAATCCAACTTTATTAAAAGTTAGGACCACCACTACTGACAATGGGTTAAGTAGTATTGTTACAATAGTGTGCACTGCTTAATATTTTAGGGCTCAATTTGGGATAATTTAATGCCACTTCCCCGAATTTAATGCTCTAGTACTTTTTAAAAAAATCCATGGATAATCCAACTATATTAAAAGTTAGGACCACCACTCCTGACAATAGTTTAAGTAGTATTCTTACAATACTGTGCACTGCATAATATTTTAGGGCTCAATTAGGGCTAATTTAACACGAATTTACTGCTTTTGTATTTTTCAAAAAAATCCATCGATAATCCAACTTTATTAAGAGTTAGGACCACCACTACTGAGAATAGGTTAAATAGTATTGTTATAACAGTGCGCACTGTATAATATTTTAGGGCTCAATTAGGGCTAATTTAATGCCACTTCCCCGAATTTAATGCTCTAGTTCTTTTTAAAAAGAATCCATGTATAATCCTACTTTATTAAAAGTTAGGACCACAACTACAGACAATAGGTTAAATAGTATTGTTGCAATAGTGCGCACTGCATAATATTTTAGGGCTCAATTAGGGCTAATTTAATGCCACTTCCCCGAATTTAATGCTCTAGTACTTTTTAAAAAAATCCATGGATAATCCAACTTTATTAAAAGTTAGGACCACCACTACTGAGAATAGGTTAAATAGTATTGTTACAATAGTGCGCACTGCATAATATTTTAGGGCTCAATTAGGGCTAATTTAATGCCACTTCCCCGAATTTAATGTTCTAGTACTTTTTAAAAAAATCCATGGATAGTCCAACTTTATTAAAAGTTTGGACTACCAGTACTAACAATAGTTTAAGTAGTATTCTTACAATAGTGTGCACTGCATAATATTTTAGGGCTCAATTAGGGCTAATTTAATGCCACTTCCCCGAAACTAATGCTCTATTACTTTTTAAAAAAATCCATGGATAATCCAACTTAATAAAAAGTTTGGACCAAGAGTACTGACAATAGTTTAATAGTATTCTTACAATAGTGTGCACTGCATAATATTTTAGGGCTCAATTAGGGGTAATTTAATGCCACTTCCCCGAATTTAACTTTCAAGTACTTTTTAAAAAAATTCATGCATAATCCAACTTTATTAAAAGTTAGGACCACCACTACTGACAATAGGTTAAGTAGTATTGTTACAATAGTGCGCACTGCATAATATTTTAGGGCTCAATTAGGGCTAATTTAATGCCACTTCCCCAAATTTAATGCTCTAATACTTTTTAAAAAATCCATGGATAATCCAACTTTATTAAATGCTAGGACCACCACTACTGAGAATAGGTTAAATTGTATTGTTACAATAGTGTGCATTGCATAATATTTTAGGGCTCAATTAGGGATAATTTAATGCCACTTCCTCGAATTTAACTTTCTAGTACTTTTTAAAAAACTTCATGCATAATCCAACTTTATTAAATGTTAGGACCACCACTACTGAGAATAGGTTAAATTGTATTGTTACAATAGTGTGCATTGCATAATTTTTAGGGCTCAATTAGGGCTAATTTAATGCCACTTCCACAAATTTAATGCTCTTGTATTTTTCAAAAAAATCCATGGATATTCCCACTTTATTAAAATTTAGGACCACCACTACTGAGAATAGGTTAAATAGTATTGTTACAATAGTGCGCACTGCATAATATTTTTGGGCTCAATTAGGACTAATTTAATGCCACTTCCCCGAATTTAATGCTCTAGTACTTTTTAAAAAAATCCATGGATAACCCAACTTTTTTAAAAGTTAGGACCACTAGTACTGACAATAGTTTAATTAGTATTCTTACAATAGTGTGCACTGCATACTATTTTAGGGCTCAATTAGGGGTAATTTAAAACCACATCCCCGAATTTAACTTTCTAGTACTTTTTAAAAAAATTCATGCATAATCCAACTTTATTAAAAGTTAGGACCACCACTACTGAGAATAGGTTAAATAGTATTGTTACAATAGTGTGCACTGCATAATATTTTAGGGCTCAATTAGGGCTAATTTAATGCCACTTCCCCGAATTTAATGCTCTAGTACTTTTTAAAAAAATCCATGGATAATCCAACTTTATTAAAAGTTAGGACCACCAGTACTGACAATAGGTTAAGTAATATTCTTACAATAGTGTGCACTGCATAATATTTTAGGGCTCAATTAGGGCTAATTTAATGCCACTTCCCCGAATTTAAAGCTCTAGTACTTTTTAAAAAAAATCCTTGTATAATCCAACTTTATTAAAAGTTAGGACCACCACTACTGACAATAGGTTAAGTAGTATTGTTACAATAGTGTGCACTGCTTAATATTTTAGGGCTCAATTAGGGCTAATTTAATGCCACTTCCCCGAATTTAATGCTCTAGTACTTTTTAAAGAAAATCCATGGGTAATCCAACTTTATTAAAAGTTAGAACCACCACTAATGACAATAGTTTAAGGAGTATACTTACAATAGTGTGCACTGCATAATATTTTACGGCTTAATAAGGGATAACTTAATGCCACTTCTACGAATTTAATGCTCTTGTATTTTTCAAAAAAATCCATCGATAATCCAACTTTATTAAGAGTTAGGACCACCACTACTGAGAATAGGTTAAATAGTATTGTTACAATAGTGCGCACTGCATAATATTTTAGGGCTCAATTAGGGCTAATTTAATGCCACTTCCCCGAATTTAATGCTCTAGTACTTTTTAAAAAAAATCCATGTATAATCCAACTTTATTAAAAGTTAGGACCACCACTACTGAGAATAGGTTAAGTAGTATTGTTACAATAGTGCGCACTGCATAATATTTTAGGGCTCAATTAGGGCTAATTTAATGCCACTTCCCCGAATTTAATGTTCTAGTACTTTTTTAAAAAATCCATGGATAATCCAACTTTATTAAAAGTTAGATTACCACAACTAATTTGGTTTAAGTAGTATTGTTACAATAGTGTGCATTGCATAATATTTTAGGGCGCAATTAGGGGTAATTTAATGCCACTTCCCGAATTTAATGCTCTAGTACTTTTTAAAAAATCCATGGATAATCCAACTTTATTAAATGTTAGGACCACCACTACTGAGAATAGGTTAAATAGTATTGTTACAAAAGTGCGCACTGCGTAATATTTTAGGGCTCAATTAGGGCTAATTTAATGCTCTAGTACTTTTTAAAAAAAGCCATGGATAATCCAAGTTTATTAAAATTTAGGACCACCACTACTGAGAATATGTTAAATAGTATTGTTAGAATAGTGTCATTGCATAATATTTTAGGGCTCAATTAGGGCTAATTTAATGCCACTTCCACGAATTTAATGCTCTTGTATTTTTCAAAAAAATCCATGGATATTCCAACTTTATTAAAAGTTAGGACCACCACTACTGAGAATAGGTTAAATAGTATTGTTACAATAGTGCGCACTGCGTAATATTTTAGGGCTCAATTAGGGCTAATTTAATGCTCTAGTACTTTTTAAAAAAATCCTTGGATATTCCAAGTTTATTAAAAGTTAGGACAACCACTACTGACAATAGGTTAAATAGTATTGTTACAATAGTGTGCATTACATAATATTTTAGAGTTCAATTAGGGCTAATTTAATGCCACTTACCCGAATTTAATGCTCTAGTACTTTTTAAAAAAATCCATGGATAATCCAACTTTATTAAAAGTTAGGACCACCACTACTGAGAATAGGTTAAATAGTATTGTTACAATAGTGCGCACTGCATAATATTTTAGGGCTCAATTAGGGCTAATTTAATGCCACTTCCCCGAATTTAATGCTCTAATACTTTTTAAAAAATCCATGGATAATCCAACTTTATTACATGCTAGGACCACCACTACTGAGAATAGGTTAAATTGTATTGTTACAATAGTGTGCATTGCATAATATTTTAGGGCTCAATTAGGGCTAATTTAATGCCACTTCCTCGAATTTAACTTTCTAGTACTTTTTAAAAAACTTCATGCATAATCCAACTTTATTAAATGTTAGGACCACCACTACTGAGAATAGGTTAAATTGTATTGTTACAATAGTGTGCATTGCATAATTTTTAGGGCTCAATTAGGGCTAATTTAATGCCACTTCCACGAATTTAATGCTCTTGTATTTTTCAAAAAAATCCATGGATATTCCCACTTTATTAAAATTTAGGACCACCACTACTGAGAATAGGTTAAATAGTATTGTTACAATAGTGCGCACTGCATAATATTTTTGGGCTCAATTAGGACTAATTTAATGCCACTTCCCCGAATTTAATGCTCTAGTACTTTTTAAAAAAATCCATGGATAACCCAACTTTTTTAAAAGTTAGGACCACTAGTACTGACAATAGTTTAATTAGTATTCTTACAATAGTGTGCACTGCATACTATTTTAGGGCTCAATTAGGGGTAATTTAAAACCACTTCCCCGAATTTAACTTTCTAGTACTTTTTAAAAAAATTCATGCATAATCCAACTTTATTAAAAGTTAGGACCACCACTACTGAGAATAGGTTAAATAGTATTGTTACAATAGTGTGCACTGCATAATATTTTAGGGCTCAATTAGGGCTAATTTAATGCCACTTCCCCGAATTTAATGCTCTAGTACTTTTTAAAAAAATCCATGGATAATCCAACTTTATTAAAAGTTAGGACCCCCAGTACTGACAATAGGTTAAGTAGTATTCTTACAATAGTGTGCACTGCATAATATTTTAGGGCTCAATTAGGGCTAATTTAATGCCACTTCCCCGAATT
Organism: Dioctria linearis; assembly: GCA_963930735.1. Classification (NCBI taxonomy): domain Eukaryota; kingdom Metazoa; phylum Arthropoda; class Insecta; order Diptera; family Asilidae; genus Dioctria; species Dioctria linearis. The sequence goes on along the minus strand of OZ005742.1, from coordinate 150,298,845 downwards.
TAAAGCTCTAGTACTTTTTAAAAAAAATCCTTGGATAATCCAACTTTATTAAAAGTTAGGACCACCACTACTGACAATAGGTTAAGTAGTATTGTTACAATAGTGTGCACTGCTTAATATTTTAGGGCTCAATTAGGGCTAATTTAATGCCACTTCCCCGAATTTAATGCTCTAGTACTTTTTAAAGAAAATCCATGGGTAATCCAACTTTATTAAAAGTTAGAACCACCACTAATGACAATAGTTTAAGGAGTATTCTTACAATAGTGTGCACTGCATAATATTTTACGGCTTAATAAGGGATAACTTAATGCCACTTCTACGAATTTAATGCTCTTGTATTTTTCAGAACAATCCATGGATAATCCAACTTTATTAAAAGTTAGGACCACCACTACTGAGAATAGGTTAAATAGTATTGTTACAATAGTGGACACCGGATAATATTTTAGGGCTCAATTAGGGCTAATTTAATGCCACTTCCCCGAATTTAATGCTCTAGTACTTTTTAAAAAAATCCATGGATAATCCAACTTTATTAAAAGTTAGGACCACCACTACTGACAATGGGTTAAGTAGTATTGTTACAATAGTGTGCACTGCTTAATATTTTAGGGCTCAATTTGGGATAATTAAATACCACTTCCCCGAATTTAATGCTCTAGTACTTTTTAAAAAAATCCATGGATAATCCAACTATATTAAAAGTTAGGACCACCACTACTGACAATAGTTTAAGTAGTATTCTTACAATAGTGCGCACTGCGTAATATTTTAGGGCTCAATTAGGGCTAACTTATTGCTCTAGTACTTTTTAAAAAAATCAATGGATAATCCAAGTTTATTGAAAGTTAGGACCACCACTACTGACAATAGGTTAGCACAATTAGGGCTAATTTAATGCCACTTCCCTGAATTTAATGCTCTAGTACTTTTAAAAAAAATCCATGGATAATCCAACTTTATTAAAAGTTAGGACCACCACTACTGACAATAGTTTAAGTAGTATTCTTACAATAGTGTGCACTGCATAATATTTTTAGGGCTCAATTAGGGGTAATTTAAAGCCGCTTCCCCGAATTTAACTTTCTAGTACTTTTTAAAAAAATTCATGCATAATCCAACTTTATTAAAAGTTAGGACCACCACTACTAACAATAGGTTAAGTAGTATTGTTACAATAGTGTGCGTTGCATAATATTTTAGGGCTCAATTTGGGATAATTTGATGCCACTTCATCGAATTTAATGCTCTAGTACTTTTTAAAAAAATCCATGGATAATCCAACTTTATTAAAAGTTAGGACCACCACTCCTGACAATAGTTTTAAGTAGTATTCTTACAATAGTGTGCACTGCATAATATTTTAGGGCTCAATTAGGGCTAATTTAACACGAATTTAATGCTCTTGAATTTTTCAAAAAAATCCATCGATAATCCAACTTTATTAAGAGTTAGGACCACCGCTACTGAGAATAGCTTAAATAGTATTGTTACAATACTGCGCACTGCATAATATTTTAGGGCTCAATTAGGGCTAATTTAATGCCACTTCCCCGAATGTAATGCTCTAGTACTTTTAAAAAAAAATCCATGTAATAATCCAACTTTATTAAAAGTTAGGACCACCACTATTGACAATAGGTTAAGTAGTATTGTTACAATAGTGTACATTGCATAATATTTTTAGGGCACAATTAGGGCTAATTTAATGCCACTTCCCCGAATTTAATGTTCTAGTACTTTTTTAAAAAATCCATGGATAATCCAACTTTATTAAAGTTAGATTACCACAACTAACTATAGTTTAAGTAGTATTGTTACAATAGTGCGCACTGCGTAATATTTTAAGGCTCAATTAGGGCTAATTTATTGCTCTAGTACTTTTTAAAAAAATCAATGGATAATCCAAGTTTATTAAAAGTTAGAACCACCACTACTGAGAATATGTTAAATAGTATTGTTAGAATAGTGTCATTGCATAATATTTTAGGGCTCAATTAGGGCTAATTTAATGACAATTCCACGAATTTAATGCTCTTGTATTTTTCAAAAAAAATCCATGGATATTCCAACTTTATTAAAAGTTAGGACCACCACTACTGAGAATAGGTTAAATAGTATTGTTACAATAGTGCGCACTGCGTAATATTTTTAGGGCTCAATTAGGGCTAATTTAATGCTCTAGTACTTTTTAAAAAAAATCCATGGATAATCCAAGTTTATTAAAAGTTAGGACAACCACTACTGACAATAGGTTAAATTAGTATTGTTACAATAGTGTGCATTACATAATCTTTTTAGAGTTCAATTAGGGCTAATTTAATGCCACTTACCCGAATTTAATGCTCTAGTACTTTTTTAAAAAAATCCATGGATAATCCAACTTTATTAAAAGTTAGGACCACCACTACTGAGAATAGGTTAAATAGTATTGTTACAATAGTGCGCACTGCATAATATTTTAGGGCTCAATTAGGGCTAATTTAATGCCACTTCCCCGAATTTAATGCTCTAGTACTTTTAAAAAAAATCCATGGATAATCCAACTTTGTTAAATGCTAGGACCACCACTACTGAGAATAAGTTAAATTGTATTGTTACAATAGTGTGCATTCCATAATATTTTAGGGCTCAATTCAGGGCTAATTTAATGCCACTTCCACGAATTTAATGCTCTTGTATTTTTCAAAAAAATCCATGGATATTCCAACTTTATTAAAAGTTAGGACCACCACTACTGAGAATAGGTTAAATAGTATTGTTACAAAAGTGCGCACTGCATAATATTTTAGGGCTCAATTAGGGCTAATATAATGCCACTTCCCCGAATTTAATGCTCTAGTACTTTTTAAAAAAATCCATGGATAATCCAACTTTATTAAAAGGTTAGGACCTCACCAGTACTGACAATAGTTTAAGTAGTATTCTTACAATAGTGTGCACTGCATAATATTTTAGGGCTCAATTAGCGGTAATTTAAAACCAATTCCCCGAATTTAACTTTCTAGTACTTTTTAAAAAACTTCATGCATAATCCAACTTTATTAAAAGTTAGGACCACCACTCCTGACAATAGTTTAAGTAGTATTCTTACAATAGTGTGCACTGCATAATATTTTAGGGCTCAATTAGGGCTAATTTAACACGAATTTAATGCTCTGGTATTTTTCAAAAAAAATCCATCGATAATCCAACCTTATTAAGAGTTAGGACCACCACTACTGAGAATAGGTTAAATAGTATTGTTACAATAGTGCGCACTGCATAATATTTTAGGGCTCAATTTGGGCTAATTTAATGCCACTTCCCTGAATTTAATGCTCTAGTACTTTTTAAAAAAATCCATGGATAATCCAACTCTATTAAAAGTTAGGACCACTACAACTGACAATAGTTAAAGTAGTATTTTTACAATAGTGTGCATTGCATGATAATTTAGGGGCTAAATTAGGGGTAATTTAAAGCCACTTCCCCGAATTTAACTTTCTAGTACTTTTTAAAAAAGTTAAGACCACCACTACTGAGAATATGTTAAATAGTATTGTTACAATAGTGGGCATTGCATAATATTTTTGGGCTCAATTAGAGGTAATTTAATGCCACTTCCCCGAAATTAATTTAATAGTACTTTTTAAAAAAATTCATGGATAATCCAACTTTATTCAAAGTTAGAACCACCACTACTGACAATAGGTTAAATAGTATTGTTACAATAGGAGCGCACTGCATAATATTTTAGGGTTCAATTAGGGCTAATTTAATGCCACTACCCCGAATTTAATGCTCTAGTACTTTTTAAAAAAATCCTTGGGTAATCACAACTTTATTAAAAGTTAGGACCGCCACTACTCACAATAGGTTAAGTAGTATTGTTACAATAGTGTACACTGCATAATATTTTAGGGCTCAATTAGGGTTTATTTAATGCCACTTCCCCGAATTTGATGCTCTAGTACTTTTTAAAAAAATCCTTGGATAATCCAACTTTATTAAAAAGTTAGGACCACCACTACTGAGAATAGGTTAAATAGTATTGTTACAATAGTGCGCACTGCATAATATTTTAGGGCTCAATTAGGGCTAATTTAATGCCACTTCCCCGAATTTAAAGCTCTAGTACTTTTTAAAAAAATCCATGGATAATCCAACTTTATTAAAAGTTAGGACCACCAGTACTGACAATAGTTTAAGTAGTATTCTTACAATAGTGTGCACTGCATAATATTTTAGGGCTCAATTAGGGGTAATTTTAAAGCAACTTCCCCGAATTTAACTTTCTAGTACTTTTTAAAAAAATTCATGCATAATCCAACTTTATTAAAAGTTAGGACCACCACTACTGAGAATAGGTTAAATAGTATTGTTACAATAGTGTGCATTGCATAATATTTTAGGGCTCAATTAGGGCTAATTTAATGCCACTTCCCCGAAATTAATTTTCTAGTACGTTTTAAAAAATCCATTGATAATCCAGCTTTATTAAAAGTTAGGACCACCACTACTGACAATAGGTAAAGTAGTATTGTTACAATAGTGTGCATTGCATAATATTTTAGGGCTCAATTAGGGATAATTTAATGCCACTTCCCAGAATTTAATGCTCTAGTACTTTTTAAAAAAATCCATGGATAATCCAACTTTATTAAAAGTTAGGACCACCACTCCTGACAATAGTTTATGTAGTATTCTTACAATAGTGTGCACTGCATAATATTTTAGGGCTCAATTAGGGCTAATTTAACACGAATTTAATGCTCTGGTATTTTTCAAAAAAAATCCATCGATAATCCCAACCTTATTAAGAGTTAGGACCACCACTACTGAGAATAGGTTAAATAGTATTGTTACAATAGTGCGCACTTGCATAATATTTTAGGGCTCAATTAGGGCTAATTTAATGCCACTTCCCTGAATTTAATGCTCTAGTACTTTTTAAAAAAATCCATGGATAATCCAACTCTATTAAAAGTTAGGACCACTACAACTGACAATAGTTAAAGTATTATTGTTACAATAGTGTGCATTGCATGATAATTTAGGGCTAAATTAGGGGCAATTTAAAGCCACATCCCCGAATTTAACTTTCTAGTACTTTTTAAAAAAAGTTAAGACCACCACTACTGAGAATATGTTAAATAGTATTGTTACAATAGTGGGCATTGCATAATATTTTTGGGCTCAATTAGAGGTAATTTAATGCCACTTCCCCGAAATTAATGCTCTAGTACTTTTAAAAAAATCCATGGATAATCCAAATTTATTATAAGTTAGGACCACCACAACTGACAATAGTTTAAGTAGTATTGTTACAATAGTGTGCATTGCATAATATTTTAGGGCTCCATTAGGGCTAATTTAATGCCACTTCCCCGAATTTAATGCTCTAGTACTTTTAAAAAAAATCCATGGATAATCCAACTTTATTATAAGTTAGGACACCCACAACTAACAATAGTTTATGTTGTATTGTTACAATAGTGCGCACTGCATAATATTTTTAGGGCTCAATTTGGGCTAATTTAATGATACTTCCCCGAATTTAATGCTCTAGTACTTTTTAAAAAAATCCATGGATAATCCAACTTTATTAAAAGTCTAGGACCACCACTACTGACAATAGTTTAAGTATTATTTTTTACAATAGTGTGCACTGCATAATATTTTAGGGCGCAATTAGGGGGTAATTTAATGCCACTTCCCCGAATTTAACTTTCAAAAATTTCATGCATAATCCAACTTTATTAAAAGTTTGGACCACCACTATTGACGATAGGTTAAATAGTATTGGTAACAATAGCGTGCATTGCATAATATTTTAGGGGTCAATTAGGGCTAATATAATGCCACTTACAATACAATACTACTGAAAATAGGTTAAATAGTATTGTTTACAATAGTGTGCATTGCATAATATTTTAGGGTTCAATAAGGGATAATTTAATGCCACTTCCCAGAATTTAATGCTCTAGTACTTTTTCAAAAAATCCATTGATAATCCAAATGTTATTACAAGTTTAGGACCACCACAACTGACAATAGTTTAAGTAGTATTGTTACAATAGTGTGCATTGCATAATATTTTAGGGCTCAATTAGGGCTAATTTGATGCCACTTCCCCGAAATTAATTTTCTAGTACTTTTTAAAAAAATCCATGGATAATCCAACTTTATTAAAAGTTAGGACCCCCACTACTGACAATAGGTTATGTAGTATTCTTACAATAGTGTGCACTGCATAATATTTTAGGGCTCAATTAGGGCTAATTTAATGCCACTTCCCCGAATTTGATGCTCTAGTACTTTTTAAAAAAATCCATGGATAATCCAACTTTATTAAAAGTTAGGACCACCACTACTGACAATAGCTTAAGTAATATTGTTACAATATTGTGCATTGCATAATATTTTAGGGCTCAATTAGGGCTAATTTAATGCCACTTCCCCGAATTTAACGCTCTAGTACTTTTTAAAAAAATCCATGGATAATCCAACTTTATTAAATGTTTGGACCACCAGTACTGACGATAGTTTAAATAGTATTCTTACAATAGTGTGCACTGCATAATATTTTAGGGCTCAATTAGGGCTAATTTAATGCCACTTCGCCGAATTTAATGCTCTAGTACTTTTTCAAAAAATCCATTGATAATCCAACTTTATTAAAAGTTATGACCACCACTATTGACGTTAGTATTGGTACAATAGTGTGCATTGCATAATATTTTAGGGGTCAATTAGGGCTAATATAATGCCACTTACAATACAATACTACTGAAAATAGGTTAAATAGTATTGTTACAATAGTGGGCATTGCATAATATTTTTGGGCTCAATTATGGGTAATTTAGTCCCACTTCCCCGAAATTAATTTTCTAGTATTTTTTAAAAAAATCCATGGATAGTCCAACTTTATTAAAAGTTAGGATAACCACTACTGAAAATAGGTTAAGTAGTATTGTTACAATAGTGTGCACTGCATAATATTTTAGGGGTGAATTACGGCTAATTTAATGACACTTCCCCGAATTTAATGCTCTAGTAATTTTTAAAAAAATCCATGGACAATCCAACTTTATTAAAAGTTAGGACCACCACTACTGACAATAGTTTAAGTAGTATTTTTACAATAGTGTGCATTGCATAATATTTTAGGGCGCAATTAGGGGTAATTTACTGCCACTTCCCCGAACTTAACTTTCTAGTACTTTTTAAAAAAATTCATGGATAATTCAACTTTAATAAAAGTTAGGACCACAACTACTGAGAATAGGTAAAATAGTATTGTTACAATAGTGCGCACTGCATAATATTTTATGGCTCAATTCAGGCTAATTTAATGACACTTCCCCGAATTTATTGCTCTAGTACTTTTTAAAAAAATCCATGGATAATCCAACTTTATTAAAAGTTAGGACCACCACTACTGACAATAGTTTAAGTATTATTTTTACAATAGTGTGCACTCATAATATTTTAGGGCGCAATTAGGGGTAATTTAATGCCACTTCCCCGAATTTAACTTTCAAAAATTTCATGCATAATCCAACTTTATTAAAAGTTTGGACCACCACTACTGACAATAGTTTAAGTAGTATTCCTACAATAGTGTGCACTGCATAATATTTTAGGGCTCAATTGGGGCTAACTTAATGCCACATCCCCGAATTTAATGCTCCAGTACTTTTTAAAAAAATCCATGGATAATCCAACTTTATTATAAGTTAGGACCACCACAACTGACAATAGTTTAAGTAGTATTGTTACAATAGTGTGCATTGCATAAAACTTCAGGGCTCAATTAGGGCTAATTTAATGCCACTTCCCCGAATTTAATGCTCTAGTACTTTTTAAAAAAATCCATAGGTAATCCAACTTTGCTAAAAGTTAGGACCACCACTACTGAGAATATGTTAGATAGTATTGGTACAATAGTGTGCATTGCATAATATTTTAGGGGTCAATTAGGGCTAATATAATGCCACTTACATTACAATACTACTGAAAATAGGTTAAATAGTATTGTTACAATAGTGGGCATTGCATAATATTTTTGGGCTCAATTAGGGGAAATTTAGTCCCACTTCCCCGAAATTAATTTTCTAGTACTTTTTAAAAAAATCCATGGATAGTCCAACTTTATTAAAAGTTAGGATAACCACTACTGAAAATAGGTTAAGTAGTATTGTTACAATAGTGCGCACTGCATAATAATTTAGGTCTCAATTAGGGCTAATTTAATGCCCCTTCCACGAATTTAATGCTCTTGTATTTTTCAAAAAAAAATTCATGGATAATCCAACTTTATTAAAAGTTAGGACCACTACAACTGACAATAGTTTAAGTAGTATTGTTACAATAGTGTGCATTGCATAATATTTTAGGGCTTAATTAGGGCTAATTTAATGCCACTTCCCGAATTTAATGCTCTTGTACTCAAGCCCACAAGTTTTTCGTAGAAATTTACTGTAAATTTTTTCTTTTGAGCCTTTATGCATTATTGAAGACCGAACGTGAAAGTAATGTATCTAAAAAAAAAACTGGAGGCGGCCCCAAAACTGAATATAAATTCTACTCAAACATTTTCTGTAAATTTCTGAGAACAAATGAACGCTTATCTACGCAACTGCGCTCATATAAATTGTTAGTAGGAGCCCAAGCAGCAGTTGTCGGCCTGCAATTATGCATAAAAATTCAAAGGAAAAAATTTCCAATAAATTTCTTAGAAAAAATTTAGGCCTTCCTTATATCAGTTCTAAGAACCCATATCAATGGCATAGTATAAAACGTATCCAACCAATCTATGCTCCGTTCCTTTCATTCCAACAATAGCAACAAATTACTCAGTACAGTTGAAAAAAAAAAACAAAAATTGCTTCGTTTCTACATTAGTTTACAAACGAAATTTATCAAAAGAAAAATGATTGCAGTAAATGAAAAGTGTTGTCGGTGCACAGATTTACTTCTGGGCAGCTTTTTCCCACGTTTCTCACACATAGGCTTAAATAGACAATTCGAGCTAAAAAATGTGCCTCACCTTTATTGATCTTGCATTTCTCGATTCTAACATGCAACGTAGATCTACAGTGGCAGGCACCATTTATTGTTCCTAGATGCGTGATGTTAGATAATCGTGGTGTTTGAAAATTAAAACCGCATTTAATTATGTGTTGACTTGCTTCCCAAATTTTGCTATTTAAAAGGGTTTGCCATACACCCAATTTAAATGTTTGTGTATTAGCGCGAGTACGTTCCTTTTTTCTCGCTACGATTGTAAAGGCGAGTTTCAATCCATTTATTGAAACGGGATCAATATTTTAAAATATAATTCTCCTTCGGAGATATCACTCACATCCATAATTATACTATTATCATTCTGTTTAGGGTATATAGTGAACATAGAGGCAATGAGTTCACAACTCAATAGATGGCTCTAGATGTACCGAATCTTTAGGTATTATATATGCCTCCTCAGGCTTTGCTACTTTAGTTATACTCTACTACTAAAGAAAGACTTAAGTTTAATATATAAAATAATCTCTTTATTGCTTCCTTAGCGCGAATACAAATATGACTCTTGATTAAAACTCGAAGCGGAACAAAAATGAATTTCTTAAGATTACATCATCCTAACTTTGACAGAATTTGTTTATGTTGATATCAACGCCTCTTGTGGTTTGACGATTAAATTAACAATTTGGGCTGCCACAGCTACTCCCTTCCCCGTAAATTTGCCGGGGCTTTCTATGGTGACGATGAACCTTAGATCGTTGACAAGTGATGCAGTTGCGACACCATTCCACTATATCTATTTTAATGCTAGGACAGATGTATTTCTGCCGAAGTTGGTGAGTTGTTGCTGTTTGCTGCTTATTGCTTGTAGCTTGTTGCTTATTTCTAGCTGCTTGTTACTTGCATCTTGTGGCATGTTGCTTACTGCTTGTTGTATGGTGCTTGTTGCACGTTGCTTGTTTGTAGCTGCTTGTTGCATGTTGCTTGTTTCTAGCTGATTGTTGCTTGCAGCTTGTTGCATGCTGTTTGTTGTTTGCTGCTTGTTGCTTGTTGCATGTTGCTTGTTTCTAGCTGGTTGTTGCTTGCAGCTTGTTGTATGGTGCTTGTTGCACGTTATTTACTGTTTGTTACATGGTGCTTGTTGCACGTTGCTTGTTTGATGCTGCTGTTGCTTGTTGCATGTTACTTGTTTCTAGATGCATGTTGTTCGTAGCTTGTTGCTTGTTTCTAGCTGCTTGTTGCTTGCAGCTTGTTGCTAGCTACTTGTTGATTGCAGCTTGTTGCTTGCAGCTTGTGGCATGCTGCTTGTTGTATGGTAGATCCACTAGTATGTGGTAGTAACTGAAGAAGTCAGCACCAATTATGGCTGTGATTTTTGCTTGTTTGCGGGTTTTTCTGTTTACTATGCCGAAAGTCTATTTAAAAGATCTTCGGAGACCAAGATTTAGTGCCATGCTTCGAAAACCATAGGTCCTTATTTCGCTTGAATTTGCTGCGAAAAGGATAAGAGATCCTGGCTGCAAGTCATGGAAAGAATGTTTCGGAATTCTTGACAAAGATAATCCTGCATCGATGAGAAATTCTTGGCCAGTTTTGAATCCCTGATGTACAAAAGAATTTTTATTTGAGGCTTGAGTTGATAGGATCGCTGTCACGTACTGCCTCTTGCACTTACAGCAAAATTAGTTTTTTTTTTTAATGGTTTATTTGCAAATGTAAGGAGATGTACAACGCGTAGCCTTGTCTCCAAACTTTAAGTTGCTTGTTGAAACTCGCGATTATGGATTGAAATTCTTTCATAATGATTCGCTTAATAAGCAATGTTCAAGTTCGCAGGTATATAAAAGCACTTCACTTACATTTGTTTTTATTTTTAGTTGTTCTTTTATCGGGGTCACCACTTGAGGTATTATATATGCCTCCTCGGGCTTTGCTACTTTAGTTATACTCTACTACTAAATAAAGACTGAATTTTAATATATAAAATAATCTCTTTATTGCTTCCTTAGCGCGAATACAAAAATGACACTTGATTAAAACTCGAAGCGGAACAAAAGTGAATTTCGTAAGATTACATCATCCTAACTTTGACAGAATTTGTTTATGTTGATATCAGCGCCTCTTGTGGTTTGACGAGTAAATTAACAATTTGAGCTGCCACAAATCGAAGAAATTCTCTGTTCACATATAAATTTACTCTTTGGTTCTTGTTCGTGCTGCAGTGCAGCTAGATTTGCGCATCGCGTTACTGTTTATTGGATATTCTTCTCGTTCGTTGTTGCCTTCCCGTACCATACTCGCTGCTTCGTGTTTGTGTGGTGGCTTCACCCATCACTTACTTTGCATAGAATAAGATTGGTGGGCGAAACGGGCAGGCTGCAATGATTAATTTAGCTCTGCATTGATCTGGCGGATTTTTGGGATCACTGATTTGTTCATAATTATGTACTAAGAAAAACAGAGCAGTAAATGTATGTTTTCTTAGAAGGGAATCTTTAACATCATTTTGCATGACGTTTGTTTTTGTGAATTTTAATTTCTAAGTGTTATTTGAGACCAGATGACATTTTTGAGGCTGCATATAAATGAAGATCAAATTAAGGGTTTCTTTTCTATTGAGGGAAGCATAATAAGAAAATATACACTTACGTAGATAGACCTGGGGATTACACGAGGAAGTACAGCATGTGTGCAAGCCTCCCTTCCATCGTGTTTTTAAAATTGACAGAAGAAGGCAGTTCGATTGATATTTTATCAGCTTGTATGGATAATCATTTAGAAAAATGGCATTGAGACAAAGTTTTGTGTATGTCGGCGGAAGTCGCTATTGCAAACTTTGATATTAGAAAATTTTCTGGAATTTAAGAAAATAATTTTTGTGTATAAAATTTTCATGAGTTACTCGAATTTCTTGTGTCAGAACAATGTTCAATAAATTATCTATATCTATGATGCAACTACTTATACGTAGAAAATATTTCTATTCTACGCTGCATTTTTTGCTTCAAAGTTTTTTATTCATAAGTTTTTTTTAACATATATGGGCAAAACAAAGAGTAGGGTACAATTTAGATTGCATTCATTCACTAGCTATCCATTCCCGAGTTTGCAGATAGGTTGTTCATTCTTAGCTTGTTATTTGCTCGTAAGTTCCTGTCTTTATTTAAAAATATACATGATGGCTCCACAGCCAGGTAGAAAGCCAAATGTTGATTTAGACTTGAAGACCAGCACAATTTTAAAATATAAAAAAAAACATTATATTGCCAAGTGGAAATATTGCACCGAGAACTAATACAGTTTGGAGAAGTATTAGTGAAGATTTAAATAATAAATTACATCCTAAGTCTCTGTATTCGTATGTTTGTTGCAATTGTAATGGAGTGAAAGACAAGCTTTTAAATACCATAAAAAAAAAATAATGTGTCCGTTGTGAGTGAAGATAGTGTAGAAGATCAAAGTTTAGATAATACTATAATTATGGATGTGAGTGATATCTCCGAAGGAGAATTATATTTTAAAATATTGTTCCCTGCATCCCGTTTCAATAAATGGATTGAAACTCGCCTTTACAAACGTCGGGAGAAAAAAAGAACGTACTCCCGCGAATACACAACATTTAAATCGGGTGAGGGCTCCCTACATTAGGTCGAGACATCGTTGATTTTATATTGGAGCAATACAATTTTTCTCTGCTCATAGCAAAACAGAAACTTCTAAGAGCAAACGACACCCGAGTACTCTTTGTAATCTTCTTTTTATACCCTAGATGAAATCTAAAGGACATACTAAGCTTGTCGATCCGTTTGTAACGCATAGAAATAATGCTGCTAGAGCAAAATGGATTGAACACCCTCACATAATATTAAATGTTAGTTAGTTAGTTAGTTCGTTAATTTGCATATCCGTCCGTTCTACAGACTGTGCGCACGATAACTCGAGAGCTCGACCATATAGAGGGCTGCAATTTAAGACACTGGTTTAAAAACAAGTAAAATTAAGTTCGAAAATGAGATAAATCAGACAAGTTCTGCGTGGGGTTGCCCAATCAGTCCTAGACGTTTCTATTGTACCGAAAAGTTCTTCAGAATATGAAATCCTATGAAATTGATTTTAATAATTTTTGCTGTCTGACGAACCATTCTAGAAATATATGCGAAAAACAACTTAAAAATAAAACTTACACAGATTGGTGACTGTATGAAATTACAGATGGGCAGTCATCTAGAGTATCATATGAAATGGTCTTACACTAATTCTAGCTTTTTACTTGTTGAGTACTGCAGAACATAACTTTCTTCCATATGCCCTGAATATCTGTTATTATTACTTATCTGTGATAAAACCAAAGAATATATGATCATAAAGACCTCGCTTCTAAAGCACAAAATATGTCATAAAATGTTTACTTTCGGCGTGGTGGCGTCGGCGTCCCAAGCAGCTTTTATATTTCGTTAATTCGTGTAACTGGTGCAAGTTTTGTCTCTGTTTAAGTATCAGACACCCCAAAAAATTTCAGGATGGTAGTATAGAAGTTTATATCGTGGGCCGAATTTTGGGGTATATCGAAAAAATACGGGTTAAAGAATATCCTATCATTAAGCACTGTACTGCGGTAATTTATTTTTTTAATACATAGACCAGCAAAAAAAATGTATATTGTGTTAATTAATGTAGCTATTTCCTTTGAAAGTTTAGAAGAGTTTTTAACTTTTAAAAAACACATTGAATTTCCGCACTTGAACATAAGTAAGTTAATAACAGTTCTATTGCACATCAATATTTTAGGAAAGAGTAGCCATAATATTTACCTACCCAATTTTCATAATTATGTGTATAAAAATAACACTTTATATACTAATTTATATGTCATATATGTCATGGAAAATGTGGTAAACGCCAATTCAGAGAACCTGAAAGAAATAAAGTTGCCACGGAATTGAGAAATAAATCAGCTGTGATTTGGCGGAATGAAATGGCTTAAGCTGAAATTTCATTAGGAGATCCGCAACCTCCATTTTTATACAATGGTTAAAATTGGTTTTTTCGAATTTATTTATAATTTATAAAAATAACCAGACCTCTTTTTGTTACTTTGATCAGTACTGATAAGATATAAATATACACATATTGTTAAAAATCATTATTTTTAATATATTTCAGCACCGCTAATTGCATTTGATATATACCATCCGAACAGCAAATCATATCAACTCAATAAAAATGAAGTTCCTCGGTAGGGTGGCTACAATGAAATGAAGTACGAGCTAATTGGGTTGGTGCGATACATACCGTCGCCGATGTCTGCAGTCAACCATTACACTGCATGTTGTCTCCGAAGATCCGGTACATGGTTGGTGTACGACGACTTAGCACAAATGGAAAAAAAATGGAAAAAAATAAGAACTTAGAGCCCCATTTGTTAATTTATGCGAATAAAGTGTGAAACAAGGTTATGTTCTTTTAGTTTTAAAATCATTTAAAAGCTCAGCAATAATTACCCTCCTCATTGAATTAAAATGTTTTCATTGCTATGACTTGAAACTATACCAATACGAAGTAAGGGAGCACAAATGTAACAAAGCATATGTATCGCCGTGTTGAAATGTAAATAAAGTTTTTAGCGTGGAAGAAAAAACGTTAACCGCTTGTTTTCCAACCATGGTTGCAACTTTAAATGGAAAACGTTTTTAAATCCCCAAAAATCGTAGGTTTTAATAGCTATCTGCAACAAATCAACGGCCAACCATGGTTAGAATTTTAAACTTTTACGATACATGGTAATTTAGGACAAACAAATTTAGTTTGCAGTGCCCACTGAGTAAAGCTACGAAAACTTAATAAATTGCAGAGAATAAATGTAATTAGTACCTCTACATATATAAATTATCTTTTGTAATTTGACAACTAGCGAAAAGTCTTTATCAGAGTTCAAAAACTAATCTGCCTCATATTTTATCATACGCAACTCAGCAGCACAATGGAGTATATTCGTAGAGAAAATAGGAAAAAATTAGCGTAGTGAAATTTTATTTGTGTTCAAGGCATTAAATGTCAAATTCTAACCTGGGCACCAATTTAGTATATACATTTCGCTGTTTCACTCAGCAATAGTTAACTGCTGATTCATGGCTTGTTAGTTGGTTTGTTGAAGATTAGGCATAATAAATACTATAGAAAAACAGTCAAATAAATTATATTTTCTCTACGTTTCTGTGCTAACGCCTTAAAACCTTTATCAGTTCGGAAAAGATTAGAGTATTCAACTCCTTTCCGGTATTATTTGTTGATCACAAATTTAATCCGACTGAAAAACACAGCAATATTAAAATGTTGGGAGCGTGTAGGTTCAAAATCGATGGAGCATTTTGTTTTTTAAATGTTTAATTTAATGGATACTTGGCCTAGATTGATTTCATACTTTCGGGGAAAAGGCACTAAATTAGTCCTAATTGAGCCCTAAAATATTATACAGTGCGCACTATTGCAAAAATACTATTTAACCTATTCTCAGTAGTGGTGGTCCTAACTTTTAATAAAGTTGGATTATCCATGGATTTTTTTAAAAAGTGGCATTAAATTAGCCTTAATTGAGTCCAAAAATATTATGTAGTGCGCACTATTGTAACAATACTATTTAACCTATTCTCAGTAGTGGTGGTCCTAACTTTTAATAAAGTTGGATTATCCATGAATTTTTTTAAAAAGTACTAGAGCATTAAATTCGGGGAAGTGGCATTAAATTAGCCCTAATTGAGCCCTAAAATATTAAGCAGTGCGCACTATTGCAAAAATACTATTTAACCTATTCTCAGTAGTGGTGGTCCTAACTTTTAATAAAGTTGGATTATCCATGGATTTTTTTAAAAAGTGGCATTAAATTAGCCTTAATTGAGCCCTAAAATATTATGTAGTGCGCACTATTGTAACAATACTATTTAACCTATTCTCAGTAGTGGTGGTCCTAACTTTTAATAAAGTTGGATTATCCATGAATTTTTTTAAAAAGTACTAGAGCATTAAATTCGGGGAACTGGCTTTAAATTAGCCCTAATTGAGCCCTAAAATATTATGCAGTGCACACTATTGTAACAATACTACTTAACCTATTGTAAGTAGTGGTGGTCCTAACTTTTAATAAAGTTGGATTATCCATGGTTTTTTTTTTAAAGTACTAGAGCATTAAATTCGGGGAAGTGGCATTAAATTAGCCCTAATTGTGCCCTAAAATATTATGCAGTGCGCTCTGTTGCAACTATACTATTTTACCTATTCTCAGTAGTGGTGGTCCTAACTTTTAATAAAGTTGGATTATCCATGGATTTTTTTAAAAAGTACTAGACCATTATATTCGGGGAAGTGGCATTAAATTAGCCTTAATTGAGCCCTAAAATATTATGTAGTGCGCACTATTGTAACAATACTATTTAACCTATTCTCAGTAGTGGTGGTCCTAACTTTTAATAAAGTTGGATTATCCATGGATTTTTTTAAAAAGTACTAGAGCATTAAATTCGGGGAAATGGCATTAAATTGGCCTTAATTGAGCCCTAAAATATTATGTAGTGCGCACTATTGTAACAATACTACTTAACATATTTTCAGTAGTGGTATTCCTAACTTTTAATAAAGTTGGATTATCCATGGATTTTTTTAAAAAGTACTAGAGCATTAAATTCGGGGAAGTGGCATTAAATTACCCCTAATTGAGCCCTAAAATATTATGCAGTGCGCACTATTGTACAATACTATTTAACCTATTCTCAGTAGTGGTGGTCCTAACTTTTAATAAAGTTTGATTATCCATGGATTTTTTTGAAAAATACAAGAGCATTAAATTCGTGGAAGGGGCATTAAATTAGCCCTAATTGAGCGCTAAATTTGGACGTATTCAAAACTTTCCTACCATGAAATGGCGGTCCCGACTTAATTGATGTCGAGGTTTCTCTAGTTGAGTGGAAGTCTTAGCTTATCAGGTTTGATGCGTGGATTCCGTTAGTTCTGGATACTCATATATGTCCCAACTACGGAATGGTATTTGTATCGGTCGACCTCTCCCGATAATTTTAAATAGTTGCAGATTTTCTTCCTCGGATACTACAACATGCGGAATGCTCCATTGAAGTTTGGTAATTTCAATTTTCACCACATCTGTGGGTGATATAATGGCATTATCGTCTGCCCTGATCCGGATGAATATGAGTTCATGTTTGGAATTTATCAGAATTTTCTTGTAATCTTCAGCGAATCCCAATAAATATTTCAGCCGTACACAACATTGGCTGCTAGAAGAGATGAATCTGGTGACCAACTGCCGTTGAGTAGTATGCTGCTTACATTTGCATTTACCGATACGTAGTTTTTTAATGTTGTCGCAATCCGAAGATTTCTTGTACGGTCGATTTCCACTGCACTCAATTCATAGCGCATTTCCTCAAAAAGAAGTGGTAGAGCGTTGTTATCTAATTTTGTTCCTGCAAATTATAAAGTTGGGGATTTTGTACGCATCAGCAAATACAAGCAGATATATATACAAGGCTATACACCAAACTGGACAATTGAGATTTTTAAAATTATTAAAGTTCAAAACACAAACCACATCATATATCTGCTGGAAGACTATCAAGGAAATCCAATCACAGGAGGCTTCTATGAATTGGAGCTCCTGAAAGTTATATCTCGTAGAGAAAATCTTAAAGAAGAGTTGAGATAAAGCTCACGTTAAATGGCTCGGATTTTCATCAAAACACAATTCTTGGATTAATAAGAAAGATGTTTTATAATTTCTTGAAAAAACATTTAACAATTTAAAATAATTATAATACTTTATACATGTAGCCATAATGCAAATTACTTTAATAAATGAAACTAAACTATAATAGATTTATTATTTACACTATACTTAGATTATATCTGCGGTTGCCACTTGGTGATCTGATGAAATGGAGTAATGTCCCCATGGTAGAGTATGCGTCGTTCCGCTCATAATATGTCGCTTATTATCATAAGGACTCAATGCGATCTTCTTTTGACACTGTTCACGCTATGGTTATGGGATCGCATGGAGCTCTGATTGGCAATTAATATTCGCTTGTTATTCAAGCATTCGACGTAGTCTTCGAAATTGATATGCCTCTGGTCTACATTAGCCTTTACACTTCCGAAATGCTGCTTGATATTTACGAATGTTTCACAATGTATTCAAAAAATTAAACACTTCAACACACCTTCTCGCAATTTCTTGATTAATGAAAAACTTTCATTTACTACTGTGATAGACATTTTTAATTTTTTTATTAGACACGAACACTGAGATTCACTTAGATTGGCTGGTGCACCCCAAGAGTTTGCCTGCGCTTTTATAGCAACGGTTTGTAAACATGAATGATCCTGCTGCTACAATAATCATTGCACAGGATGAATTCCAACGAATTTGCATACAGACTGAGATGATATCGAATTACACGATAAAAAATCATTCAAATTAATTTGATTACTTTATTCTGCTGGTCGAATTTGCAAATCAGATTGTTTACATGAATGCATACATGAAAATGTGAAAATTTGTTTACTTTATGTGAATTCCAATAAGATGTTTCGATCGATAAAATTCATGGAACAATAAAATTTTTGGCTGCCTACAGGAAGTGTGGTATCAAATTACTTGAAAAGAATAAACATGAATCATTTGCTGATATTGCTTAAATTTGTTTGCAGAAGAATATGAAAATTTGTTTACGAATTCCAATGAAACGTTTCGATCAGTTAAATTCTTTGAATTGGGCTGCTTACAGGAAGTGTGTGTGTCAAATTACCTGAAAAGAATAAATGTGCTGATATTTGTTTACAACAGGATGTGAAAATTTGTTTACGAATTCCAATGAAACGTTTCCATCAGTAAAATTCTTGGAATTGGGTTGCTCACAGGAAGTGTGGTATCAAATTATATGAATCATTCAGCTTAATGTGCTGATATTGCAAATTTGCTTTAAGCAAGATTAAACTTGCTTTGGAATCATGACTACAAATTGAGGAGCTGAATCAGAACTTCAATCAGTTTCATTTTGGAGTTCAAACGATAAACAACCAAGGAGAAAGTAATCTGAAATGGCAAACGCCATGGAGGAACTGATGAAACTGGAGCAGCACCCACCTTCTCTAAAGAAATCTGAAATGGAATTTAATAAGGAATACAAGATCCTGGGTGCCAGAAGATGTAAGCCTGCATTTGGATCTCGTATCATCCTGGACTTGGAGAACTGTCAACTTTTCCTTCCTGCACGGTACAGCACAATTACTGACGATACTATCCTGGATATAAATACTGCAGGAGATTTTCAATTAATAAATATATGGAAGATTTCAAGCCAGAGGAGAGAGAGAAATACCTGATGTATTATGATGTTAACAACCTTTATGGATGAGCCATGTCGCAGCACTTACCAACCGGAGGATTCAAATGGGTTGATGCTAACATTATCGACGTTTTCGAGATTCCTGATGATTCACCAATTGGATACATATTCGAAGTCGACTTGGACTATCCTCAACATCTACATTAAACATAAGGATTTACCGTTTTGCTCCGAGCATACAGCACCATGGGGAACAAAATTAGTAAAGCTTTTGACAACATTACATCCTAAAACTAAATATGTTATACACTACCAAAATTTGAAGCAATGCTTATATCATGGCCTCATCCTGAAAAAAGTGCACCTGGTTCTTCAATTCAGCCAACCAGCTTGTCTTAAACTATATATTGCCTTAAATACCACCAAACGGAAAAGCAGCCTACCAGCGATCATGAGAAGGACAGCTATAAGAAGATGAATAATGCAGCTTTTGGTAAGACCATGGAAAATGTTCGCAAGTATAGCGATATAAAGCTTTGCGTAGAGTGGGAAGGTCGCTAAGGTGCAAAAGCTCAGGTTGCGGCACCCAAATTCCCCAGTGCAACGATATTTGATGAGAATTTAGTTGCTGTGGAATTAAGGCGACTCAAAATCTTATTCAATAAGCCCCTCTATATTGGAATGGCTGTTTTGGATATTTGAAAGATATGCCGCTATGATTTCCACTACAGTTTTATGCAGCGTGAATTTGGAGATAAATGTTAAGTCATGTATACAGATACAGATTCTCTAATATATGAACTTGAAGAGAAAAATGCATATGCGTTCAGGGCCGAAAATATAAAAAAATTTGATACAAGTGATTACCCAGTAGATAATCAATTCAATTTAACGCTCAAAAGACTCCTGGTCTAATGAAGAATGAGCTGAATGGGAAAATCATGAGCGAATATGCAGGCTTGCGCTCGAAAATGTACAGTCTACGTATAAACGATGGGAAAACTGTAAAGAAAGCAAAAGGAGTAAAGACTAATGTAATCCAGAGGCATATCAATTTCGAAGACTACGTCGAATGTTTGAATAACAGGCGAGTATTAACTGCTAATCACAGCTCCATACGATCGCATAACCATAATGTTTACACGATCAGCCAAAATAAGATTGGATTGAGTCCATATGATAATTAGCGGTATATTATGAGTGAGACAACGGATACTCTACCATGAGGACATTACTCTATTCAATCAGAACAGCAAGGAGCAGACGCAGAAAACATATAATCTTAGGCTAGTCTAAGATATGTATTGTAAATAAAAATTGTATTATAGCTAAAATACTAAGTGAAATAGTTTGTTTTAATTGTATTATAGTCTAAGATGATATACATTATTGTAAAATAAAGGAAAATATTATAATTATAGGGTAACCGATTTAAGGAAGCCTTACATAGAACGATATCATAAGAATTATATGTTAATATAGAGTGATACTGTTACGTGCCACGAAGTGACACAAGCGACATCTGTTGGAAATGGAAGCAACTTTAGGCTAGTGACATCTTATTAAACCTTGGGTTCGGAAAACGGAATATTCAGGAAAGTTCTAGGCTAATTCGTAGAGTATAAATACGGCGCTTCGCACATCCAGGAGGCGAGTCTTATTTCAGACAGTGAAATGAACGAAGTAAACTATTACGATAATTAGAAGTACAGTACTAGCGATAACTATAAAGAGTTGATTTGATAATTGTTTGTAAATTTTATAAAAGTAAATAGTGAACTTAAATAAAAGAAATAACTTGTTAATGATATCTGAAATATTGTGTTTTAAATAACGAACTAAGGCCACGCTCGTAACAACAGGTGTCAGAAGTAAAATAAGATCGCGAAATAAAGTGGTGTCATTTGACTTTGAAATTCAAAGAGTAATTAACTGTGTGAAATCGTGTGTGAAAATTCCGAAAGATAATGTTATATTAAACTGTGAGTGAATTACAAAAGACGCAAGAATGGGACGCAAACTAAAGGAGCTTCGCATACAGAAATTGAAAGTGGAGTTAGGGAAGCGGTCATTGCAAACGACAGATCCAAAGAATGTTCTAGTCAAGCGACTTAGACAAGCTTTGGTAGAGGAAGAAAAGAATCCTGAGACATACGTTTTCGAGGAAGAACCAGAGCCTGCGATGAACATAGAACAGCTTTTGGGTACACTAATGACCAAAATGGAGCTTTCAACCCTGCAGGTGAAGAATGCTCTTGAGGAACAAAAGAAGTCTCTGGAGTCCCATTTAGATGAGCAGAAGAAATCTCTGGAGGAACAAAAGACCTCTCTGGAATCACGTTTAGATGAGCAGAAGAAATCTATGGAGGAACAAAAGAATTCTCTGGAAACCAGTTATAAAATTTCTCTGGAATCCCTTTTGGATGAACAAAAGATTTCTTTACAGAATTGTCTAGAAACTTGTTTGGAGGAACAGAAGAACTTTCTGAAAAATTCATTACACACACAAAATGTGAAAATTGAAGAAATCCAGCAGGAAGTGTTGGAAGTTCAGCAACAAGTGTCGGAAGTTAAACAAGATGATTTTTAACAAATATCTGCTGATTTAATAAGCTCTGCAAAAGTTCTGCCGACAGTCGTGCATTGAACATCACATGATAAAATATTCCACTTGCGAATGTTTTGCAAAAAGTAAGAACGATGTCCGTACCGCGACCTGCAACGGGGAATCAAGAGATTCTTATGTCTAGTCGATTGCAAGAAATTCAGTTTCTCGAAAAGATACGATGACTTCCGATTGTATATCAGTTAATGTAGAACTTTTAATCTGCGTTGGGTTAAGTAACCCTCTAGAGGGAAACCAAGCAAGGTCGATATATAAGGCGATATGTGACTGGTCCGAGGCAGCCTGAATACGTAGCGTAACGCGTCATTGTATGCAACCAGGAGTCTTCTACGGCACACTGAGTGCAGCGATGATAATATTACGCAACCATTGGTAAAATGAGGTATTACCAGTGCTTTAACCAGTTTTTTTCGCATATGAAGCGAAAGTAAGTTAGAAGTCAGCCACAGCTGCCGTAGACAGCCATATATTTTTCCAATTGCAGCACTGATTTGGTTGCAACAGGAGAACTGCGAATTAAGCTCAAAACCCAGGCTAGATGTATTGCAGCGTCATGGATTACGTCGGTCAGGTCATTTATATAAAGACTGAACAAGACTGGGCCAAGTATTGATCCCTGGGGGACACCACTATATAAATTCGCCACGTGAGAGAGGGAGCTCTGTACTTTTACAAGTTGGCTACGTCCGCTTATGAAGCTCTTGAAGAGCTGAACAGCAGATGAAGAGAAAAAGAATCCTTGAGACAGCTTTTTCAGCATCTTATCATGATTAATAGAGTCAAATGCTTTGCTGAAATCGAGCAATACGAGAATTTTAAGATGGTCATTATCTAGAGCTTCGTGAACATCCGACGAAATTTTAAGCATAGCAGTTTCAAAACTATGATTTGGACGAAATCCAGACTGCCATGTAGTCAAGTAGCCATTTTTATTTATGTAGTCGATGGTCTGCATATACATAATCTTCTCCAATACATTAGCAAAGAAGCAAAGAAGACTAATTGGGCGATAATCAGTTGGAGCAGAAGCAGAAGACTTTTTGCGGATAGGTATTGTAAGCGCATGCTTCCACTTGGTGGGAAACTTTGATGTCGTTAAACAGTGGTTATATATATGGATTAAAACTTTGATTATTTCCCGTGCAATCGCTCTAATGGAACGAGGAGGCAGCTCATCTGGCCCTGTTGCATTAGATTTAATTGCTCACATAGGCCGCAATACCTCCCTTTCGTGAACATTCCGCAAGGCAAAGCCATTAATTGGAAAGTTTTCCGTAGCAGTGCTGCAATCAGATGCAAGAGACGCTGACTTGGAATTCGTGAGAAAAAAATCATTAAAAATATTGGGATCTCCACTTACTTTTGGAGGATCACTTCCATATACACCCATATTGCGTATATTTCGCCGCAACTTCCTCGGAGGTAAATTTACGTCCAGCTTACCGCCAAAGTAGGCACGCTTAGAAGACCTGATCATGCAATTGGTCCTATTACGAACGACTTTATATCTTCTGCATATATCAGCTGATTGTGTGACTCAATCTCGCCTATATAAGTAATCGCGTTCAGCCATTATGGTTTGTATTTCTCGTGTTAGCCACGGACACACCTTAGCCCTTGTGCGTCGCATCAGAAGTGGTACATTCCTGTCATACAGATCAGCCAGCACACCTGTAAGAACATCAACCTTATCAACCAAAGAGTTAGATGCATAGACATCACTCCAAGATACCTGTCAACACTCAGTCAAAGGTCGGTCATAGCAAATATTCTTAAAATCTCGGTATGTGTAAATAACTTCGTTGGGAAACGATTATAGGTTAAGGTCATAAGACAGAAAAAAAAATCGTATTCAAAGTCACTTGGTGGAGTAATCAGATTTTTAAATAACACCTTATCGATATTTGTCGTAAGAACGTGATCAATATGAGATGGATTATTGCTATTAAAATAAGTCGGTAAGCTATTAACCATATCAAAGCTCAAGGTTTTATATAAAGAATGCAATGTTTCCACATTGAAACCGGAACTGAGGTTGTTGACATTCAAATCACCGCACATGACTACGTTATGATTTTTAGGTACTTGTGGCAGCACTGATTCCTTAAATTATAAGGCCGTATCGTTACTGAAAGTACTCGGTGGGCAATAAGCGCTTATCAGAATACATCTGTCAATTCCAGAGTCAACCTCAACACTGAGAAATTCTAGTTTATCACCTGTGGCAGAGGAATTTATCACGGTCGCTTTAAGAGAATTGTGTGCGTAAATAGCAACCCCCCCCCCCCATGTACGATCGTCTCTATCATTACGAAAGATGTAATAGTTATTTAGAGAAATTGCTTGGGATGTTACATTTTATTGAGCCAAGTCTCGCAGATCAAGAGGGCGTGAATTTTGTTGTTCATAAGAATTTCCTCCAATAGACCAACTTTATTCCTAAGACTTTTAGCATTTAGGTATAATATATTGAAGCCATTAGAGCGCGCAGTAAAAATTTTAGGGAGCGCTCTTACTTTTTCCAGTTGAGAGATATTACCAGCCAGAATCACTGAAATGCAAGACCCGAAAGAACCCCAGCAGACGCAAAATATTTTTCAAGTTTTTTGTAGAAATTTTGAGTGCCTCCCATCCATTGATTACAATTTTATTCAATGATAAGGAGAATTTTAAAGACATAAATGTGTAATATTGAAACGAATAATAATAGAAAAAAAGAAATTTCAAAGTAAGAGAGACTTAAAAGAGTAAAATTCGCTAATACATTGAAATGAACAAGAGAAAAAAATAAAACTTAAAAGTAGAAACAACACAATGATCATTTTACAAGCTTAACACACCACGATCAATATCAAGCCTCCGCAGTGCCAACTACAGCGATAATGTCGTCCAACGCATCCAGTACTGAAATTTTAATTGGCAACTCTCCTCGCTTAACACGCACAAAAAGTACGCCATTTCGAGTAAATGCAGAGTTTATGTGACCTTCTCTGTTTAATTTCAGTGCGTGCCGCAGAATGCTGTTATTGCGCGGGGTGAGACTCTCAAATACATTCACTCTGCTATCCGAAATGAAGATTGGGGAGATGTTTTTTAAGAGTTATGGGGCCTGAACTCTTATATATAAACAAAAATTCTCGGTGTTCAGCGACAGAAGAAAATTTTACAATCAGAGGTGCACTTTTTCCAGATATAGAAGATAAGGAAGATTTTGGACAGAATAAATTAATATACGGTGATAGATTGTGGTTAATTTTTGTTGAAATGGATCAAAGAATTTGTTTAGGATGGATTCTCATCACGACAGAGATGAACACCAGTTATAACAGCATCTGTAAGTCTGCTAAGGCGCGAAACATCATCTAGTTCATGACGAATGTCAGCCAATTCAGCTTTCAGCTGCTCCACTTCACTACTTAATTTAGTTACCTCTGATTGAGTTGATGCGGCTAATGATTGAATTTTCACAGCTATGCATTCTTTAAATTCATCAAACTTATGAGATATTAATTCCTCCAGGGATTCAAACAGTCGTTTTTCTAATAATTCAAAGAAATCCCCAGAACATATAGATTGAGATCTAGCCGTTGAAAGAGAGCTACCACTGCCTTTCTCGCTCGGTTGAATCTTCGCAGCACCTCGGGTTAGTGCGGGTGTACCATTTTGAGCCGTTGTTTTAGAGGTCGACTTAATGTTATCATTCTTACCCATGGCTTAATTTGCAGAGAAAAAACCAAAATAACACCGACAGTATGAATTTTATGTAATAATAATGATGCCACAACACTGTTGAGTTCGTACTTATTTATAATTATGTTTATTTAACACTGACCGACAGGAAAACTCTTGGTATAAGGCAAACAAGCAGGAGACTTGTAAAATACGTCTACTCGCTACTCATGACTAGCTGACTAGCACTTCGAGGTTCTGCATCAGAGCTATTACAAACTATACCGATAGAAAGGTAACTTGATTATACAACATAGAGTTACGTTATGGATATGAACACATGCAGCAAGTATATCGCCTACAGCTACGAAACAGGATTCAAAAGCATGGCGAATCACTACAACAACTGCAGGCTGATGTAGAAAGATTAGCTTATCTCTCATAATCTAGCGTAAATGCGGATTTCCTTAATGAAGTGGCAATAGAGGCATTTGTGAACGCTATTGCAGATCAAAATTTACAACAAGCGTTAAGGCTAGCAGGAAAGAAATCAACAGCAGAAGCACTAGCCTATGCACTAGCGTATGAATCTGCCAGGCAAGCTTCTCGAAGTGCAGTGCGAGTGAAGGAAATTTCAGTGGAGGAATGTACTTGTAGGAGAATGCAGTCATCACAGGGCACTCCTTCACGCGGTATTCTTCGTTGCTGGAATTTTAATAGACTGAGACACCTCCAAAGCGACTGCAGAAAATGCCGACGAATGAAAGCGCTAGAAGAAGGGCAGAGAAATCGAGGTGGGCAAAGATATCGAGCTGGGCAGCAGACTCACAGCAAAATACCGTCATCAGAGACCACTCCTTCGCGTGGTGTCATTCGATGCTGGAAATATAGTAGACTGGGACACCTGCAAAATGACTGTAGGAAACGAGGACGAATGCAAACAACAGAAGAAGAAGGGAGAAGATGGCGAGCTAGAGAGCAAGCTTTCCATGGAGAGACTAGACTGCAACCTCATGACTTTGAAATCCCATACCGCAAAGGACGTATCCACGGAAATGCAGAAGCTTTTTCACAACGTCCACGCAATCCTGAATGGGAACATTGCGGCAGGATGGAAGAAAAAGATGACGATGACTACGATGATGATAACGAAAGTCGAAAGAAGAACGGGAAGAAATCCAAGAGCGAGGACAATGAAAGAAAGAAAAAGGCGAAATCTAAGGGGTCTAAAAATCTGATAATGACGATGATAAGGGTATAATGAAGGTCGGAAAAGGTAAAGACAAAGGTTCTGACGATGATTATAATAAGAAGCGCAAAGGCGGCAATGAAAAGGATGACAACGGTAATCAAAAGGGCAAGAAATTTGAGGACCAAGGAATCAAAGATAAGAGACGAAAGACAAATCAAAGCATGGAAGAGTGTTTCAACAGAACATTAATCGAACATCTCAGGAAGGTCTTCAACTATAATTAGCACGATTGTGTTCGACATATTCCTATATTTCTATTGGCTTATATATCAGCTGTTTACAACATGACCAGACAAAGCCCATCTAAGGTCATATTCGGAAAGTAAATGCGCTTACCTAGTGACCTTAAGTTTGGCGAACAAAAGTTACCAGAA
The DNA here is from genome assembly GCA_963930735.1 of Dioctria linearis. Classification (NCBI taxonomy): domain Eukaryota; kingdom Metazoa; phylum Arthropoda; class Insecta; order Diptera; family Asilidae; genus Dioctria; species Dioctria linearis. The sequence goes on along the minus strand of OZ005742.1, from coordinate 150,271,557 downwards.
GACTTCGTAACAAAGCTCAGACAACGATTAGCTGATGTGCAAGAGGCCACGAGACGTTCTCCAAAGTTATCACAACACTGGGTGGGACTGTTAAAACTAAAATTAATAACATCCCATACAAGAATCACCGCGGTTCAAGATGCAAAAGAAAAATCGTTCATCTAGATCGCTTGAGTTAATACGGAGAGCATCAAGACAATGGACCATCTGTTGTTCGGGACGAAAAAATTTTAAGAAGGGGGCAGTGTTACGTGCCACAAAGTGACACAAGCGACATCTGTTGGAAATGGAAGCAACTTTAGGCTAGTGACATCTTAGTAAACCTTGGGTTCGGAAAACGGAATATTCAGGAAATTTCTAGGATAATTCGTAGGGTATAAATACGGCGCTTCGCACATCCAGGAGGCGAGTCTTATTTCAGACAGTGAAATGAACGAAGTAAACTATTGCGATAATTAGAAGTTCAGAACTGGTAATAACTATAAAGAGTTGATTTGACAATTGTTTGTAAATGTTATAAAAGTAAACAGTGAAGTTAAATAAAAGAAAGAACTTGTTAATGATATCTGAAATATTGTGTTTTAAATAACGAACTAAGGCCACGCTCGTAACAATACGTTAAGAATTATATGTTAATATTTTTCAATTTATATTAAATCAATAATAATATTTTATATTTGGTATTCTTTTTATTCAACTTCCCTACTAAGTCCAGAGCTCCTGAAGGAATTCTTTATCAATATTTGCCAACAACAGCCAGCTCCTAATCGGGCGGTTGAGCGTTTTACCCAGAATGCTAGGATGGCTTAAGAAAAGAACATTTACGCGTGGGCCCAACCTTGACCCCCTGGCATCACCTTTGAAACCGAAAGGGTGTCTGGTCCTTGACCTTCATCCGGAAGTGTGTGTTGGAGGCTAAAACCTTGATTCATATTCAACTATATCTCAAGGGATTCCATCTCTTGTCCAGGCCAGTTTGAAAATCGTTTAGCTGTCATCTGACTTGTTTAAAATCTGTTAAGCTGTTATCAGAGCTGTTGGAGAGCTGTTAAGCTGTTATCTCACCTGTTTACAAGCTGTCAAGCTATTATCAGAGCTGTTTGGAAAGCTGTTAAGCTGTTATCAGACCTGTTTAAAAGCTGTTAAGCTGCTATCAGAGCTGTTTGCAAAGCTGTTAAGCTGCTAACTGACCACTTTAAAAGCTGTAAAGCTATTATCAGACCTGTTCGAAAAGCTGTTTAGCTGTTATCTCACCTGTTTAAAAGCTGTTAAGCTGCGATGAAGTTGATTATGAATCAAGGTTGTAGCCTCCAAGACACACTTCCGGATGAAAGTCAAGGTCCAGACGCCCTTTCGTTTTCAGAGGTGATCCCAGGGGGTCAAGGTTGAGCCCACGCGTACATGTTTTTTTCTCAAGCCATCCTAGCATTCTGGGTAAAACGCTCAACCACCCGATTAGGAGCTCGCAGTAGTGGGCAAATATTAATAAAGAATAGCTTCAGGAGCTCTGGACTTAGTAGGGAAGTTGAATAAAAAGAATACCATATATAAGATATTATTATTGATTTATTATAAATTGAAAACTATTAACATTTAATTCTTAATGTATCATTCTATATTAACATTTAATTCTTATGATATCATTCTATATTAGGCTTCTTTAAATCGGTTACCCTATAATTATAGTATTTTCCTTTATTTTACAATAATGTATATCATCTTAGACTATAATACAGTTAAAACAAACTACTTCATTAAATGGTATTTTAGCTATCATGCAATTTTTATTTAGAATACATATCTTAGACTAGCCTTAGATTATCTGTTTTCTGCGTCTGCTCCTTGCTATTCTGATTGAATAGAGTAATGTCCCCATGGTAGAGTATCCGTTGTCCCACTCATAATATACCGCTTGTTATCATATGGACTCAATGCATTCTTCTTTTGGCTGATCGTATAGACATTATGGTTATGCGATCATTTGGAGCTCTGATCAGCTGTTAATACTGATTAGTCTTTACTCCTTTTGCTTTCTTTACAGTTTTGCCATCGTTTATACGTAGACTGTACATTTTCGAGCGCAAGCCTGCAAATTCGCTCATGTTTTTCCCATTCAGCTCATCCTTCATTAGACCAGGAATCTTTTTATTCATGAGCGGTAAATTGACTTGATTATCTTCTGGGTAATCACTTGTATCAAATTTGTTTAAATTTTCGGCCATAAACTTATATGCTTTTTTCTCTTCAAGTTCATATATTAGAGAATCTGCATCTGTGTACATGACTTTACAATTATCTCCAAATTCACGCTGCATAAAACTGTAGTGGAAATCATAAAGGCATATCTTTGAAATATATTGGGTGCCGCAATCCGAGCTTTTGCACCATAGCGACCTTCCCACTTTACGCAAATCTTTATATCGCTATACTTGCCAACATTTTCCATGGTCTTACCAATAGCTGCATTCTTCATCTTCTTATAGCTGTCCTTCTCATGATGGCTAGTAGCCTGCTTTCGTTTGGTGGTATTTAAGTCAATATATGGTTTAAGACAAGCTGATTGGCTGAATTGAAGAGCCCGGTGCACTTTTTTCAGGATGAGGCCATGTGATAAGCATTGCTTCAAATTTCGGTAGTGTACGACATATTTAGGTTTAGGATGTAATGTTGTCAAAAGCTTTTCTAATTTTGCTCCAGGTGGTGCTGTATGCTCAGACCAAAACGGTAAATCCTTATGTTTACCATGTAGATGTTGAGGATAGTCCAAGTCGACTTCGAATATGTATCCAATTGTTGAATCATCAGGAATCTCGAAAACGTCGATATTGGGAGCATCAACCCATTTGCATCCTCCGGTTGGTAAATGCTGCGACATGGTTCATCCATAAAGGTTGTTAACATCATAATACATCAGGTATTTTCCTCTCCTCAGGCTTGAAATCATCCATATATTTATTATTTGCTTTACTATATCTGTTCGAACATTGACTTATACCACCTCGAATGCCTCTCTCTATGAATAGCAGTATATATACGTCGATTATCAGCTCTAGCTTCACTTTGGTGTATTTTAGCATGGCATCCCATGTTAGGCCTGGCATGGTGTAATAATGTACTGGATCTAAATTGTAAGTCTTCATGAACACTTCTCGAAAGTTCTCGAACACATCGACCAATAGGAGAACATCAGCCTTAAGGTATAGATCTGAATATTCACCAAGTGTTTGTATTTCAAATGTCTGCCAGACTTTTTCAGCATGATTGTAATCCTCAGGAGATATAGCACTGCCACTCAGAATATTGAAGAACGCTTCCTGTGTTGGCAAGTTCTGGGAATCCAATTTATCCCAGTCATGAATAAAATAATATAGGAAGATACCTTTGCGTGTAAGAAGTTTGATAGTGTCATCATCCAATCCCAGCCATTCTGATCTTGTAGTGTTTAATTTATCCATTGGCAGTAATGACGATAGTTTACCTAAAGATTCAGCCATAAAACGGAAGGAATCAATGAATATGAATTTTATGTGGCTGCCTTCCATGTGCTTGTTGAACGAGATATATCTTTCCTTGTTAATTGGTACGAGATCAACTTTTCCTGGGAAAGATGTAGCTATATCGTTAATTATGAAGAGGGCATCATATCCAGAGAAATTGTGAAAAATGACTGGAACTATGAAGCAAGCCTGATAGATGAAGTTACATGCATTGTGCGCTGGTCCTCGATATTTTCCTGTTAAGTGGCAATGGTCCCGAGCTCGTTCCTCATCGGCTGCAAACGTTTTTTCATATATATGGCAGCAGTTACTTTCCATATGTGAACGCCGTTCCTGTCATTGGCTGCATTGGCCTTATGTTGAGCTTTTCCTGTACAGCTATGGATGCAATTTTTTGCAATTCTTATGCAGACCCTTGTTGGCAATTCTTGCCTTGATATGATCGGTAATATGAGAGCTTACCATCATGTTTCCAGCGGAAATAGAATCCTATGCTGTGAACTTCATGCTCCTGGATTCGCTGTGAATTTTGACCATTTCCCTGAATCGGCTTCAATATTGGCTTAAGATCAGCATACACACAAAACGGGACTGGATTCTTATGGTTATAATTATTACATTAAGAGATTTACATGTCGCTCCATCCTGTGTTTCGTAAGTATAACTGGAACTGTGATGAAGAAACGCTTTTTCTCTAGGATGAATACGTTTATTGATAAATCGCTGTGGTCTTCAAATTGTTGAATCTGGCTAAACGTCATAGGAAATGTTACTCCAGTTAAATTAAGTACAGTTGAATAATGTGGATATGATGATGTCCTATCAGAGTTGGCAGTTGCAGGATATAGCGCTGATGTTACGGCCCATGCGAAGCATGCTTCATCATTATTTTTCAAATTAATGCAAGCTTTCTTTGATAGATGTATATACGAAGTTCCTTGGAGCTATCCAAACTTGTTGATGTGTACTGCTAGATTTATTATAGAGTGCAGTGGCCAGCCACTGTCTTTTTTCTGGAATTCTTCCAGCTGAGTGTGTATTATATCCAAGGTGTTTCATTTAAACCACTCCTCCAAATTATCATCTGCATTAATTGGAGTAGTTCATGCTTGAAAATATTTAATGTCTTTTATAATTTCATTATCACCAGCTTCTTTAACAAATTCACCGCAAAACGTCGTAGAAACTTTAATATTAACATAATGTTTTAAGATATTTTTAACACGTAAATAATTTGGCAGCGTCTTGCATAAATAGCTTCGCCTCGATATGTTTTAAATTTGCAATAACACCTTGTCGAATTCTGTCTGCGAACGCTGTCTTTATTTCCTCCCACTTTACAAAATCACTGCTTCTTACGCGCTGTGTGATTCCTCCACCTCGACGGGGAGTTCCCAATAGTTCTCTCAAGGCTTGAATTTGCTCGAGACAGCTCTCGAAATGTCGTTTTCTAGCACTCTTATTGCACTTCCGAAATTCAACTTGAAATTTATGTATGTTTCTGTTGCACTTTTTAACAATATAGTCTTTATTCTCTGAATTTGTTAAACACTTCAACACATCTTTCCGCAAGTGTTTAATTACTGAAAAGGTTTTACTTACTAGCGCGGCTGTCATTTTTATTTTTTTTATTTTTTTTTAAACTATCACTGAGACTTACTAAAACTGACTGATTCTCACCAAGAGTTTGCTTGGGCTTTTATAGGAACGGTTTGTAAATATGAATGATCCTGCTGCTACAATAATCATTGCTCAGGATGAATTCCAACGAATTTGTTTACAGGCTGAGATGATATTGAATTACACACTAAACAAAAAAAAATCACTCAAATTAATTTAATTACTTTGTTCTGCTGGTCGAATTTGCAAATGAGATTGTTTACATGAATGCATACAAGAAAATGTGAAAATTTGCTTACTTTATGCGTATTCCAATGAAACGTTTCGATCGGTAAAATTCTTGGAACATGAAAGAATAAATGTGCTGATATAGCTTAAATTTATTTACACAGGTATGCATGACTCATTCACCTAAAATGCGAATTTGTTAACAGGAAGTTTACACAGGTGTGTATGAACCATTCAGCTTAAATGCGAAGTTGTTTACAGAGGTGATATCATATTACGGGAAGCATGCATTATGTTTGGTAAACATTTAATATTTGATACCAAGAGCCCCACTGAGTCAGAACCCCCATAGAAAGTGATCCAGAACTTCTGATATCTACAAATTCCTCGCTAAGAAATATTCAAGTAAGAAAACAGCAAATCCAAGATGAGCTCATGCTGATATCTACAACTCCCCAGGGTAACTTGAATTATTAGCAATATTGATCACACCTCAAAAGGTAAGATCGCTAATATCTCGAAAACCAAAGCCCGTAGAGGATTTCTGATGAAAATTTCGTTCCCCCTCCCACCCCACACCACTTAGAATCCATTGCCATGAACAAAAATAACTTGAATTATTAATACGCTAATATCTCGAAAACCAAAGCCCGTAGAGGGTTTCTGATGAAAATTTCATTATCCTCCCCTCCCTATCCTTATACCTCCTCCATATCCTTATTATACCCCCACCTACCCACCATCTAGAATCCATTGGCATGAACAAAAACTTCCTACTATTAACTTTAATTATTACTAATATTAATTCAAAACCAAAGCCTACACATCCAAGACAACCGTAGCATTGTGCTGCTACGTGTGGGCACAGAAAACTGTAGCATGCTGCCACGTGTGGGCAAAAATGAAGCAACAAACTTACCAAAACGTGCTGCTACGTGTGGGACAAAAGTGAAGCAAAATTCTTCACACATCCAAGAGAACCGTATCCAAAAAGCAAGAAAACCGTACTACCGGAACATGATGGTAGTGTCAGCTATGCCGCTAGGACGCAGTCAAGACCAAATGATATCCAAGACTAAGCAAGTCAAGACTCAATGGTGTATCCAAGACATAAGCCAGTCAAAACTCAATGGTGCAACCAAGACATTAACCAGTAAGCCAAGACCCAATGGTGCAGCCAAGACATAAACCAGTACAGTCAAGACACAAGCCCACATTTAGTATGTAATCAAATCACCTAGCGATGGTGGCGCCATATGCAGGTGAGAGTTCTAGATAAAAAACTCTGGACCAGAACTCCACCCATATATAGCAACTTTACAGAATATTCACACAACTCCTCCATGGTCTCATGGTAGAGCACCTCGGATTTTACAAAACCAAGCATTCTCGGTTCTATTCCAGCAAAAAAAATCCAACGTTATTTTATTAAAAAATCAGCTAAGACAAGAGCTTGAACAGCTGACGGGGATCAGCCAACCAGATGACGTCATCCCCTTCTCAGCCAGACGGTAGGAAAGGAATTCCCCCAGGCAGGCCCTGGGACGTAGACCACTAGACGGAATCCCCCAGTGGCCCAGACCCGGTCCAGAACCACCAAAATATTTGGAGTTTTCCGGACACTTTTTGTATGGAAAAAGTAAGCCAGAGCTTCCATAGCTCTACTACTGCTTTTATCTATGTCAAACTTATACTCATATCCCAAAACATTTAATAGGAGGTAATGCGAATCTTCTTATTTTATTCAAACAAGATGAAATGAATCTTAGACATGTTTACAACGATCATGTAAGCACTGACATGACATTTGATAATTTTCGCATTATTTGCGCTGAATGTTGGAAAGATAAATATGGATTTGTAGTGATAGATAAGCATAGCACCCTAGACAGGGGGCGCTTCCGTAAAGGATTTGACACATATATCACTCCTTAAATATTGTTCAGATTCAGATTCCATAATTTGCATATATCAGTTAAGGCAGTTAACAGACCAGTTCAAAGCTGTTCAAAGACCAGCTCGAAGCAGTTCATAGACTATTTTCAAAGTAGCTTTCGGAATTCAGATGGGGAAAAATACAAAGCCTCATGTCAATAGCAAGGAATTGATTAAAGACATTATAAAAGTTAGAAATACTATAAGAAAGAAATTCCGAGCACTGAGAACTAGGCGATTGGAGACTGAAGCTCATGTTGAGGAAACGTTCAAACCTATAACAAAGCCCCTTCAAGAGTTCATGAGTAAAGTAAAACTTGATTCGCAGGATGGAGTACCTCTAACAAAGCCCCCTCTAGACCTCATGACTAAAGTAAAACATGATCCAAAAGATGAAATTAAAGTTGAATACAAAGGCGATTATTACGATGACATGAAATCAATTCCTAAAATAAAATTTCCTAAAATAAAATTTCCTAAAATTTACCCGACAAGTACACCAACAAAGCACATAGACTATTTATTTATGTCTGAAGATGAGTTTTCAACACCTACTCATTCACGAACTCTGAAAGAAAAATCATATCCAGCACTTAATCTATCAAGCGGATTAGTGGATCGGTATTATAAGATATGTATGGAAAAAAAAACTGAAAATTGACTACACTTATGGAATTTATTTGTATAATGATGAATGGAAAATTGGCAATTCAAAGATATTAGTGCAAGAAAATGATTTCATTGTTAAAGGGAAACCGTATAAATTAGCGATAGGCTTATGCGACCTGCTCTTTATGAAAGAACCTATCAATACTTTATATGGTAATGTAGACTTAAATAACTACCAAGCGATTCTAAAAGATACTAATGCTTATAAACGGGGATATCTTGAGGATGGACAAATCAAAGGTAGTAAAGCGCTTAAGTATAAAGAAATCATAAGTAAACTAACAAATCATGAAGGAAAAGGTTTAATGCATATACCTAAAAGTTATATTGATTATGTTTATTGGGATGACACTAATGAGCTAGTAGACAGACTTCGACTACTTTTAGTAGCATCACAACAGGCTGGACATAACAATCACAACAACGAAATCATGTCAATTATAGAAGAATTGCGGGAAGCTTATATAATAGTATATTAGTGAACTTTTTCTTCTGTTTTCTTTAATACAATAATGAGTGTTGTTAAGTTTGGGCGTTTTTCTAAGCAAGAAAAACTAAGGCGTCGTGGTGAACGAGGTCCGAGAGGTCCGGCTGGAGCCCGAGGAATTCAGGGTTCGCCTGGTATAGGATTTCAACTAAATTCAAATGGAGATTATAATTTAGACAACAAAACTCTTAGACATGTTGGTAAACCAGAGGAAGATGAAGATGCAGCAACTAAAATATATGTAGATAATTTAGTTGATAAAAGTCTGCGTTCAATTAGCTCGAAAATTCAGTTAGTCAACAACAATCTAATGGAGAAAGTTGATAAAGTCAGCATAGTTCTAGAGAGAGAATTAAAGAGTGTATATAATATAATATAGACAGCGGATGAAAAATATAAAACAGAAAATCAATTGTATACTAATGAATCAATTAATGCCTTGGATGTTAAGATGATGAGTTATATCGATTTTCAATTCAAAGTAGTTAAGAGTACGTTACATACCCTAATAATTGTGGAGTCATTAATAATTAAGAGGGAGCCGGAGAAAGAAAATACGCTAGAATGAATAAAAGGCAGCTTAATAATAAGCTCCATAAACCTGCTCGAAAGAATTTCCAAAGGAGGCGCGTAATCATGAAGGGTTTCGATGATCAATGGCAAGCTGATCTAGTCAAAATGGGTACCTATTATAAAGTAAATAGCGGACACAAATTTTTACTAACAGTTGTTGACACTTTTCTAAATATTCCACTGAAAAGGAAAACTGGAAATGAAGTTACCGAAGCGATGAAATCCATATTAAAACGAGATCGAACCCTAAAAAATTTACACACTGATGATGGAAAAGAGTTCTACAATAGTTCTTTTCAAAATTTAATGAAAACATTTCAAATTAATAATTTTTCAACATACAGCCCATTAAAAGCTTCTATAGTGGAGCGTTTTAATAGAACATTGAAAAAAATTGATGCCGAAAGGATTTAGTCTGCGTGGATCCTATCAATGGGTGGATATCATCAAAACACTAGTTCTTAAATATAATACAACTCAGCATCGAACAATAAAAATGAGACCATGCGACCTGTCAAAGCATATGGAGAAAAAGTTACTTTCAACAGTATACAATAATTTAAAGCAATTTCGTATACCAAAATTCCAAGTTGGTGATTTTATTCGCATAAGTATTATAAGCATGTTTTTGAAAAGGGCTATACACCAAACTGGATTACTGAGATCTTCAAAATTGCAAAAAATCAACTAACGAATCCTGTAAAGACGTACGTTACAGACCAACCTAGAAAAAGCAATAAAAGGTAGCTTTTATGAAATGTAGCTTCAGAAGGCAAAATACTCAGGTCTTTACTCGGTAGAAAAAATCTTAAAGAAAGCAGGAGATAAATCTTATGTAAAATGGCTAGAATTTTCATCAAAACACAATTCTTGGATTAATACAAAAGATATATTTTAATTAAGATATTCAAATACATATTATTTTTACAAAAATGATATGAATTTTAAGATACTGCAATGTCTACAGTCTACAGTGATACGTAATTATTCAAGTACATAAAAATGTATATTCAAGAATTAAATTAAATCACACTCTTTTTTTAACATGTTAGCAATTCTTTTTGTTAATCTCTGGTAGAGTCCAACAAGGTCCAATACATGTTTTGAACATCTTCTGACATCATAACACTCGCATGTATCCGCTCCGTCTGTAGTATCATCTGTCGACAAAAGGCAGCTTACGTAGTGCGCACCAAATTTAGACTTAACTATCTCCATATTTTTATATAATTTTAAAAAGTTGTGATGTTCTTGAATTCTCATTTTCAAAATGTTATCATATTTTCTTAAAAACACCTCAATATTCATCTTAACAGCCTAACATTCAGAAAGACACTAACCATTTCTTGATAATTTTGCTTGAAGCTCCTGTGTTTAGGAAATATCCATTTGATATGTTTGTTTCATTCCCCTTAAGTTAAGTAATTCCACATCGCTTTTATTGTAATCATCAGCTTTCTTCACAATCTCTACTTCACCGTTACTTAGAATTCTCTCTGTTTCAAACTCATGATATTCATAACACGAAATCTTCAATGAGCATGCTACTTAGTTACTATCATAAGTACAATGAATAGGAAGCACAGTTTCATCGTCAAATTCAAGTTTCAAGTGTCTATAAAAAGTATATTTGCTCTCAATAATTCCAGCAATTTCCACTTCTTTTTTAATCAAATCTTGCCTAAAACCTTCAATAGCCTCTTCCACAGTCACACATTTTCGTTTATTATTATTATCATTTCTAATTATCCTTGATGTAGTAGTGGTAAAAATTTCATCATCGCGTTCTTGTGAAGTAGAGCTTTCTTCTTTGTGGTGATCGCTAGCATTAGGTACTACAAGTCATCAGACGAAAAGTTAAACCGGTTTGAACGGTGTCATTATTAGGTAGACTCAGAGCAAAATTCAAATTACTAGTACTTTTATCTATAAGGTTTACACTTAACGGGATAGGATCACTATTACTATATAGTATGAATAGCGCTAGGGTCAAAATATTGATGGAATACCCTTTCCTTTTCTCTACTTGTTGTTTTTTATTGTTATCATGTTGCACTACTCAAAAGAACTGAGTAATTCTTAAGTCTTCCCTTGAATTTATAGCATCCCCTCATAGTTTCCCTGTTTGTAATTTCATAAGATGATTCCACTTCCAATCATCCTCATCACCAAAGGGGCAATTCTGCGGAAAATGATTTGTTGCCCTATATCTAACTGTTCCGGCCTGAGCTTCGCCAACTAAGGCAATTTCATCTCCTGAGATTTAGGTATCGCTAAGTGAGTATTTCGCCTTATTTTATATGATTTTGACTTGTAATCTGCAGAAGCTAAAAACTTTATAAATGTTTATTAGAAACTATTCTTATCTAAACTTTAAAGAACCTTCAAAATCTTTGTCGTGCATCTAATAGCAAGAGAATGTTTGGGGGTAGCTTTGATAAATACTTCACTGAATCAGTTGGCTAGGCAGCTAAATTAGATAATTAAATGCTGGTTGATATCGTGAAGTATTTTTTTTTGTTACTGGTTCAAATCAAAATGAGGTTAAAAATTCAGAGTTTTTTTTGTATATGAGCATAAAAACAAGAATTATGTCATGCTAAAAAAAATCTTTATTTAAAGAATTCTTCACAAAGAAAGATTTAGGTGAATCGGTCAAGTGAGTGAGGAGTTATGGCCAAAATGGTGGAAGCATGTTTGTTATAATGAAGTGAGGTGGAAAAGTTTGAGATTCCGGATAAGTTCCCGTTGCACTGATCACAGTATTTGGTGGGAAGCCTTTCGAGTAACGGGGGGTTACACTTATGCCTTTCCAATTGATCCCCCATAGGTAATGTAAAAATCTCCTGTGTTGAGTTTTTCAACAGCACGTTTGAGATTCTGGTAAACCGCGTTGGTAAGAACATCTGGTAATTCTCTAAATCAAGATGACCTCTTTCTCTAAACTTCGTTTACAATTTTTTGCATTGCAGAATTTTATAAGCCTGACATATCTCCATGCTTTTAATGGCCAGCAGAGGTTTAAAGTTGAGTGAGTTTAGTTCCTCTAAGACTTGGAAGCCTTCCTCTTTCGAGGTTTCCTGGGGACTTTCTAACGTTGTAGAAGACATTATATTTTACTTTTAAGTGATGTCTTCTTATTGAACACTGCGAGCGTACTGACAAATACCTCTAAAATTATAATTCAATTTATAGCCCTAATTATCCAATACTCATTGACTTAAGCGGCAGAATCCTGTTATTGTTGATAGAGAAAAACATAAAATTCTTCTATTCCCACGTTTAAGAAATTTATGCAAAATATGTTTTGTTGCTTCCTCATAAGAATCAGACCCTTCTTCAAACCCGACAGTCTTCTAATCTAGTATTGTAGCGAAGAGCTTGTCAGCCGACAGATCTACCTACATTCACTTGTACCTGAATGTAGATACATACTGCATCCGACACCTCTTTGTTACAAAATCATCGCGGGATTAGCATGGGTGGCTGCACAGCAAATATCCCGCTAGCGATCAGCCGGCATGGGGTGGTTCTTGCCACCCACATCCCTTGATGCTTGTTAAGCTGTGCAAAATCGTCAACATAACTGATCAGACAGACGGATGGACAGAAAAAAAAAGCTCTAATGCAGGCTTCCTTCTCATGGTGGAACCTGAAAGCCTAAAAAGAAGAAAATTGATTTTATTTATATGCTGCAAAAAGAAGAAGAATAGAAGACCTCATCAACGCCGAACAAGTGCTAATTCACCCGGAGAGTTTACAACGCTGGTAAATGACCGATTGAGAGAGAGTGAAAGAGCTGAGAGGGGTCTCTGATGTTGTTGAGACTCCGGCTTTGGGTAATGTTGGGCCCAATCGCCCCCATCCACCCTGGCTAAGCCTCCAAAGCCGTATCAAAATGCTCAGCCCCATCTGTACGTCTTTTACCTCTATTGCCGTGTGTGTGTGGAAACGACCTGCCTCCTGTCCACGACCATCCCCTTTATGAAACTACTCACTCCATCGCGCGGAATCCGTTACCAACCTGTAAACAAAAGAGGAAAGCAAGTTGGAGAAGGCCGGCCAATGGTGACTAAACCAAATCACCCAAAAGAAGAAGGAAGGCGTAACAAGCAACTCACAATTTCATCAAGTCCAAATCAAAATAATTTATTTATTGCGGTTGTCTAGGCATATGTATCGCTTACGAGGGAGGAAACCCGATCACACAAAGATTAACATGGTATATATATATAAAAAATAAAGGAAACAAAGTCTCCGGTTAATATCAATCTAGATCAAAACTTACAACTAACCCTAATAAGCGCTTTCCTATTCTGTGACTTATCGAACCCTGTGATCGGCGCCTAACCTTAGATGTACACTAAATGACTTTAACACTGTAAAATTCAGAACAAAAGTACACAAAGCAAATAATAATACTTAGAGAAAACTTGAACTAACCTTGTGGTCCGCTATGGACTTACATAACACCTGATTTAACCATATTCGGGGTTTCCTCCTTTACCAAAAGGGTTGGACATTGGTTTTCCAAATATCTGCTAGCTGCTTCAGGACTACGTTTAAGTCTGAGTTCACCTGATCTTTGTTACGTGCAAGGAAACTTTCCCCAAATTTTCCCTCAGGTTCGCCACTACTATGGTATATAAGACTCACCGACGCACAGGTAAGTATTTCAAATAAGGCAAATTATGTGTGCACAGAATGGTTAAACCGAAATTTGCTCTACAGTTTACCAATATGATGATATATGAGAATCACTGTCGCGCAGATAAAAATTCCAATTAATACAAATTACGACTGCATAGAATGAATCAACCAAAATTTTCTTTTCAGTTCACTAATAAGAAGAACTACATAAAAATCACTGTCACAGGTAAATATTCTAATTAATAAAATTTACGAATGCGCAACATTAATTCTAAAATTTTCTTTCAGTTCACTATTAGAAAGATCTATATGAAAAAAATCTAAATGAAAATCACTGGCGCACAGGTAAATAATTCAATTAATAAAATTTCTTGAATACGCAACCTTAATAACAACATTTTTCTTTCAGTTCACTATTAGAAAGATCCATGTGAAAAAAATCTAAATGAAAATCACTGGCGCACAGGTAAATAATTCAATGAATAAAATTTCTTGAATGCGCAACCTTAATAACAACATTTTCTTTCAGTTCACTATTAGAAAGATCTATGTGAAAAATCACTGGCACACAGGTAAATAATCTAATTAATATCATTTATGAATGTGCAACATTAATACTAAAATTTTCTTTCAGTTCAATATTAGATAGATCTTTAGGAAAATTACGGTCGCACAGGTAAATATTCTAATTAACACAATTTATGAATGTGCAACATTAATAACAATTTTTTTCTTTCAGTTCGCTATGAGAAAGATCTATTTGACAAATCACTGGCACACAGGTAAATAATCTAATTAATATCAATTACGAATGTGCAAAAATTTTTCTAAAATTTTCTTTCAGTTCACCAACAAGATGATATACATGAAAATCACTGTCGCACAGGTAAATATTCCAATTAATAAAATTTACGACCAGAATGAATAAACTAAAATTTCTCTTCCAGTTCACGAATAGAAAGATCTACATGGAAAATCACGGTCGCACACGTATATATTCCAATTAATAAAATTTTCGACCAGAATGAATACCCTAAACATTTTTCTCTCATTTCACAAAATTTTCTATCAAAGAAAATCTGAAATTTTCCACTGCGGAAACCAACTCCACGACTACCAGCAGTCTCCCTACATTCCATCGTTCTTCACTCAGCCACCGGCAAGCGAGCGCCTTTTTCTTCTCAGAATTTTTTTGTTCTTTTTTCAAGACTGCTGCAACACATTGCATGATGACATCACGGGATCTGTTACAGCTAGGCGAATTGCCGTTTTCGTCGCTTTGATGTGGTTGACTAGCGGTAAGTTTTAAACGAAAAATTGCATTTTGTGTTCATTTTGCACATTTTAGAATTTTTCGACTGAAAATATTCTGCTGTTGTTGTTGTTTATTTTAGACCTGGACTTGTATGCGGGTATGTATAGATATGTTTTTTTTCAGGAATTTTTTTAATATGAAGAAGTAGCATAGGGCTACTTCTTGTAAATATATAGATTATATCTTTTATTTTTCCAGGAATTTTTTGTACTATGGAGAAGTAGCATAGGGCTACTTCTTGAAAATATATTAATTTTATCTTTTCAGGTATTTTCTAATATGAAGAACTAGCATAGGGCTACTTCTTGAAAATACATAAATTTTATCTTTTCAGGAATTTTCTAATATGAAGAAGTAGCATAGGGCTACTTCTTGAAAATAAATAAATTTTAACTTTTTCAGGAATTTTTTCATCGCGAGAAGCAGCATAGGGCTACTTCTCGGAAATAGCTAAATTTTATTAAATTATATACTCTGGGAAATCATGGGGTTTTCTCTACAGACGTAGAGATGCCAAACAAAAGTAGCGTAAGGGGGTATACGCTACAGCGTGGGGACGACCCACCGAGAATAGGGTCTCATGCCGGGCAAAACGAGGAAGGGAGAGAAAAGAGAGAAAAGAAAAAAAAAGAAGGTGGGCTCGGGAGGTGAACTATGAATAATATTTTTGCAGCCGCGCCGAAAGTGGGGACGAACCACAAGAGTCTCAAGCCGGGCTTTCACACGAGACATATGTCAGGATATGCACTAAAAGGGAATAGATCCACCCACAACGCGCCCATCGTGGGGACGACCCACAAGAGTCTCAAGCCGGGCATACACTATACCCTGGGTTATTGAAAAATCGGATCCCATCTGCGGCCCTGATCCCAGTTCGTCTTGGACGTGGGAGGACTGATCTACCGATAGACGTCGTCTACTAACTCGCCTCGCCCAATGAACTGACCAGGAAGAGGTGCAGCGATTGATTTATTGGGTACCGGAATGTTCGGCTGGAGATTACGACTTCTTCGGTTAAATGCCGCTACTTATCGTTCTGGGTTCTGCTGAATCCAGTCGCAAAACCCCGGAAATTCCCCCAATCTCCAGAGAGGAAATCGCTTCGTAACAGATAGAATTCATCTATCAACTCACTCAGGATGACGGAAATCCCGCGGGATGCAGCAAGCGGGTTCAAGCTCTAAGGAAATTGAAGAAAGGACAGGAAAGAAACATCCTTCAGATGAAGGCTAACCCAGAAGGGGTTAGTAACAAAGACTGGGACCAACTAATCTTGTTAGTTTAGAGATAATACACAATATATAAAAAAAAACTACACTCCACTGAGGCTTCAGCCATACCAACCACCGCTCGGAGACCTTTTAATTGGAAGAAAACTGAAGAAAGGCAGAAAAATATAATCCTTCAGGTGAAGGCTAACCCAGAAGGGGTTAGTAACAAAGTGAAAGAGGTTTATCACCCACCACTGAGGAAGTAGTAGGAGGGTTTGCGATAACCTGTAGTTCACAAGTGAAGCTTGCCGGATGCCTTCTTAGGGCTACCGAGATCTACTCAACTTTGATCAAGACTTTATATCCTGAGCATGGAAATAGAGAAACAAAAAAATTTCCAAAGAAGGGAACTTACTAAAGGCACCTTGAAAGAATACAAAAAGAAATAGAATTACTGCGTGCCTGATAAAGAAAATAGATCTTAGCCTATTATAGCCATTCTCAAGATAAAGCCGACTGACAATCCGACTAGGAAAATGGCTTCTATGGTAGTACCGATAACATTCAAACCTAACAAACGCGACAGTGATTCCATAGCTCGTAAAGAAAACAAGGTTGGTTATACTTATCTTGATCATTGGATTACTCGCAGTGTCGAAGAAGAAAAAAAAAATTTTATATGTACAATGCCTAGACAAAAAAAAACTAAGATCCGCTCACTACACTCACTACTTGGGTGGCATCGAAGTGGCTCACCTGGAACTGCACAATTAACACGATAACGATATAAATAAATTTTAAAAATAAACGCAAAAAAAACGACGGTGATATGAGTAACAAGATAAGTGTACGTTAGAATAATCAATAACACTACAGTGTATTACCCTGCTAATAGTTAAGATTGAGTCAATGAATAAAACTTACGAAACACATATATATAGCCTCAAGAATGAAATGAAGCGTCGATATTTCCCCTTCATGAAGGGCGTCGGCATGATGGCACGACGAGAGGTGAGACACACTTGTTCCAACACACGCAAGAACATAAAAAGAACATCAATAAGCTTCAGCCACTGCTGAAAAAAAACTAAAAAAAAGCTTACACATATTCAGCCAATGCTGAAAGCGTAAAAACAAAATTCTCTCTCTCTCTCTCTCTCGATCACTCTCCAAGGCGTGCGCTCAGAATCAGGCTAGTCGCTAAGCCTTCGGTCACTCTATACTACGACGAGCTCTAACAAGAAACGTGTACATGGGGGAGGGGAAGGTTGGTGCAATGTCAGAGATCGGAACTTGAAGTTGCCGTCTCACAATGCATAATCGTGACAAGCACTCCCTTAGTCAAGGACAAAAATCAAGAGAGATGAACATCGTTCATCAACTTGACAAGGGACTGAGGTCAACAAATCAAGGAAAGGTGAGAGGTCGGTGATTAAGTGGCTGCTGCTACTCAAGTAAGAAGCCGTAGCGGTGATTTATATAAGGAGATAAATCTGGACGGGACAACCCAACTAAAACTAAATATCTGTGCGGGACAACCACACTAAAACTAAATATCTGAACGGGAGAACCCAACTAAAACTAAATATCTGTGCGGCACAGCCCAACTAAAATTAAATATCTGTGCGCGACAACCCAACTAAAACTAAATATCTGTGCGGGACAACCCAACTAAAACTAAATATCTATGCGGGACAACCCAACTAAAACTAAATATCTGAACGCGACAACCCAACTAAAAACTAAATATCTGAACGGGACAACCCAACTAAAACTAAATATATGTGCGGGACAACCCAACTAAAACTAAATATCTATGCGGGACAGCCCAACTAAAACTAAAAAGAGATAATACGGGACAACCCAACTAAAACTAAAAAGAGATAATACGGGCTTCTTCTCGGAACCAGCAGAAGTGAACGGAATTAGTTTCAAAAAACGTATGCATCGCATACAACGCTAAATGACCACTGATCGACTTAGCCTCCCATCACTAGAAGTAAGGGAAGGTTGATGGGGAATGACAAAAAAAATCACCTTCACCTCGTGTGGCACTCCGCTCCAAGAGCACCGTCCCGGCATTGCATCGATCACTCCAAGTCGGATACCAATCTAGAGGATGCTCAACAGCCATCCTCCCGTCAGAGTGATCGAAGCAGTCCTAAATGGAGCTATGGGAGCGGAGCGCCACGCAAGCGCGAAAAGTTAGAAAAAGGATCATTCGAACTGCTAGGCTGCATCAATCCAACAAGGACAAGGTCACAATAGATGAAAGTCGTTCATCAACTTGTTGAGTTGAGACAGACGTGCGGTTCTTCAGGTAGGCCTGCATCGAGTGGTCAGCTGTTCAGTGGCCGCGAACCGAAGCTTCGCTTCCCAGTGGTGCCCGCAAGCCCAAAGCCCGCATATATACCACTGAAGAGAAGAGCACTTCAATGCTAGAAACTGGAAAGTTTCGAAAGTTTAGATAGGAGATAAAATTCACATTCCCCGTTGTCCACGAGCCGAAGCTTGGCTTCAACGGAGGTACGCCTCGCGCACAAAACTCGCTTGCTGCCAAGGAGATGAGCACTTAGACAAAAGAAACTATTAAATTTAAGGTAGAAATTGACTTAGACTTGACCGAAGGCAGTTTACCATCGGACATACAGCCATTACCATGGTCGAGTGACCCAGCCGCGATACAAAGGTCGGGCCTAACGAGAGCCAAAAAGGAGCTATCATGGAAGTAACGCACTAAACGGAAGCAAGAAGGGCTGTGCGTAGACCCAGCACCCTGTATCCGCCAGGCAAATCACTTGCGTCAGCTTAAAACATACTGAGGTCTTACAAAACAAAGAAAGGTTCTAATCGTGATAATAACACACAAAAAAATTGAGAAATTAACATTGAAATAGCAATTGCATTCTAGTCAAGAGACGCTTGACTAAACGCGAAGAAAAAAAACCAAAGATTGGGCGCCATTTGTAACACAAATGGGCGACCAGAGATGCAGCAAAAATAAGACGTGATATTAAAGCAAAAGAAAACCGTTTGGGCGCTATTTGTAACGCAAATGGGCGACCAGCAAAATCAAAAATTAAATGCGAAATGGTACTTGTACTTTAGGCAAGTGAAGCCTGACTAGAGACCGAAAAGAAAAAAAAACCTAAAGTTGGGCGCCACTTGTAGCGAAGGGCTTGTCAGCCGACAGATCTACCTACACTCACTTGTACCTGAATGTAGATACATACTGCATCCGACACCTCTTTGTTACAAAATCATCGCGGGATTAGCGTGGGTGGCTGCACAGCAATTATGCCGCTAGCGATCAGCCGGCTTGGGGTGGTTCTTGCCACCCACATCCCTTGATGCTTGTTAAGCTGTGCAAAATCGTCAACATAACTGATCAGACAGACGGACGGACAGAAAAAAAAGCTCTAATGCAGGCTTCATTCTCATGGTGGAACCTGAAATTCTAAAAAGAAGAAAATTTATTTTATTTATATCCTGCAAAAAGAAGGACAATAGAAGACCTCATCAACGCCGAACAAGTGCTAATTCACCGGGAGAGTATACAACGCTGGCAAATGAGCGATTGAGAGAGAGTGAGAGAGCTGAGTGGGGTCTCTGATGTTGCTGATACCCCCGCTTTAGGTAATGTTGGGCCCAATCGCCCCCATCCACCCTGGCTAAGCCTCCAAAGCCGTATCAAAATGCTCAGCCCCATCTGTACGTGTTTTACCTATATTGCCGTGTGTGTGTGGAAACGACCTCCCTCCTGTCCGCGACCATCCCCTTTATGGAACTACTCACTCCATTGCGCAGAATCCGTTAGAGGAAAGCAAGTTGGAGAAGGCCGGCCAAAGGTGACCAAACCAAATCACCCAAAAGAAGAAGGAAGGTGTAACAAGGAACTCACAATTTCATCAAGTCCAAATCAAAATAATTTATTTATTGCGGTTGTCTAGGCATATGTATCGCTTACGTGGGAGGAAACCCGATCACACAAAGAGTAACATGGTATATATATATAAAAAATAAAGGAAACAAAGTCTCCGGTTAATAACAATCTAGATCACAACTTACAACTAACCCTAATAAGCGCTTTCCTATTCTGTGACTTATCGAACCCTGTGATCGACGCCTAACCTTAGATGTACACTAAATGACTTTAACACTGTAAAATTAATAACAAAAGAACACAAAGCAAATAATAATACTTAGAGAAAACTTGAACTAACCTTGTGGTCCGCTATGGCATTACATAACACCTGATTTAATCATATTCGGGGTTTCCTCCTTTACCAAAAGGGTTGGACACTGGTTTTCCAACTATCTGCTAGCTGCTTCAGGGCTACGTTGAAGTCTGAGTTCACCTGATCTTTGTTACGTCCAAGGAAACTCTCCCCAAATTTTCCCTCAGGTTCGCCACTACTATGGTATATAAGACTCACCGACGCACAGGTAAGTATTTCAAATAAGGCAAATTATGTGTGCACAGAATGGTTAAACCGAAATTTGCTCTACAGTTTACCAATATGATGATATATGAGAATCATTGTCGCGCAGGTAAATATTCCAATTAATACAAATTACGACTGCATAGAATGAATCAACCAAAATTTTCTTTTCAGTTCACTAATAAGAAGATCTACATAAAAATCACTGTCACAGGTAAATATTCTAATTAATACAATTTACGAATGCGCAACATTAATTCTAAAATTTTCTTTCAGTTCACTATTAGAAAGATCTATATGAAAAAAATCTAAATGAAAATCACTGCCGCACAGGTAAATAATTCAATTAATAAATTTTCTTGAATGCGCAAACTTAATAACAACATTTTTCTTTCAGTTCACTATTAGAAAGATCCATGTGAAAAAATCTAAATGAAAATCACTGGCGCACAGGTAAATAATTCAATGAATAAAATTTCTTGAATGCGCAACCTTAATAACAACATTTTCTTTCAGTTCACTATTAGAAAGATCTATGTGAAAAATCACTGGCACACAGGTAAATAATCTAATTAATATCATTTATGAATGTGCAACATTAATACTAAAATTTTCTTTCAGTTCACAATTAGAAATATCTTTAGGAAAATCACGTACGCACAGGTAAGTATTCTAATTAACACAATTTATGAATGTGCAACATTAATAACAATTTTTTTCTTTCAGTTCACTATGAGAAAGATCTATATGAGAAATCACTGGCACACAGGTAAATAATCTAATTAATATCATTTATGAATGTGCAACATTAATCCTAAAATTTTCTTTCAGTTCATCAACAAGATGATATACATGAAAATCACTGTCGCACAGGTAAATATTCCAATTAATAAAATTTACGACCAGAATGAATAAACTAAAATTTTTCTTTCAGTTCACTAATAGAAAGATCTACATGGAAAATCACGGTCGCACAGGTATGTAATCCAATCAATAACATTCATGAGTAAAAAAAAATCGCTGTCGCACAGGTAAGTAATCCAATTAATAAAACTTAAGAATGTGCAGCATTAACACCAACATTTTCTTTCAGTTCACCAACAAGATGATATACATGAAAATCACTGTCGCACAGGTAAATATTCCAATTAATAAATTTTACGACCAGAATGAATAAACTAAAATTTTTCTTTCAGTTCACTAATAGAAAGATCTACATGGAAAATCACGGTCGCACTACTATATATTCCAATTAATAAAATTTTTGACCAGAATAAATAAACTAAAAAATTTTCTCTCATTTCACAAAATTTTCTTTCAAAGAAAATCTGAAATTTTCCACTGCGGATTAGACGCGAGCCGATGGACAATGCGCGGACGCCTGAAGCTCCCGCGGAAGATAAAAAAACACGAAAGTAGAAAATCCCCAAGAAGGGAAAGCAAAAAATTACTCTAAGGCTGATTTTAAATAAAGACGAATCACGTCTCAATTTTTCTGCGCCCGTTCTCGTTCAAAGCCAAATACCAACTCCACGACTACCAGCAGTCTCCCTACATTCCATCGTTCTTCACTCAGCCACCGGCAAGCGAGCGCCATTTTCTTCTCAGAATTTTTTTGTTCTTTTTTCAAGCCTGCTGCAACACATTGCATGATGACATCACGGGATTTATTACAGCTAGGCGAATTGCCGTTTTCGTCGCTTTGATGTGGTTGACTAGCGGTAAGTTTTAAACGAAAAATTGTATCTTGTGTTCATTTTGCACATTTTAGAATTTTTCGACTGAAAATATTCTGCTGTTGTTGTTGTTTATTTTAGACCTGGACTTGTATGCGGGTATGTATAGATATGTTTTTTTTCAGGAATTTTTTAATATGTAAATATATAGATTTTATCTTTTATTTTTCCAGGAATTTTTTGTATTATGGAGAAGTAGCATAGGGCTACTTCTTGAAAATATATAAATTTTATCTATTCAGCAATTTTCTAATATGAAAAAGTAGCATAGGGCTACTTCTTGAAAATATATAAATTTTATCTTTTAAGGAATTTTCTAATATGAAGAAGTAGCATAGGGCTTCTTCTTGAAAATAAATAAATTTTAACTTTTTCAGGAATTTTTTCATCGGGAGAAGTAGCATAGGGCTACTTCTCGGAAATAGCTAAATTTTATTAAATTATATACTATGGGAAATCATGGGGTTTTCTCTACAGACGTAGAAAAGCCAAACAAAAGTAGCGTAAGCGGGTATACGCTACAGTATATGCATTGTTAAAAAATTAACACTCGCAAGCAAAAATATAAAACCGAATTTCCCATAAACAGCTACCTCCAAATGTTACCACTCGAACAAATAACTAATTAAGAATAGCTTACATCGCCTCATTCATTGACGTCAACCTCCATATACCCAAAATCGCATTACGTAATCTTGTACAATTCTTTATCACCACTCATAGTAAGTAGTAAAAGCACCCACAAAAATGCAACACCTAGAATTAGATTTATATGAAGAAAGTGTCATATGAGTATTCTGGATCAAGTAAAATCGGGTGCAAAGTGCGGAGCACTTTTCTGGTTTAGATTTTATACTAGCCGGCCGCTTTTTGCACAAACAACTCGATATATGTATCAAGAATCAGATTTATATGAGGAAATGTCATATGAGTTCTCTGGATCAAGCAAAACTGGGTGCATATTTCTATGGAGAAATAGTTGAGCGGTACAAAACGCACCCTATTAAATTTAAAGTGCAGAGCACTTTTTTCATATGGATTTTATACTACCCGGGTGTTTTTTCACCAATCGACTTTTTCTCCATACAAATTTTGCACCCAGGTTTGCATGATCCAGAAGACTCATATTTATACTACTGATATGGGAGTCATCACTCGCTTCAAGTATTCATACTTTGGTTGATGTTAAAGATTTTGAACATATGTAAAGATTTTAACATCTTAAACCATTGGGACATTCCAGCAAACTTGTCATAACATTAGTTTTTCCACAATTGGATGGTCCAACAATGATGCTCCTTATACTATTCGGCAATGTAGATAAAGAAAGATAAGTAAGAAAATGTTGATATTTATCCGAATTTGCAATTCCTGTGAGATGCTAACGAAATGTAAACGTGAATGATCAGGCTACGTATTATAGAAACAAAAACCTTAGTCACTCAACTTCATTACTTAACACGCGCCGCGCGTGTATGTTTGTGTACGTATATATATATATATATACACAAACACATATATATATATATATATATATATATATATATATATATATATATATGTGTGTGTGTGTGTATGTGTGTGTGTGTGTGTGTGTGTGTGTGTGTGTGTGTGTGTGTGTGTGTGTGTGTGTGTGTGTGTGTGTGTGTGTGTGTGTGTGTGTGTGTGTGTGTGTGTGTGTGTGTGTGTGTGGGTTGGTGCGTATATATATATATATATATATATATATATATATATATTATATATATATATATATATATATATATATATATATATATATATATATATATATATATATATGTGTGTGTGTGTGTGTGTGTGTGTGTGTGTTCTTGTGTGTGTGTGTGTGTGTGTGTGTGTGTGTGTGTGTGTGTGTGTGTGTGTGTGTGTGTGTGTGTGTGTGTGTGTGTGTGTGTGTGTGTGTGTGTGTGTGTGTGTGTGTGTGTGTGTGTGTGTGTGTGTGTGTGCGCGTGTGTGTGTGTGTGTGTGTGTGTGTGTGTGCGTGTGTTCTTGTGTGTGTGTGTGTGTGTGTGTGTGTGTGTGTGTGTGTGTGTGTGTGTGTGTGTGTGTGTGTGTGTGTGTGTGTGTGTGTGTGTGTGTGTGTGTGTGTGTGTGTGTGTGTGTATATATATATATGTGTGTGTGTGTGTGTGTGTGTGTGTGTGTGTGTGTGTGTGTGTGTGTGTGTGTGTGTGTGTGTGTGTGTGTGTGTGTGTGTGTGTGTGTTGGTGGGTGGGTGGGTGTGTGGCTGGGTGGGTGTGTGTGTCGCAGGCGTGGGTGCGACCTCCCCCTCCACCACCCATCTCCCACTACTAGTATTTGGTTGTATAGGATGGTATTACAGTATCGGCGTAAACGCTTTTAGCATTTGATGCAGTGACTGAAAATTTCAGACACATAATGTAAAAAGTGGCTAAGTCAAAACCATTACATTATTTGCCTACTCTCCATGAAGTGTCTAGACTTTTCGTGAAATACTGAGTTCCGTCAAATGTCTACGACATATATATATCTTAATATATAAAAATCCAGTGTCACTTTGTTTGTACACGCTAATCTCCGAAACCGCCCAACCGATTTCAATGAAATTCTGTGAATGTGTTTGGTTGATTCCAGCTTGAGAGAGAGGATAGTTTCGGACACCATGAATGGCGCTGTTGTCGAGACATAAAAAACTACCTGACAAAGCGTTGATGTGGAAAGCTGAAATTTTATACACGGCGTTTACATAAAATTTGAAAATACATGTTCAGAAATGGACTAAATCGGGCAACTCCCTCGTATGGTTCCCATACACATATTCCGTTTTTTAGTATATATTTGGACCCTGTCTGAAAAAAGTGCACGTAGAGAGCTGAAATTTTGTACACACACACATACACACACAAAATAAGCTCTTCAACCCAAATGTGTCCAATTCCTCTCTTAAATATAAGTGTTATGTATGAGTTATAAAACAAATAACTATCATTATTTTAAACGTTCTTTCTTCTCCACATGATTACGTGTATGAAACCTTAAAGCATTAGGTTATTAAAACTCTCAAAGGGTATCACACGTTGTTTTTCCGTCGTTTCAAATGGTTTCGCGACGATTGTGAATAACGTCCTTGCTAGGTTTTTTCAAAGTTTTTGTGCAAAATTATAGTTTAAAATGAATTAAACATCTTCATACAAGGATCTACGTGTTTTCTTGCTACTACGAAGCTATTACTATACCCCCACAAGTGGTAAGCTTGTAATAGCCGGCAGACTAAAATGGTTTGGAAAAAGCTCCAAGCCACTCTAAATAAATATTTGGTGACCTCGATGTGATCACAGCTACATACGACAGCCTTGGCCCAAACAAAGAAGGAAGCAAGCTAGTAATTCCAGAAGACGAACCAGCCCCAAAACCCAGAGCTGCCATACGACGGCCTTGACCCAAAGAACGAAGGAAGGAAACCAGTGATTCCAAAAGAGGAGTGTTATATTTTGTTTTTTCTCCAACCTGCGTAATCCTATTCTGTGCCGACAATAGTGAAGTGGGACAGTAATTCATTCACGGGTTTGGTTTTATTTCTTCTTTATTTTTTCCTCTGAGGTCACAATGTCGAAGTACAAATCACTTATCCTCTTATCGCTCTCCTCTTAATTGATCCTGCTTTCACAATATTTTTGTGTACACTTTTTTTCTTACTCTCAAACGCTGTTCACAGATTTCGGTTAATTAACTATCTCTTACTTTTACAGTCCTCAAAAATAATGCTATTGTCTATCACTTACTATCCGTTTTCACAATCCTTTTATATTTTAATCGAGATAGCCCAACCGCGCGACTTTGTTTTTTTCTTTTGACCAAGTTTTTTTTTTTAATCCGACCCCGCTTTTGTTTTTCAAAATTATCCTCCAGAACCGCCGTCAATCAAATTAAAAATTCAACTCGCGATCCGCCGTAGTGAGATTTTAAGAACCAACTCGGCTCTTGATCACTTTCGTCGCGATCAAGAGCCCTCGTTCAGGGTAGAAAATGCATAGTTGCATTTTCACCCTGAGAAAATTTTCATTTATTCTGGACTTGATTAAACAAGTCCAGAATATTTTTTCGTTGGACGGTGGCTTGAAATTTGATGCTTTTATAAACATCAGCCACCATCACGATGATTAGAATTGCCGCGCGCGTATACATACAATGTATTTTCGCGGCGCGTTCTTCTTATCGCGAAAGCTTTTTTGTGATATGTATGTACGAACGTACATACATATTGCAATTTCCACGACAAATCGTACTGAAGGTACGATTTGTCTTCTATTTTATTTTTCAAATTAAATATTCCTACTGGCAAATTTGCTGAAGGCAAAATTTGCCATGTGAATAATTTTGTTTCAACTCTATGCTGACGCAATTTTCTTCACTGATTAAATAGATAAGCTAATCATGTCTTAAGCATGGTTAGCTTATGTGAAAATTTCATGCTGGAAATATTTTAATGTTTTCCTTTTTTCTTTTTAATTCCATCCACTTATAATTAGGTATTTGTTTTAGGCATGTAACATTCCTCAACGGAACGAGAGTCATTCTTGGAATAGGAATGACTCTTGAGAAGGAAAAAACAAACGCAAGGAAAACTTTTAGTATTGGTGGAATAAACAAAACTATTTTGTTTAGCCACCGCTCTGAATTTCTTATCATAGGTGTCGGATTACCATCTCGGGAATTGCGATGGCCTGCATTGAAGAAAACTTTTTGAGTGAGGTTCACTCGAGTTTTCTTCCTCATCCGTGACAGTTGCCGAGTTGCTTTATAAAAAAAATCTGTAACATTGAGGCTTTATAATGTTATTTTCACTACGCTTGAACAACAAGCCCCAGCATAGCCCGCCGGGTCTCACCTCCGTGGCCAGCTCCATTTACGTAATGCACGTAATTCCCGGATGGCGAGGCCCGATCCGGCTAGTTTTGTTAAGGCGCGGGGAGCGGCCCTTCACCGTGTGGGGCGAGGGCGCGGTAGCCGGCCATACTTATACTGTGGACTTGCCCTTATATCCGCACCAGGGCCAGGCTTGGGTTGTCACAGGTGAGTGTTATTGAAATTTTTTTTTGAATTCCCGACACTTATCCCATTTTTGTCTTCTTCTTTCAGTCGGTGCCCTAAATATATATGGACGACATGGTCTATGTGCCTGCTGCCACCCGGTGTTTGAGCCGGCTATTACCGCGCTCATCCGGCCACTGATGGTCACCCCTCCCCCTCTCGGAGTTGAGGCTGTGGCTGAAGATGACTGGGACCTTGAGTGGCAGTGAGATGGTTTCCTGAAGGAGAAAAAAAATATTCTTTTGTCTTTTCTTTCCTTTTTCTTATAATAATAATAAATAATAAAAAAAATAAAAAGTAAAAAAAAAAAAAAAATATTTCCCAAATATTAATCTTTTTCTCTCTTTTTCTTCCCCCTTTTTTCCTTTTCAGGGTATTTGTTTTCATAGTTTCTTTATGCGTATCCTTTTCTCAGGTATGTCTTATGTACATAATAATCTTCCCCCTGAGAAAAAGAGAATTATTCTTTGAAAGGGAATAATTCTCAGGGGAAGTTGTTGTGGTTGCTATTTTTGCGGCTCGGGTCTTGGTCGGTTCGGTTAGGTTTTACATTCAGTTTATGTCTTGTTCTTATTTTGAAAGGTTCTTGCCTGTATCTGTTTACCTTAGGTCTATATGTATACAATAAAAAAAAATTTTTTTGTGTTATTATAATGATAGGAGTAGTAGCCTGGTATTAGGTATCTTTTTTTTTCTATTTATGTATTATTATTTTATATTGGTATGTTTTTGACATTGTTCTTTATGTTCTAATATATATCTATAAAAAAAATTTTTTTTTCATTTATTCCTTTTATGTTATAATATATATATAAATTTTTTTTTTTCATTTATTCCTTTTATGTTCTAATATATATATAAAAAAAAAAAAAAATAATTCATTTATTCCTTTTAAGTTTAGCTTATTATTTAATGCATTCTAAATTTTTAAGTTAGTATTGTCACTCTAATACTAGTTATTATTATTATTTATTTGTTATTTCTGTTACTATTAGTACCTTAGGAAAACTTATTCTTTTTCTATTTATCTATTTTTGAATCTTAAACGTTTATTTTTATTGCAAACATGCATTTTTGGGTACTTTTTCCTTAGTTATTTTATTCCTAACTTCATATAATATTTTTTTTTATTTTAATTCATTTTTTTTTTATCTTTTATGGAGATTTAGTTTTAATGTGCTTCAGGAATTTCCGCCTGTTCCATATTTTAGTATATTTTATTTTTCAGGTTAACATTTTTCTATGTATATCGTTGTACACATTTTACCAGGTCTACTTTTGTTATAAAACTGTTTTAACTTGACCAAGTGGTCCATTTTGACAGTGTCAGTTTCGCATTTCTAAACGATTTGGACTGATTTTATTTTAGCGAGGCTCCTAGTTCGCCTTATACTGGGTTGGGGAGCAGAAGTTCGCTCGTCTAAAGGAATTCCCTCTGATGAAATTTCGGGGTTACCTTGTGGTTGATTTCTCTGTTGTCTCATCTTGATGACAACAGGGTTAAGATATTTTACTGCCACAGCGATCATTATGGCCAGAGAGCCTAGTAGGCTCGTAAATAATAGAGGAGTTGTGGACAGGATATGGGAGTTCTTACTCCATACCTCCTCCTGGCATTTATCTGTTTTATTTTGGATTTCTTCCAGGGAATGGGTGTCGGTATAAATTGATTTATGGATATCGTCTCCCGTTAAGATTTCGATTTTCCCCAGACTGTGGCTTTGAGTTCCTTGTAAGGTCAGGTTTACTTTTAGTAGAGAGTAGTTGAGCTCAGGGAATTGATTCGGCTGGATAATTTTTAGTGGAAATTTACTCTGACCTTCGCATTTAAGCATTTTTTCACCTATTTGAACTTGACATGGTTGCGTTATCTCTAATATCCCCTGTCCTTCCAGCTTCGAGATTACAAAGTGATCTGGACATGTGATGTGTAGCACCGTGGAGGTGCTAAATGAAAATAGCCACGTATTGCGCTTGCTTAATTTGATCAGCATGTCTTCTTGTGGGATTTGTACCCTGGTCTTCCATTTGGGCACTTCATTTAAAGGGTTGTATAGCAATTTAATGGCACATTCGTTGGACGTTGCCGCTTTGATTATAGACGTGTTCAGCCGGCCTACATACGTGTTTTCTTCCAAATTACTTGTTATTTTTTTGAAACTTTTCATGTCATCGCCTCTTAATAAGAGAAATTCCTGAGTTTTTGCACTATTGGCTATGTATGAATAACCAGGGTCTGGAATTAATGAATACTTTGCTGACTTGGGTACAGGATAGCATTGAAACTGTTGTAGCCTCATTTTTGGCAGGTTAAAAATTGGGAGAGTAATTCTCACCACCAATTTGTTCTGCATAAGGAGCGACTGAGCTCCTGCTGTCTGATATAGGACAGATAGACAATTTTGGTCATTTGGGCAATCCGAGGCCGTCTTGCGGTATACCTCCAACAGATTTTTGTGAGACATTAGGAGTGGATGAATATGATTGGTTTTACTAGCCATTATTATATCCAGGAGGGCTTGTTGTCGATATTCAACTTCGATGATTTGGAGCAACAAGCTTGATATAATCTCTTGTCTTAGTTGCCTCCTAGTTAAATCATTGGCCACATGGTTGAGATCGTTTATCTGGTGTGCTATTTTTTGTTGTCTGTCTATTAACATAGCCAGCGGTTTTTGAATCTTTTCCAAGGTAGTTTTTACAATACTAATTTGTTGTTTCTCTAGCTCGGCTAGGGCTTGTGTATTCGATTCCAGTTCTTCTTACCTGCTGTAAATTTCTTTTTCGTTGTTGCTGTCCATAGTTCCAAACAAATAGTGCATGGTATTGCCTATTCCATCAAATAGCGATCTGACCTTGCGTTTTCCTGGTACTAGTTCCCTTATAGTTTCCGTGCGTTTTCATACGCTGTCTAAAATAGCGTGTATGTGTAGTTGCTTCACGTTACAGAGGTCTTCAGGGTTTGTTATATTTATGCAGAGTTTATGCACTAATTGTTCCGCATATTCTGCTAGCTTTATCTGTGCATCTAGTTCATCCAAGTCTATCTCGGTGAGGACATTCCAGGTGTCATGATATACCATCAGATTTCCCAGCTCCTCGAAAAATATACCCGAGCCATTTATCTGGGTCATTACATAAGGTTTGTCGGCAATTGCTCCAGTTGTGTACTGGATGAAGAGGGCAACTATGATGAATTTTAGCGCCATTTCTGTGGACAATTCGGAAGAAGAAAACAATCCTTTAAGTTTAATTGTACTTGCATTGTGCCGTTTTAAACTGGGCAGTGGAGTGACTCCACCGCAAATGTTTATGGGGAGGTATTGAAATGAGGTTTAATGGACACTGTAGTAGGAATTTCAAGTCAACCTGGTTCATTTTTGTTCCATATATTTTTATTCGAAATATGGTTTCAAACGGTTATTATGTACCGTTACTGTTCGCTTGCCAATTTTGATTGTGGTATTCACATCACTTGGTATTGCGATTACCTGATAAGGTCCTACCCAGTTTTCGGAAAGCTTATGTTTTCTGCTTTCATTCTTGATGAGAACCTTGTCTCCTACATGGAAAGTTAGAGGCTGTACTGTCTTATCGTAGTACCCCTTTGAGCGCTGTTTACTTGCCAATAAGTTCTTTCCTGCCGTGCTATATGACTTTTGGAGCTTATACTTCAGTATATGATAATAGCTGTCATGATTGTAAACGGGTTCGGGATCCTGTTTTAAATTTGATGGGACATCCGCTGTCAAGCCGTATAGGCAGTCCATTGGGGTAAGTTTAGAACCCTCGTGTAAACTATTGTTATACACGAATGCAGCGGTTCGTAGGTATTGGTCCCATGTTTTGGGATTTTCATCTACGATTGTTCGCAGTTATTCTATCAGGGGTCTATGTGCACGCTCTAGTGCTCCATTAGACTGTGGGTGGTATGTTGAAGTCTGTAACTTCTTTACCTTTAGAAGCTTACATACTCTTTTGAATAATTCACTCAGGAAATTTGTTCGCTCATCGGTGAGTATTCTTTTGGGTATGCGATAGCGCGTAACGATTTCATCAAAGAAAACTTGCGCTACTGTGACTGCTTCTGCATTAGGTATTGCATACCAGTCGACAAATTTTGTTAAATTATCTTGGAAGGTCAATATATATTTGTTACCTGATGTGGTCTCTTCTAATGGACCTACAATATCGAGGTAAATTTTGTCGAACGGTTGTTCTGCGATGTCCGTGATAATCATTGGCATTTTATATTGTGGAGAAGCTTTCTTCGTCTGGCACTTTGGGCATTTTTTTATGTATTTCTTGATGTCGCTAAGCATGTGTCTCCACCAATACTTGTGTCTTATGCGTTTGTAAGTTTTTATGACACCTTGATGGCCACCAAACGGAGAATCGTGATAATCTTTTAAGATGGTTCGGATTTCCGTAGGGCTCGTGATAACTTCGGGTGTCTTACCAGTACTTTCTTTTTGATCAAGCGATGCTGGGTTTAGTGTTTCCGCCTCCGTGAGCTGAATTTCGTTTTGGTCCGCTTTCGTGTGCTCTTCTGTCTCCAAACTGGAGCGCTGTTTATTGTCTCTTGAGCCTTTTGCTTCTGAGCTCGATTCACGACGAAACAATGAGCGGATTACTTCTTTCTCTTATTATTTGTGGAATTGTCTTTCTCCACATCTGAGTCCATCGTGTGGTGGACTAGGGCTTTTACCGTTAAGGTATTGCCTAAACTGTCTTCTTTTAATGCTTGAGGGATGCGGCTTAGTGCATCGGCATTAGTGTTGTACTTCCCTGGTTTATATTCGATGTTGTAATCGAATTCAGATAATTTGTGGTGAAATCTCACCAAACGGGAAGTAGGGTCTTTCACATTGAAGACACCTTTGGAAGGTTTATGGTCACATAGACCATGAATTTCCGGCCTTGAAGATAGCACCTGAAATTCTTGGTAGCCCAGACAATAGCCAATAACTCTTTCTCTATAGTAGAGTAGTTTCTTTCAGCTTTGTTTAATGTGCGGCTTGCATAGGCAATGGGCTGGTCCTTTCCGACTTCTCCTTGAGAAAGAACAGCTCCTAGAGCCTCGTTACTTGCGTCCGTAGTAAGATTAACAGATTTCGAAAAATCGGGGTAAATTAAAAGTGGTGGAGAAATTAAAGCATTTTTTATGCTTTGAAATGCTTCTTAGCATTTCTCTGTCCCAGTAAATTTTACATCCTTTCGGAGTAAATTTGTGATTGGACGTACAATTTTGGAGAAGTCTGGAATTAATTTCCTGTAGTAATTGGCAAGTCCTAAAAATGACTGAACTTGCCTTACTGTTTTTGGAACAGGAAATGTTTGGATACAGGCCGTCTTACTTGGGTCTGGTAGGGCTCCTTCGCTAGAACATTTATGTCCTAGGTAAACAACTTCTCTTCTTAGAAACTGGCGCTTTTCTGGCTGCAGTTTCAAGTTGTTCTCTCTCAACTTGTCGAAGACTTTTCTCAACTTTTCGTTGTGGTCGTTTAAATTTTTACCATAGATGACGATGTCATCTACGTAGGCAAAACATTCGAGGCCTTGTAGTACGAAATTGTCAGTACGAAATTCATTAGGCGTTGAAATGTGGCAGGGGCTCCTTTGAGCCCAAATGGCATACGCTTGAACTCATAGTGCCCAATGTTTGTGCTGAAAGCAGTTTTATGTCGATCTTTTTTGTCGACCAGAACTTGGTGATAGCCGTTGGCCAAATCGAGTGTGGTGAAATACCTTGCGTGACCTAGTTGGTCGAGAATATCCTCGATTCAGTGTAGCGGGAATGCGTCTCCAATTGTCTTTTCGTTTAATTTACGAAAGTCGACAACGACGCGCCACCTTTTTTCACCGTCAGGTCCCGCTTTCTTGGGGACAACTAGTTGAGTTGAATTCCAAGGGCTTTTACTAGACTGGACTATCCCGCTGTCTAGCATTTCTTTTAGCTGCTCGTTAATGACTTTCCGCTGTGTTTCAGGTAAGCAGTACATTTTTTGTTGATTGGTGCTTGATCTTGCACCAATGGAATATTATGCGTTACCGCATTTGTATAGGTGAGTTTGTCACCTTTGAGGAAGAAGATATCGTTATACTCTTCGCAGAGTTCTGATATCGAAATTTTTTCTTCCGCGGTTAAATTAGGGTCTAGGCTGAGTTCTTGCTCTAGCCTAAAAATATGCGGGTATTGCTTAATGTCGTCCGGAATCTCGTCATCCAGGTATAGATATCGTACATGTTGTACAATTGCTGATTTTTTAGCTGAACCTTGGGTTGAGTTTTTCTTCCTGTTTAACTTGTTACCTGTAGGTAGATGAGGCTTATTTGATTCCTTTTGAGGCTTTATTTCATTATTTTTAGCATGTTGCAGGATATTTGCTTCCTACTTTGTTGACGGCTGAGTTTGGTACACCTGTGTGGTCTTTGCCTTAGGTTGTGTGATATACTCATGCACGTCAGTGCTACTGCTTTTTGACCATGTAGAATTTTTTGTGTTGTGTGACGGTGGAGTAATATGCACCTTTAATAGAGGCTTTAGCGACTCGCTACCGTTCCTATATGACCGTTGTGTGTTTAATAGTGATTTATGCCTCCGGATTTTGGACGGAAGAGTTATATGCACCTTTTTGGCAGGTTTTACACACTCAGTTCCGTCTCTTGTGTTGTTTGATATTGCCTCTTTATGTGGTATGGGCAGGTGCGTTTGGTTGTGGTCTTTTGTGTGTGTTAATGGGACTATGGTGTAGACGTTTATTGGAAATAGCTGTAACTTTAAGCTATGTATGACTACTTGATGACTGTTAGCGTTGAGAATACTAACCAGCACTAATTCTTCTCCAGATGACAGTAAACTGTTTGCCAAGAAGACTCCATGGCTTATCTCTTGTGATAAACAGAGCATTTCTCCTTGAGTTTGTAACGGAACTGGCGCAACAATTTGAGAGCGCGCAGGTATGCAGATTGGTTCCTTAAAGGTAACCAATTGCTGCCTGATTTCATCGGTCTCTTGTTCGCCCAGACAGCCTTTTTCACATTCCTTGAACTCTTCTGGAGCTTGGCAGCCAGCTTTTCTCGTTTGAGAAGCCTTGAAGACACTGCAGGTGGATAGTGCAGCCTGTTTAGACTCTACCTCTTCTGCAAGTGTTCTTACTTCGACTGCTTTTTCAAAATGTAGCTTGTCCGATTCAAACTCTAATGGCAAAGCAAATTCGTCTGGATTAGTTTCCGTGCGAGGAAACCTTAGTGCCTTATTAGGACCTTCAACGTTACAGTTTTTTGCTAGGAAATCATTTCCTAGAAGTCCATCATCGGAAAGGCCAGGCAAGTTCTTTACGACTTGAAACTTGCAGGGAATTTTGTTTTTGAAAACGAAGTTTCCCTGGCAATTTCCCAGCGTCTTTCCGGTACCAAATGGGGTCTGAAGTGTACATGCCTCATTGTGGTTAATTTCTTTCAGATCTTTTAATGACCTTTTCTTTATTATACTTACCTCAGCGCCTGTGTCTACTACTAGTTTAGTTTTGCCGTTCAGGCCTATGTCTAAAGGAAGTTTTACTGTAGCGACACTGGAATCGGTCTGCTGAGGAGACCCTATTTTATTAGACGGGAGATTTATAGTCGAGCCGGGAAGTTTTGGGTCGACTGTACGTCGTTTCCCTGACTCCGAGCTTCCCATTTACGTTTTTGTTGACAGTTATTTACTGCATGTCCAGAACGACCACAAAATTCGCACTTTTTACGCACGTTATAGACTCCTGAGTTGTTGGGACCTTGTGGGTCTCTTGGTCGTTGATTTGGTGATACATTACTGTTATGTGGTCTCTGGAAACTATTGTTGTTTCTCCTACAGTCACGAACGTCATGGTTATACATTTTACAGTTCACACAGTACGGCGTATTTTTACGTTTCAGACAATCGGCGTATGTATGGCCTCTTAAATTACAAAAACTACAATTTATTTTATTTAAATAATTATTTTTATTTTGTGCATTAAAATTTCTATTTGCAGATCCTGGTTCCTGTTTTATATTCGGCGATGGTGTGTGTGTGCTTGTGTGAACTGTGCCGCCGGTATGTAACTGTTTGAATTTGTAAGATTGCTGTGGGGAACTTGAGCGCATGGCATTATGCCTGGATTAAATACGCTGTGCTTTCCCGCTGAGTTAATCCCACTAAATTGTGCGTTATTGGGTGTTATTGCAGTTATTGGATGGGGTAGTGCAATTTGTATCACATTTTGTTGAAATTGTCATGACGGTTGCAGGAACAGAGCACTTTGCTGGAGACGTTCCATGTCTAGTGCTCTTTGTACGAGGTCATCCACCGTGCCGTCTGTTATGGTCAAAAGGTATTGGCACATATACGGGTTATTGACTCCTATTTTTAGTGCGTTTTTCGCGAAATCTTCCAGCTGCGTTTTAACAGCTGGTGCTGCTGTGGCTCCGTATTTGGCTTCTTCTGCTTCATTGTAGAGTGCCAGCATTTGTTTTACTCGTGCCGTGAAGGCTGTGAGGTTTTCCAAATGGTACTGCCTGGTAGTGATTAATTTATTTACCAGTTCCTGGTAAGTTTCCCTAGGCAGGTATGTGCGATTTAGCCGTTCTTCTACCTCTTTTAAAGTAGTAGGCATATTTGAGGCAAAAAGCTGGTAAGCTTCGCCTCGAAGTCTGGTGGGGAAGATTTGTAGGAAAGCTATTAACTCTTCCACCGAAATGCACTGGATCACTTGTCTGCAGCATCCTAGGAAAGTTTGGAGCTCAAGGCTCAATTTCAGATGCTGTTCTCCCGAGAATAGGGGAACGAGCTGGGCAGTTAACTTTGCAATTTTAGCGTAATCTGCCATGTTTAATTTGGGGATTTTTGACTTTGATCTTGGTACTATTGGGGAACTATTTTATTCTATGCTGGTTTCCAAAAGGGAGTCGCCCAGCCAATTTAAAAGGATTTCGCTCTCGGTGGAATCACTGACACTGTCTTCAATGGCACCTTCTCTTAATTCTAGACTATTATTTTTCATTTCTGTTTCGAGAGAGAGCGAGAGTTCCCCAAACTGCTTTAAGCTTTCTTAAAAAATTTTCCGTACTTTCTTTGAATTGCGCGATTTGCTCAAGCCGCCGTTCAAGGGACTTTATGAGCTGTTTATCGATAGAACCGCATTGTATAACAGAAAGCTCGGAGGAGTCTCGCACTTTCCCCTCTAGATATTTTAAATAATTTTCTAAATTTAATTTAGAAGGTCGCACTTGTTGGGGACCTGTAAGGATTGTCCCACTCCTGAGTGTTAGCCTTTTTACTGTCGATGTTGTTGGGGGTGTTTGCACTCCACCCTCTGTTGCGGATGTTGCTCCCTCGTTGCCTCCTTCGAACCGGGACGGATATTTCTGTGCGTCGCCCGGTGAGGAAGATTGTTGTGGAGTTGGTGGAATTGGTGAGATTTCCTGCGGCATCTCCTGGTGGGAGCTTTCTTCGCTCATGGACCGCCGTATGTAAAATTTGCAGCTAGGGGGGCTTCTTCCGTCTTAATTCCCTTGGTTCAAATTGAGAGGGGGGCTTATTGCCTTCTTCGAGGTCCCTCTCAATTCAGGAGCGCTGGTTTTCTTGGTTGGAGTTCTTTTGCTGCCAGGAGGCCCGTGGCCTTCTTAAATTCCCCTGGATAAAAGCTGAAAGGAGGCGCGTTGCCTACTTCGAAGTCCCTTTCAGCTCCGGATCGCAGATTGTCGGTTGAGGATTCTTCCTTCAAGTTTCGTGTTGGAATTTTCGGCTATGGACGTCTTATGTTCCTGGGCTGGGATGAAGCCCGCTATTGTCCCACGATGGCACTTTGTGCTTTGATGAGGGGGTGGCTGCGTGTTTTTCAAACAGAGGCAGTTAAAGCTGTCCGACCCCGAGCGTTGGGAGCCGACAAGATCGAAATACTCCTGAAGCCATACTCAACTTCAGGCGGAGGGTAGCGTGTCTTGCCCAGTATTCGAAGTCGTCCTAAACTCCTTTTTGATTCGTAGGATAGAGGGTTTTCGACCGCTTATACTTTTGTTTGTTTAAAGTAGGCTTCCTCTATCCTACCGGCTGCGCCAATTGTTATCTTTTGTTTTTTCTCCTACTTGCGTAATCCTATTCTGTGCCGACAATAGTGAAGTGAGACAGTAATTCATTCACGGGTTTGGTTTTATTTCTTCTTTATTTTTTCCTCTGAGGTCACAATGTCGAAGTACAAATCACTTATCCTCTTATCACTAATTGATCCTGCTTTCACAATATTTTTGTGTACACTTTTTTTTCTTACTCTTCAAACGCTGTTCACAGATTTCGTTTATTAAACTATCTCTTACTTTTACAGTCCTCAAAAATAATGCTATTCTATATCACTTACTATCCGTTTTTACAATCTTTTAATATTTTAATCGAGATAGCCCAACCGCGCGACTTTGTTTTTTGTTTTTTTTTTTACCAAGTTTTTTTTTTAATTCGACCCCGTTTTTGTATTTCAAAATTTTCCTCCAGAACCGCCGTCAATCAAATTAAAAATTCAACTCGCGATCCGCCGTAGTGAGATTTTAAGAACCAACTCGGCTCTTGATCACTTTCGTCGTGATCAAGAGCCCTCGTTCAGGGTAGAAAATGCATAGTTGCATTTTCACCCTGAGAAAACTTTCATTTATTCTGGACTTGATTAAACAAGTCCAGAATATTTTTTCGTTGGACGGAGGCTTGAAATTTGATGCTTTTATAAACATCAGCCACCGTCACGGTGATTAAAATTGCCGCGCGCGTATACATACAATGTATTTTCGCGGCGCGCTCTTCTTATCGCGAAAGCTTTTTTGTGATATGTATGTACGTTCGTACATACATATTGCAATTTCCACGACAAATCGTACTGAAGATACGATTTGTCTTTTATTTTATTTTTCAAATTAAATATTTCTATTTTGCCTTCAGCAAAATTTGCCATGGGAATAATTTTGTTTCAACTCTATGGAATGTGAAGAAAATTGCTGACGCAATTTTCTTCACTGATTAAATAGATAAGCTAATCATGTTTTAAGCATGGTTAGCTTATGTGAAAATTTCATGCTGGAAATATTTTAATGTTTTCCTTTTTTCTTTTTAATTCCATCCACTTATAATTAGGTATTTGTTTTAGGCATATAACAGGAGCTAGCCCCAAGTGATCAGAGCTACCATATGACGACTCTGGCCCAACGAAGGAAGGAAGGAAGCCAGTGAATCTACAAATATCCATGTCAACCATGGAGGACCTCATTGCTGAACAGCAGAAGATTGGGAAGGTAATCGAGCAGCTAATTGGTAATTAAACTAAGGACCCAGCCAACACAAAGGCACCAGAGTACCTGAAAACAATTTCCAACAATATGCAGATGTTGACCCGAGCCATGCGTACTTCGAACGCAAGTATTTTGAGAAGGTAAGAGGATAAATACATTAACCATCTCTGACTATAGGGCAGAAGTCAATTGCAGCTGAATCAACAAAGGATGATCAACCACCAAGTGCCACTGAGAAACAAGTCGAAGGATTTTCATTAAACGAATATGAGGAAGATATCGACGAAGAACTTCAAAAACTGATAAGAAAGAAGAAGGTTCTTACCAAATTTCCACTAGTCTCCTTCAGGGTATCCAACCAATCCACAAGATAATAAGCCCCTCCTAGACCATACCACGAGCTTAAGATTAAAAAAATAGACAACTATTGGTTAGGCATAACACAAAACAACCAGACAATTTAGGCACTCACAGATAGGCCAAGCCCTGGTGGTTATCAAGTATCTTTTTTTTATAGAAACAATGAAGTCCTAGTTAAATTAACTCAAAGCCTAGTACAATTTTGTCAAACCGGTACCAACTATAGCCTACAGACGAAATTACCAAAAATTTTCATACCAACGTTCGATGATACCTATTTAAAATGGAAGCAGTTTTTCGACCTTTATATTGTGGCTAACGATTTAGATTAACAATATGTTAATAATTTCTTTCGAAACTTATGCTTTATTTAACACAACATTTATTCTAATAATAAAAATGATCATAATTGCGGAGTCGTTATTGAAAATGCGCGACGTTATTACTCAGCTACTTGCTTCCTCGAATTCGTACGGTGTAAAAGCGCTCGGCTTGTCATTTCTAAACTTTCTGGATTCTCGCTTCCAGTCATTGGAAGCCCTGAAGACAAGATGAAAGGAGGACAAAAGCGGCAGTTCTCGAGGCTCTCTTCTCTAGATAGTGCTTTAACTTAGAGCTGCATTTCATGTAAGAAGGAACATCCACCCTTTGCATGTGAAAGATTTTTGCAATATTCACCAAAAAGCCGACTGAGCTTCGAAAAAAAGCCGTATTTTAACTGTCTAGGATCTGGCCACATTTGCGCCTGATTGTTGTTAAGTATTTGCTGTCCATGCCGCCCTTGGATAATGTGGGTCCTGTCCTGGGCCTGTATCTAGAAATAAAGAAAAGGCTCTAGGGACTCCCGGTTTTAAGGAAAAATAGAAAACTGAATTTATTGTTATTTAATTCGCAAACGTTTTTAGAAGAATATATTTTTTAATTTGAACTTTCAAAATTTATTTACTGCTGAAGCGAATGTTGGACGAAGCGCAACGGGGGATTTTTTCTTACTTTGATTATTGCCTCGGTTCGCTTGGCTTATCTTCTTTTGTCGCTGATTCAGCTATCAACATTTCCGCTGCTTGACCGTGAACCTCATAATTTACATAATTTATGCCTGGTCGGCATATCTTGCCTCAAGTGTTTCGTGATTTTCCTGGCGTTTTGTTTATGTTGCACTTATGCAGGGAATGGTTTACATACATGCGCTAGTAATATAATTTAGGGCATATGTATGAAGTGGGATATCTAAATAATTTAGGTACATGTGGAAGTAATAAAATTTAGGACACATTTCAGATGTTGGCGCATGGGGCTATAACACACCATCCACCTTAGAGAAAGTGGAAGTTCTTCCTTTGAAGACTGAGAATTTTATTGACCAAAGTACTTAAGTAAACGGAACGACTAATAGGCAATAGACAAGCTGAAACCGGTGAAAATTTACTATTGTAGCAGAATTTACTATTGGAACATATTACGGTTCTTTTGTGTTAAAAAATTCTAGTCCGCCAGCAGATGCTCTTAATCCAACACGATTCGCAACAATGGGTCGCTTTATAGTTAAGATAAGTAAGTTTGCGATGAATTCACTCACCATTATCTAGATATTTTAAGAAGATCTTGATAATGAAAAATAAAATGCTATCCTTATAGAATTATCCTGCATTGTTTGCCATAATTTTTGTGCCACTACGTTTTAATACAGTAATATAAAAAAATGTGGAACTATTCTATAAATTTAGCACAAAATAAACAAACTATGCCAAAATTTAGTACAACAATTTTAAAACTTAATATTAATTTAGTATACAAATTATAAGATTATACGATAAATTTAATATAAATAGACCTTTGTTTGTTTGTTTTATTATTATTGTTACGCGCCACAAAGTGATACAAGCGATACCTATTGGAAATGGAAACAACTTTAGGTTAGTGACATCCTATTAAACTGGGTTTGGAGAACGGAATATTCAGGAAGGTTCTAGGATAATTTGTAGAGTATAAATACGGCGCTACTCACATCCAGGAGGCGTCTTATTTCAGACAGTGAAGTGAACGAAGTAAACTATTAGGATTGTGATAAATAGAATTACAGTACTAGCGATAACTGTAAAGATTTGGTTTGATAATTATTTGTGAATTTGTGAGAGCAAACAGTAAAGTTAAATAAAGAAAGAACTTTTGAAGTATATCTGAAATATTGTGTTTTAATTAACGAACTAAGACTCTCGCGACATTATTTTATAATTTTTTGCTAATAAACCTTAAAACCTTATTGCTAAATTTCTTTGGTGTTTCTATTGTATTACTGCTATTTTTGCTTACAATTGCTCTTACAATTTTTGCATTATTTCCACAAAGATAATACACGTCTTACCAATGCATGTTTTATACCATAATCTGAATAGCACAAAAGTTACTGTAATATTTTATTACGAGAGATCCATTTTGGTAATTCAATTCTTACTTGATAGTATGGCATAATGGTGCTGGTTTAGGTGCTACATTTACATTTTGTATTTTTTCTTCGCCTGAGACTCTTTTCGAAATGTTTGGTATTTCATATTTGTCTAGAGGTGCTTCTAGGTTTGGTTTTATTTTATATTAGCTTCTTTTTAAAAACTAGGTAGGTTAATGTTATTAAAATGATTGCTATTATAACATAAATGGTACTATAGTTGCGTATATTGTGTTCGGACACCGGGGTCAGTCCTTTACTTTCTTGCTCCCTTAAAACACTTAGATCTGCGTACAGTTTTTCTAGAGTTTCATCGTTTAAACGTTTTAGGAATAATGTTTTAGGGATAGTGTTACTTGACTTAGTGGTAAGCGCCCTTTTTCTTGAGAATTGGGTTAGGTTGACATTTTGCATGTAAATCATATATAATTTAGTTATTTTAGAGCCATGTCCCCTAATTGTAAATTTGTTGCCTCGCAAGGAACATCCGGATGAAATTTCCAATGTTCCGCATCCAGCGAGTGTAATAGTTTTTGCCTCCCTTACGGATTCTTCGCACAATATTTCACTGCTTGTTTCGTTTGCTAGGGCAAAAATCCATTGATTTGGTTGGGACAATCCAGAAGTCAATTTAATTAACTTCCCGTATTTCAAAAGTATTTGGGATAGTTTTAGGATACATTAACAGGTCGACCGCATGGGTTATGCTCAAAGTTTGTATTGAAGACGGGGTGGCTTGCTTTACATAGATGATCTTCGTGAACATCCAATACACAAGTTTAATAATAGAGCTTATCCATGGGATAGTAGTGTTCCATATTAGAATCCATCAAGAACTAACTACTCAGTACTTGGTTTAATAAATGCCATTTTTGAATTTGATGGAGTCGGAATAGGTATCTCTGTAAGGAAGAAGGATTTTGAACTCAAATAAAAGTTTGTTGTTCAGGTGGAAGATATCAACCCTACAACTCTTTAATAATATTGTATATTGTTCTCACTTAGAGGTGCTGGTAAAGTTAAGATTGTTGGAATATTATCTTGGACATCCTTTAGTGCTTTCATAAGTTTCTGTGCGGTAAGTATAATCGAATGTAATCTGTTATGTTTGAAATTTTGTAGGAGATTCAAAATCGTATTTTGCGTGTTTTGATGTCTAAGTACTAGGAGTGTAATGTAAGATATGAATTTTTCAAACTCTAGGGTTTTGTTGATAAGAACTTCGTCTTTCCTCACACGGTTTAAAATTTCCGAATATTTTGCGAACTGTTTTCCGATGTTCTGAAATTCTTCCCTAACTGATGCTCTTCTTTTGGCGAACAAATTTATAGTAGTTTCGACTACGAAGGTTTGATTTTAAATTAACTTTTTTAAATGGTTCTCGTTTTTATTGAGAATTCTAATCTACTCATCATGGTATTTCGTGTCATTTTCAT
Source organism: Dioctria linearis (assembly GCA_963930735.1). Classification (NCBI taxonomy): domain Eukaryota; kingdom Metazoa; phylum Arthropoda; class Insecta; order Diptera; family Asilidae; genus Dioctria; species Dioctria linearis. Next base: position 150,228,584 of record OZ005742.1, on the reverse strand, counting down.
TTAAGATACCGAAGGCTTATTTAGATAAATAACCTACAGCCTTAAACAAGGCTCTTCTTCATATTCTATGTTCCACATTAATAAGTTCGTCGATTTTGTCGAAGTCGAAGAGATTTAATTCCAATTGCTTCGTGATTGAGTCACAAATTTCGGTAGCGTTTTCTAACATTTGCATGTCTTTACAAACTTCCATACCTTGCGATAACATATGTGTATAATGTTTGTATTCCAATTTAGTGTTGCCTAAGTCGTAATATACTAATTGTTTCCATTCTCTGTTGATCAGTTGGACTTGTCCTAATAGCGCGAACAAAATTTCAGGTCGCACTTGGAATTTGTTGATCCGGACGCGATCGCTTTCAGCGATTGTACCCCAAGTTATGGGACTGAGCAAAATCAATATCTTGAAACAACAACTGAATCACGTAGTAGAGAGAGTACCGATTAGACGCATTTAATAAAAGTGTAGTTGAGAATTCGCGCGATTATATATAGGTTACTTCGCTGGCTTTTAAAGACGCAGAGTACTCTATACTACTCAGATTGTTATTGTGTAAGGTCCTATTTCGTCTTACACATTTTATGGAGATCACCTTTAAAACTTCAAATGGTCCTGACCAAAGTGGCATAGTCCTTTAGAAGGACTTTGTCACTCACGAAAAACGTTTCGCCCTTAGAGTTATTATCATAATATCCTTATGATTTTAATTTATGGGTTTTTATAGTTTGATTCGCGATTTCTTGTGCTACCTGTACACTTGCCTTAAGCTGAACTGCATAGTTGTCGTAATTATACGATGGTTCAGGTGAAGCTTTAAGACTAGACGGAATTCTAGGATGATATCCATACAATTCATAGGGAGTAAAATTTGTACTCTTATGGGGTGTCGTATTGTATACGAACATTGAGTATGGCAACCACGTCTCCTAAGACATAGGATCCTTACTGGTGTAATGCCCGAGATATTCCGCCAACATGCGGTGACTTCTTTCCAGAGCACCATTTGTTTGCGGGTGATATGCAGTGGTACGCACTTTTCGTGATTTCAATATTTTACACGTTTCGGTGAAGAGATTGCGCATGAAGATGCTTCCTTGATCAGTCAAGATGCACTCCGGAATACCATGTCTACATACGATTTTTGTTACAAAATCTTAAGCGATTAAAGATGCTTCTGTGAGAGGTACTGGTAGTGCTTCAGAATATTTGGTCAAGTCATCTTGGAATGTCATAATATACTTATTGCCTACATGACTTTCAGGAAGGGGACCCACAATATCTAAAAATACTTTTTCGTAAGGTTTAGAGGCCGCTGAAGTTATCCTCATAGGTATTTTTACATTCGCTAAAAGTTGTCGGTCTGACATCAGGAACTTTTTCGAATAAAATTCCTTATATCTTCCTCCATGCCTTTCCAGCGATACAATTTTCTAACCCTCTTGTACGTACTTTGGGTCCCTTGATGACTGCCTAGTGACGAACAATGAAAATCGTTAAGAATCAATTCGATATCATCGGGATTTGTGAAATGTACTATTTTGCTTCAATATAGAACGAAATGGAAATTTGTGTTATCTAAAACTTCTGAACAAAGGTGTTTAATTTCGGATTGATGGTTAGGAGATAGTTTGGGTATTGAGGTATTTGGGTTCTTCTTCAGATCTTTAGGGATATCCAAGAATTTCTTCAGTACCTTTTCAAGTCACACTTTGTCTGCGGTAGTTCTTAAGGGGAACTGCGAGATCGCCCTAACGTATACTGAAGATTATCCTGTGTTAAACATTTTATGTCTCCTGGTTTCAAGGAATACTTCTGTTATACTTCCATTATACTTTGCAAAGGATAATAATGGCCATAGTCCACAATGAAAATTGTTTTCTTTGACCGGGGAACTCAGTAGACATTTTTCGCTGACTGTGACTTGTTTCCTTGCCGGGTCCATAGATATTTCCTTAGGTTCCATAACTGAAATCTCTTTGGCGTTCTCTAAATGGATTTCTTCAGCTTTTCTGGTCTGATTTCTCATTACAACTAGTGTTTCATTTTCTTCGGGTATCATACCACTGAGTGCATCGGTATTAGGATTCAGGCATATGTACTACTTCGTAGTCATATTCTTCCAGTCGTATTCGCCAACACATGAGGCGAGAAGAAAGTTTTTTGAGATTAATAAGCCAAATTAGCGGTTTATGATCAGTTATCACGGTGAACCTGTTTCCATATACGTATGGTCTAAACTATTCTACTGCGTATACGATAGCCAAAATTTATTTTTCGATTGTAGAGTAATTACTTTCAGCGGGATTAAACGTGTGGCTTGCATAACATATGGGGCAATTCTGACCGATCTTACCTTGGGACAAGACTGCACCAATAGCGACATCGCTAGCGTCTGTATTCACCAAGAATGGCCGACCAAAGCACGGATGAGCTAATACGGCGGCTGAGCATAAACTTTCTCAAAGCCGTGTAAACCATTCATCACTATGCGCATCCCGTCTAAATTTTCTGTTTTTTTTTCAAAAGGTTAGATAAAGTTGCAAAGTTGTGTATGAATCGTCGGTAATACCCAACGAAACCCACTTTCGGTAACCAGATGTCCAAGATACTTAATTTCCTCACGGAGAAAACTGCATTTCTCCGCTTGCAGTTTTAACCTATGTGAATGCAACCTGTTGAAGCCCTTCTCTAGTTTTGTGTTGTGAGCTTTTAAGTTATAGCCATGCACAACGATATCAGCTACATACACAAAACATTATATACCCTGCAATCCTGAGAGAACATTATTCATCAGTCTCTGAAATGTTGCGGGGGCTCTCTTGAGCCCCAAAGTCATACGGTTATAATGAAAATGACCGTAGGGAGTGCTAAATGCGGTTTTAGGCTTATCTTCCTCGTTCAGTTTTATTTGCTGAAAACCACTAGCAAGGTCCAGGACAGAAAAATACTTCGATCTTCCCAACTGGTCTAGAATGTCTGTTATATTAGGGAGGCGGTAGGCGTATCGTGTCTGAATAACATCAAAATTACGCATAGATTCCCAGTTATGTTTGGATTCTTTTTCACCAACTTCTACATCCGATGTTAAGAACGGTCACGAAAGCACGATTATTTATGTTTTTGCTAATAGTATTACCTACGAAGACTCCGGATCTAATTTCAGAATTACCAAACATGACTTCTCCACCCTGTTGGACCGGTAGACTTATCACTGACTTACTTCTTTTAGAAATTATTATGTGGTGAGGAATAGATTTTACTTGGGTTGAGGGATTCGGCCTGACGATTTCTGGTATATGTGAATTGTTTGGGCTAGTGTGTAAGAGTTGAGAGTCAAGAGCAATATGTAAGATTTTACTTTGGTAGTCTACTTGTGCATTAAAAATTTTAAGAAAATCGTTACCCAATATGGCGTCATACTGTAGATTGACGTTTTTTCCTACTAAATGAAACTTGTGATTGAACTTACGAGATTCGAATTGCAGGCTATCGTCTGCTTGATCACAAGTCTCTACGTACTTGTCTTGAATACTTCAAATTTTTGTTCGATCTTTTGTGTTAACTGAATGAGTATTCTTTACTAGTTCGGATTTGATTAAACTGATTTCTGCTCCGGTGTCCACTAGAAATGTATTTGTACTTTGGGTTAGGGAAGAGCATAGCTTAATAGTGATAGAATTACCAACAAACTCTAGAGGAATTATTCATTTTGTAGTTCCTCTGGTTTTTCCATAGGCGTGTGTATTTCGGCTTGCGCTGTGATAGGGTCTACGTGAGGAGGCTCAGTTCTGCGTCCCACCTCGCCACATCACGTTTCTCTGATTATTTCAAATAGACTTGAGGTCTCGGGTAGTTTGAAGGTTATGATTCGATTTTTTTTATTCGTCTGTTTTGCACCAATTTGGCTCGCATGAGTTCCATATTCTTCTTGTCCTATTGAATTTGAATTTGGTTCAAATATTCTATTGTTGTATTCGCGCATCCTACATTCGGAAATATGGTGGTTGGAATGTTTGCAATAAGCGCAGTTGGCTGAAAACTCGAAATTACTCGCAATATGCCCAAATTTTCTGCCAATTGTACAGATGGGTCTTCTTTAGGGTTCAGAATTTACTCTTTGTTGGGACGGATGTGAGTATACAGGTTGTTGAGGTAACCGTTCTGATTCTTGTACAGCATAAACCAGTAGGCTTTTAGAACTTTGGCCAGCTCTAGCTGCCTTAACTAATGTTTTGAGGAACTGGTCGTTAATTCCATCATGGAATGCCCTAATAGCCACTGTCTCGCCTGCTTTGTGTCTTTCCTTATTTATCGCCGAGTTTGTAGTTTGTGTAACTGTATTCAGGCCAGGGGGTCTGGTCTTCTCTCGACGCATTTTCCTGACTGCAGGCTTGAAGAACACCTGAAGGCAGGCTCCGATTATCCGCTACCTCTATGCACAGGTGGAGATTGGTCCACTGCCGCCAAGGTAGTTGATGTCGAGAAGGTGAAATGGGCAATTTCAAACTTCCGGGCCTTTAAATCCCCGGGTCCAGACGGTAATTTTCCTGTCCTTTTTTAAGGCTGGGAGCGTGGTGCTGGCCCCATACATCGACTCCATTTTCAGGGCATGTATCGCCTTTGGATATGTCCCTGAGATGTGGAGGAAGTTGAGGGTTGCCTTCGATCCGAAGCCTGGTAAGGCTTCTTACATGGACCCGAAGAGTTTTCGAATCATAAACCTCTCCTTATTTGTTTTGAAATGCCTGGAGAGTCTGGTAGATTAATATATTAAGGAAGTACCCTTAAAGGCTTCTCCCTTAAACACCTCAGAGCACGCTTACCGGAGGGGCAGATCTACGGAGACGGCTCTCCACTCAATGGTAACTGTCATTGAACGGGGACTGGATCGTGGACTGTTTACCTTGGGAGCCTTTCTTGACATCGAGGGAGTTTTGACAAGGTCACCCCCGAGTCGTTATGTGTGGCAGCTCGTCGACATTGTCTTGACCACACTGTTGTGCGACGGATCAACCAAATATTAAGACGACGATAATTAACTGTGGATGGAGGCGGCGGAACCTCTCTCAGAATGCTGGTGGAGAGAGGCTGCGAGCAATGGGCGTGCTATCCCCAGTACTCTGGTGTATGTTGGTTGACTCACTCATCACGGTACTGAAAAACGAGGGATTCTCATGTGAAGCGTATGCGTATGACATTCCTCTCTTGATTTCCAGGCATAGCATGGCTGCTGCCTGTGCCTTCATGCAACGAGGCATCAATATTGTTGAGGACTGGTGCACCCCGTCATTATATGACAGTCAACCCTACAAAGTGCAGCTTGGTGCTCTTCTCCAGAAGACGTAAGCTGGGGTACTTTGTTCTTCCAAAGCTTTTTGGTCACATTCTGCATCTCTCTCTTCATGTCAAGCACCTTGGAGTCTTCCTTGACTCGAAGCTGACATGGGGAGTGCACGTAGAGGAAAAACTTAATGCGGCTATGAGGGTCTTCGCTCAATGCAGGAGTGCCATTGGCTGCACACGGGGCATGAGACCGAGGGTTATGCATTGGATGTATACCTCAATCGTCAGACCCATGCTCACATATGCCTCCTGTGTATGGTAGCCGAGGACGCTTGTGGGGACTGCGATCCGGAAGCTGGCGGGCTTGCAAAGGCTTGCCTGCTTGGGAATTACGGGCTCCATGCGATCTACGGCTACTACGGCTCTTGAGGTCTTACTCAATCTGCCACCCATGGATATTGTCATTCAGGCAGAGGCCAAAAGGGCTGTTTGCAGATTGCGCTTATGGGGATGTTGGGAGGGCGGCTGTACTCGCTCTTCTCATTGCTCTATGGCGTATCGGCTGAACTTGGAAAACCCTCTGGAAGGTATGCCACGGGATGCGATGGTACCAGAGCTTCGTTTCGGGCGTCGCTTCTCTGTAAGCTTTCCTGAAATGGAATCGTGGACTGAGGGAGGTGCCTCATCGTGCCTTCCCCGGTCTGCTCCAAAAATCTTCACCGCTGGCTCTTTCACTAATGAGGGAGCTGGGGCAGGTGTCTACTTTCCTGAGCCTGATTTTGGAATGGAGTACTCACTTCGAAAACACACCACTGTCTTCCAGGCTGAAGTCTTCGCCATCTCAGTAGCAGCGAAGTTTGCCCTTGATATGCAAAATAAGGGGAGAGATTTCGCTATCCTTTCGGATAGTCAGGCAGCCTTGATGGCTCTGAATGGCCCTCGGATAACGTCTAAGTTACTGGGGGACTGCAGGTCGTCAGTGGATAAGTTGTGTTTTCAAAACAATGTGTCCCTCTGTGGGTTCCTGGTCACATGGGGATCATGATTTATGAAAGGGCTGACCTTTTAGCTAGGGCTGGCTCAGATTCTCCGTTCCTCGGACCTGAGCATGCCGTAGGCGTTGCCATCTCGGATACCGGGTCTCACATCAAAGCGGATGTTCATAGGAAACATCAGCAGAGATGGGAGAACTTGAGTGCTTGTAGGTGTACAAGACTGTTTCTTGATGGGCCCAATGGGAATATCTCCGATTTTCTCATGGAGCTCGGAAGAAAACTATGTAGAACTGTGGTTGACATCACCACCGGCCACAGCTCACTTCACGCTCATCTAACAAGGATGGGAGTTATTGACAACCCTGAGTGTCTGTCCTGCATGGAGGGAGAGCCTGAGACAACCGAACACTTTTTGTGTGAGTGTCCGGCCTTCGCCCGGAGCTGACTGGATACTCTATGATCTCCCCTTCTATCTGTGGATGAGCTGAAAAACCTTTCTCACCAAGACTTGTTGCGCTTCATTAAGAGGACAGGAAGGTTTTGGTGAATGGGATTCAGGACAGTACAATGGGCCGCTGTGGCGTCCGTGCTTGGGTTGGGTATCTCCTGTTACCCTGTTTTCAAAAAAAAAAAAAAAAACTGTATTCAATATGGCTAAAAGTTTCTTGACTCGGTTACCGTAGTCTTTAACATTTTCTTTTGCGTTCTGTTTTACGCGACAGAGTTCTCCTTGAATGTCGACCAAATTTCTTAATCCGAGGAAGTTTTCTTCCAATTCGGCCTTCAAGGTATCCCAGTTGCAAACTCTTTATATTTTACCAGGTCATAGGCCTCACCGCTGAGTTTGGTTTTGACCAGGTTTAGAAAAACAGTTTTTTGTTAGCATCAGTTATGCTCACAAGACTATATCACAACACGTCATGAACTTATGGAGATCTGAGGGATTTCCATCGAATTCTGGAATGATTTGCCTAGCCTCTACTATGGTGAATGACAATTTAGGGAAAGCAGTTTCTTGATATTATCCTCAGCAATATCTTCTCCAGATATTTCCTAAGATATAGTCTCTAGCCCGCCTCGTGTGAAGCGGCTTTAGATCGGTAGTTCGGTAAATTTTGGACGTATTAGTGCGACTCGGCGATACACTTGAAAGGGGAAGATATGAACCGATACGAGTATTTTTCGGAAGGAAATTCGTCGCAAAATATATTAAAATTTTACGTAAGTTGGTTTAAAACAAAAGCAAGAAAAGCGTCGTAGATTGATTAAAATTTCAACAACTACGTTGAGCAAACTAAACATTTGCAAACTTTATCAAAATTTCACATACATGTGTTGAGAAGATATTATCGCAATCTATCTCAAAATCTCAATTTCGCGTATAGTTGAGAACGAATTGTCTCAAATTATTTAAAAAATTTGTATAAAAGAGAGAGCAAAATTATCTTCATTTTTTTTTTTGATTACTTCAAGCTAATTAAATTATCTTCACTTTTTTTTATTACTTCAAACTAATTATTAAAATTTACTCTTCACTTCTCCATCTCAACTAATTCAATAATTCGAATCAATAAATCGAAGAAATTTCATGTGATTCAAACCAATTCTGATATCAATTTCAGTTGAAAATAAATGATAATATACACGAATACCAAAACACGACCTACATAAACTTTTCAAGAGAAAAACGTCGCAAACTACTACGATTTCATTAAGATAAATATTAAATATTTTTTTCACAGCTTTTTTTTTTTTTTTTTGATATATATATATTAATTATTATTGGAGCTAAGAAATTTATAAAGGCAATTTCACTTAACGAAGGGGAGAGCAAAATACTTTTCACACCTCTTTTCTTTTTTCTTAATTAATTCACACTGCTTAATTAATTCGTCTTGGAACACAAAATATATATATACATATATGCATCTTATAAATAACTAATTTACCTGCAAAGGAAATTTACTTCTGTGTATATTGTTACGCGCCACAAAGTGATACAAGCGACATCTATTGGAATTGGAAACAACTTTAGGTTAGTGACATCCTAGTAAACTGGGTTTGGAGAATGGAATATTCAGGAAGGTTCTAGGATAATTCGTAGAGTATAAATACGGCGCTGCTCACATCCAGGAGGGAGTATTATTTCAGACAGCGAAGTGAACGAAGTAAACTATTTGGATTGCGATAATTAGAAGTACAGTACTAGCGATAAATAAAGAGTCGACTTGATAATTATTTGTGAATTTGTGAGAGTAAACAGTAAAGTTAAATAAATAAAGAACTTTTGAATTATATCTGAAATATTGTGTTTTAAATAACGAACTAAGGCCACGCTCGTAACAACTGGTGTCAGAAGTAAAATAAAATCGCGAAATAAATTGGTGGCATTTGAATTTGAAGTTCAAAGAGTGATTAATTTTGTGAAATCGTGTGTAAAAATTCCGAAAGATAATTTTATATTAAACTGTGAGTGAATTACAAAAGACGCAAGAATGGGACGCAAGCTAGAGGAGCTTCGCATACAGGAATTGAAAGTGGAGTTGGGGAAGCGGTCATTACAAACGACTGGCCTAAAGAATGTTCTAGTCGAGCGACTTAGACAAGCTTTGATAGAGGAAGAAAAGAATCCTGAGACATTCGTTTTCGAAGAAGAACCAGAAATTGAGGAAGAGCCTGCAATGAACATAGAACAGCTTTTAAGTACTTTAATGAGCAAAATGGAAGCTCGTTTTGATGAACAAAAGAATTCTCTCCAGGAACAAAAGAATTCTCTCCAGGAACAAAAGAATTCTCTCGAGGACCACAAGAAATCTATGGAAACCCGTTTGGACGAACAAAAGAATTCCATGGAGTCCCGTTTAGATGAACAGAAGAAATCACTGGAAACGCGTTTGGATGAACAAAAGAGTTCTCTGGAGAATTGTCTAGAAAATCGCTTAGAGGAACAAAAGAATTTCCTGAAAAACTCGTTAGACGAACAAAATTTAAAAATTGAAGGAATCGAGCAAGAAGTGGCGGAAATTCAACAAAAAGTGACCGAACAGCTTGACAACTTCAAATCAGATTTGGAGAAGATGAAGCATCGACAACCACGGCACGAAGGAATTGAAATATCCAATGCAGGCAGAATGAAACCTCCAATATTTGATGGACAAAATTCGTGGCATATTTTCAAGAGACAATTCGAGGCTGCTTCCGAAGTAAACGGATGGAATGATGCAGACAAAGCTACAGCTCTGGTATTAGCACTTCGAGGTTCTGCATCAGAGCATTTACAAACTATACCGATAGAAAGGCAACGTGATTATACTTCATTAGTACAGGCGATAGAGTTACGTTATGGAGATGAACACATGCAGCAAGTATATCGCCTACAGCTACGCAACAGGATTCAAAAGCATGGCGAATCACTACAACAACTGCAGGCTGATGTGGAAAGATTAGCTTATCTCTCATACTCTAGCGTAAATGCGGATTTCCTTAATGAAGTGGCAACAGAAGCATTTGTGAACGCTATTGCAGATCAAAATTTACAACAAGCGTTGAGGCTAGCAGGAAAGAAATCAACAGCAGAAGCACTAGCCTATGCACTAGCGTATGAATCTGCCAGGCAAGCTTCCCGAAGTGCAGTACGAGTGAGAGAAATTTCGGTGCAGGAATGTACTTGTAATAGAATGCAGCCATCACAGAGCAATTCTTCACGTGGTATTCTGCGATGCTGGAATTGTAATAGACCAGGACATCTCCAAAGGGACTGCAGAAAACGCCGTCGAACAGAATCACCAGAAGAGGAGGACAGAACAGAATGCCAAAGATGTCGAGCCAGGGAGCAAGCTATTCGGGGAGAGCCTAGAAATCAAACACCGACTAGTCGCATCAGCTCCCCTGTCCAGCAGTCGGAAAACATGTAAAAACCAACTTCGGGGGGCAGAAGTTGGTTGGTAGAGTCGACAGCCCCGAAGTCATCATTCAGATAGCCCAGTTGCAGAGAAATAATAGCAGTCTTGTTATATATGGAAGTGTAGGAAAAAATGACTGCGTTGTCACTATCGACACTGGAGCTTTGAGATCAATTATTAGAGCGGATCTTGTCAAGAACAAATGGCTTCACAATACCACCAAATATTTACTAAGAACAGCAACTGGAGCCGCAGTACAAGTTTTTGGAGAAATAACTTTGGATATTCAACTAGGTGAACTACTATTTCCTCACAATTTCCTAGTTTCAGACATAATGGATGAATGCATCCTTGGAGTAGACTTTATGACCACATATAAAATAAATTTAAATGTCGGAGAACGAATACTCAAATATGGCAACATAGAAATTCCTATGAGACTAGGAGGAGGAACAGATTATTCTGCAAAAATAAGGACGATGGTCTGTGAGAATATGACTCTCTCTGCATTCTCGGAGACGCTAGTATGGACAAAGCTTACTGATGACATCGGGACCTGCCGATTCTATCTGGTGGAGCCTAACCCTACAAAAGTAACATCGAACATCATCGTTGGTAAAACTTTAGTGAAGACAGAAGGCGCAACATTAATTCCAGTCAGAGTGCTCAACACATCCGAAAATGAGGTACAACTAAAAGAAGGTGCTATAATTGGAAATTGTGAACCTGTTTATCAGATTGTTAATTTGGAAAAAGGTAGTAATATTAAGGAGGCAATACGTATACCAGCTACTACTCAACAGGTTCAGAAACTTCTTTCATCTAGTGCCTTAAGTGAACAGCAATACAACGATGCCAAAGAGATGATCGATGAATTTTCGGAATTATTTGCAATGAATGATGATGATTTCGGCAAAACAAATCTTGTCCAGCATCGGATCACAACAGGAGATTCTAGGCCCATTCGGCAACCACCACGAAGACTACCATTAGCCAAACAACCAGAAGTTGCAGATATGATAAATTCCATGAAAGAACAAGGCATAATTGAGGAATCTAACAGCCCTTGGACATCGCCAGTTGTTTTGGTCAAGAAATAGGATGGCAGCACCCGATTCTGTGTGGACTACCGCCAACTAAATAATGTAACAAGAAAGGATTGATGATACATTGGACACCCTTTCCGGAGCGCAATGGTTTTCCACATTGGATTTGAAGAGCGGTTACTGGCAAGTGGAAATACATCCCGAGGACCGAGACAAAACTGCTTTCTCAGTTGGAAGTGGATTATGGCAATTCAAAGTTATGCCATTTGGATTATGTAATGCTCCAGCCACATTCGAACGACTCATGGAATGTGTTTTACGAGGATTAACCTGGAAAACATGTCTTGTCTACTTAGATGACATAATTGTGATCGGAAGGACATTCGAGGAACATAAAAACAACTTACGGGACGTACTTCAAAGACTGAGAGATGCGAAACTGAAGCTCAGCACGAATAAATGTGCTCTATTCAAGAATGAAGTAAAATATTTGGGGCATATAGTTTCATCACAAGGAGTAAGAACTGACCCAGAGAAGATAAGAGCTGTGAAAAATTGGCCTGTTCCAAAGGACAAACATCAATTAAGGAGTTTTCTTGGATTAGCTACCTACTACAGGCGATTCGTAAAAGGTTTTGCAGATATAGCAAGGAGCCTACATCAACTTACAGAAAAAGGAAAGCCGTTCATATGGTCAGATAAATGTAACGAGAGTTTTGCAAATTTGAAGCAACAGCTCTGTGGAACTCCAGTGCTTCACTATCCAAAGCTGGGAAAAACTTTTATATTGGACACGGACGCCAGCAATGTAGGTATTGGTGCAGTGCTTTCACAGGAGGAGGATGGTCAAGAGGTGCCAGTAGCTTATTTTAGCAAAGCACTCTCAAAATTAGAGAGAAATTATTGTGCTACAAGGAAAGAGCTACTTGCCATTGTAAACTCAACCAAGCATTTCCATAAATATCTCTACGGGCAGAAATTTATCCTCCGCACTGACCATGCAGCGCTTAAATGGCTTTTGCAGTTTAAGAACCCTGAGGGGCAAGTGGCGAGATGGATAGAGCGACTCCAAGCGTATGACTTTGAAATCCAACACCGAAGAGGACGTATCCATGGAAATGCAGACGCCCTTTCACGACGTCCATGCAAAGTTGAATGCAAACATTGCCTTCGGCTGGAAGAAAAAGAAACGGAGGCAACTATACAGCTGATGACGGTGGAACCATGGACAGGTTGGAACAACGAGAGCTTGCGAACAGCTCAACGGGAAGACCCAGACATATCACCTATTCTTGCTTGGAAAGAAGACATGGAAAGACCACAATGGCAAGATATCTCGGAGAGGAGTGAGAAACTGAAGAGCTACTGGGCTCAATGGAACTCTCTTCACGTTGAATGTGGTATATTAAAGCGCAAGTGGGAATCAACTAACAGCGAGTCATTCCGAATGCAAATAGTCGTGCCAGCATCCCAGGTCAAAGATGTTCTAGAAGAAATGCACAGTGGAGCATCTGGAGGACATTTGGGGGTGAATAAAACAATTTCCAAAATACGTGAAAGGTTTTATTGGTTACATATGCGGGAGGATGTTGAGGAATGGTGCCGCAGATGCACTATCTGTGCTTCTTGCAAAGGACCACCACACAGAAGTAGAGGAGAAATGCATAAGTATAATGTAGGAGCCCCATTTGAAAGGATAGCCGTAGACATCGCTGGACCTTTTCCAGAAACAGATAACGGTAACCGTTATATATTAGTTGCTATTGACTATTTCAGTAAATGGCCTGAAGCTTATGCAATCCCTAATCAGGAGTCTACCACAGTAGCGGATCAAGTAGTAATGAATTGGGTCAGTAGATTTGGTGTTCCTCATGAACTTCATTCCGACCAAGGACGGAACTTCGAATCACGGACTTTCCAAGAGATGTGTAAAATTCTGGGAATAAGAAAAACCAGAACAACTCCTCTGCATCCACAATCTGATGGCATGGTAGAGCGCTTCAACAGAACATTGGTCGAGCATCTAAAGAAAGTAGTCGACTATCACCAACGCGATTGGGATCGACATATTCCCATGTTCTTAATGGCCTATCGATCAGCTGTACACAACACGACCGGACAAACTCCAGCAAAAGTGATATTCGGAAAGGAGATGCGTTTACCTAGCGATCTCAAGTTTGGTACACCCAGAGGTGAACAAAAGTTACCAGACGATTATGTATCGGAACTTAGACAACGATTAGCTGATGTACACGAAGTCACGAGAGCAAAATTAGCAATAAATACCGATCGGATGAAGACCCGCTATGACTTACGTGCTAACTCAGCAGGATTCAATGAAGGTGACCTTGTTTGGCTGTACAACCCGAAACGACGTAAGGGACGTTCTCCTAAATTACAACAACACTGGGAAGGACCGTATTCAGTAGTGACTAGAATAAATGACGTAGTATATAGGATTCAGCGGGGTACAAGAGGCAAACGGAAAATCGTTCATCTAGATCGTTTATGCAATACTGCGATCATCAAGACCGTGGATCACCTGTTGTTCGGGACGAACAATTTTAAGAAGGGGACAGTGTTACGCGCCACAAAGTGATACAAGCGACATCTATTGGAATTGGAAACAACTTTAGGTTAGTGACATCCTAGTAAACTGGGTTTGGAGAATGGAATATTCAGGAAGGTTCTAGGATAATTCGTAGAGTATAAATACGGCGCTGCTCACATCCAGGAGGGAGTATTATTTCAGACAGCGAAGTGAACGAAGTAAACTATTTGGATTGCGATAATTAGAAGTACAGTACTAGCGATAAATAAAGAGTCGACTTGATAATTATTTGTGAATTTGTGAGAGTAAACAGTAAAGTTAAATAAATAAAGAACTTTTGAATTATATCTGAAATATTGTGTTTTAAATAACGAACTAAGGCCACGCTCGTAACAATATATTATTGTAATTATTGTAAAGAGATGGAATACGCTTACTTTTTAATAATAACCATTTCCGCTAGTTTTATCCGCAAAATGTTGAGAAGAAAATCCATTTTCGCTAGTTTGGACTAAATATTATTGCAAGATGAATAAAATTTGCCGTGTATGTTGATGGTTTGTAATTGCCCTTTTTCGAGTATGTTGATGGTTTTTAATTGCCGTCGTAAGTTCCGGCTCATTTAAATTACATCGGAATCCAAGCGTCACATGTGTGCCTGGTTCCTACCCCTGCCACCAGTGTTAAGTATTTCGCTGTCGATGCCGCCCTTACATAATGTGGGTCCAGTCCTGGATCTGCAAATAAAATATATAGGTCTAGACACGAAGGAAAACACTCGCGGTTTTAAGGCAACAAAGAAAACTGAATTTGTTATTATTTAATTCTGATCACAAAATAATTTTAGAATTTCTTATTATTCTATTCGCAAACGTTTTTAGAAGAGTATATTTTTTTAATTTGAACTTTCAAAATTTATTTACTGCTGAACCGAATGTTGGATGAAGCGCAACTGGGGACTTTTTTTACTTTGATTATTGCCTCGGTTCGCTTGGCTTATCGCTTTTTGTCACTGATTCAGCTATCAACATTTCCATTGCTTGACCGTGAACCTCATAATAAATATTGCCGGAATTTCGAGGCAATACAAAAGAGTTGTCAAATTTTCTAAGCCTCGTAGAAATGTATAGCAAGACGCTAAGGGCTGATGCCCAGCCGTAATTAATTGAATTCGTATGGCTAGCACGCCTAAGCGAAAGAATACGAAAAAATTTGTCTGCAGTAGCCAAACCGACATCTCTAGAAAACCTGGAAAGAGTTCTGACAGAAGCGTTCAGAACAAAAGATACTTCACAGAATCTACAACAAAAACTATCAAGTTGTAGGCAACACAACATAACAGTGCAAGAATTCTCCGATAAGATACTAGAGATAGTCACGGACCTGAACAAAGTTCAGATAAATGAGATAGGAGAAGAACACAGAGAGGTGTAAACTAAATGACAAGATTGGATTGAATACCTTTCACAATGGGTTGACAGACGCACTAAAACCAACCATCCTAGCCGCGCAGCGAAAACTATGAATGACGCAATAAGCCTCGCAAATCACATTGAACATCCTCTGACGAATGAAACAAGAATTTTTAGTTTCAACAGAAACCGGCAAAACGGAAATAATACACAGATGCGAAATTACAGAGATTTCAACAGAACCGAACCAATCATTGGCAAAAAATAGTAAAGCTATATAATAACAATTACAATAACAACCAAAGAAATAGCCAAAATAGGAGTAATGTTTGGCAGAATAGCTATCAAACTAACAGAGGAAGGATTTTTTTTAGAAATCCCCAGCAAAACCAACAAGGAAGGGTAAATTTTCTCCAAGAAACGAGCAATGCGCAAAGTCCAGGACGAGGTCAGCAAGAATAAGACAAAATTCGAGAATTTACAACATCAGGAGTTGTACAACAAACTACATAACGCTGACGGACAAACTCTCAACCGCAAAACTAAATTTTCTCGTTGACACAGGTGCAGACATCTCGATTTGTAAAATAAACTCATTGGAATATGAAATAAACAGGAGTGACCAATGCCAGATAACGGGCATAACGAATAATGAAACTCACTCCTTGGGTATAGCTATATTGCAGTTAGCATATGAAGAGCACGTCATAGAACACAGGTTTCACATAGTGGATTCAAGAACACTGATAACCATAGATTATGAAACATTCACAATAACTGCAAATCTGAATGATGACGATGTTACAATACCCATGATAAGTTGACTTACAGACGAAATCAAAATACCAGCTAGGACAGAAATAATCCAAGCAATTTTAATCAACATCAATGAAGATAGCTTAGATTGTGGTGAAGAATTAACAGAAGGAGTATTTCTAAGCAACACAATTATACCAAAGGAAGGATTTCAACACGTAAATCTACTAAATACGAACAACCCTATGGTGATGTTAAAACCATTCACAGCAGAGCTACATCCGGTGAAAAACTACAGAATAACAAAAGCACCAAGTAGAAAGCAATATGTTCAAAGTAGTGAAACCGATTTACGATTCCATATATTATTAAAAGAGCTTAAACTGGAAGGACTGGACGAGAATGCGAAGAATTCAATCAAAGAACTCTGCAGAAAGTATCAAGAGGTATTTCACTTAGAAGACGAGGGGTTAACAACAAATAATTTTTACACAGAAAATATAAATACAATATACAATAACCCCGTCTACATAAAGAATTACAGACTGCCACATTCACAAATCAATGAAATAAATAAAGAAGTCGAGAAGTTAACCCGAAATGATATAGTTGAACCATCATACAACTCACCACTCCTAATAGTACCAAACAAATTAGGTGACGAAAAGAAATGGAGATTAGTTGTGGACTTCAGGCAGCTGAACAAACAAGTGGTCAATGATAAATATCCACTAACAAGATTAGAAGACATCCTGGAGAGATTAGGACGAGCGAAATACTTCTCAACACTTGATATGACGAATTCCTTTCACCAAATAGAGCTCGAGAAAGACTCAAGAAAATTAACAGCATTTTCAACCAATCAAGGGCATTATCAATTCAAAAGATTACCTTTTGGGCTGAAAATATCCACGGACAGTTTTCAGCGAATGCTCTCAATTGCATTAAGTGGCTTCGAGGACGGTGCATTCATATATGTAGATGACATCATAATACATGGATGCAGCCTTAAGAACCACAACCAAAATCTAGAAAAGGTATTAGAAAGGCTTCAGCAGTATAACTCGAAACTCAATCCAAGCAAATGCAACTTTTTAAAACCAGAAGTATTATATCTGGGACACTTAATAACGAAGAATGGAGTCCAAACAGATCCAAGCAAACGCGAAGTAATAAAGACGTATCCAGTACCAAAAAATGTGGATGACGTACGACGATTCGTAGCCTTCTACAATTATTACAGACGCTTCATACAAAACTTTGCAGAAATAGCCCGACCACTCAATGCACTCCTAAAGAAAAATACACTTTTCCTTTGGTCAGAAGAGTTCAAGAAATCCTTCGAAACACTCAAAGCGAAGCTAATAACTTCACCAGTCTTGCAATATTCTGATTTCAGCAAACCATTCATCCTAACGACGGATGCCTCGAATTTTGCACTTGGAGCAGTGCGCTCGCTAGGTGAAATAGGACGAGATTAGCCAATAGCCTATGCAAGCAATACACTGGGGAATCAATTTTTTTAGACCCTATTTCTATGGGAACAGATTCACGATGGTACCGCTCGTCAGCCTTTTCACACATAAGAACCCGTAGAATTCGTTTAGATCTCATGGATTATGATTTTGAAATAATGTACAAACAGGGAAAAATGAATACAAACGCAGATGCCCTGTCAAGAATAAAAATAGACTCTGAAAAAATAAAGTCAATGATACCGACAGAAATAAATGTTATCACACTTAACATGGCGAAAAAGCAGCAAAAAGATACGGAGAAAAGAAAAAGTATAGAGCCAGGCCAACTATATATATGGGAATGCACGTCCATCTCCGATATAAGAAGAATTAAAAAGTTACAATTCCACACAGCGTATGTACAGAATAGTGCGAATAATAAAGAAAGTTTGCCAAAGATAAATATAACAAAAAAAGGGGTAAGCGTTCAGTACAGCGAAAGTCCAATGTTCAACTCTGGTTACATCATGGAGAAGCTGATACAAGAAATGAACGAGAATAATATTGAAGAAACAGCACTCGCAAAAGACGATGTTTAATTCAATCATAGTGGTATAAATAAATTTAAAGATGAATTCAGTAAGCTGCAGCGAAATAATAAACGAGGTAAGGCAACACCACTGAAGATACTACTTTATGAACCCCCAACAAGGATCGATAATCCAAAGAAACAACAAGAATTAATAAAAGAATACCATGACAGCATGCGTGGTGGACACGCTGGAATTAAACGCTGCATAAATAAATTAAAACAAAGGTATATATGGAAAGACCTTAACAAAATAGTAAAGAAGTACATAAACAAGTATGATAACTGTGCGAAAAACAAATACAAAAAATACACAAAAGAACCTCTAGTGATAACAGATACACAGTAGTTTTGAAACGATCGAAATTAACACCGTGGGACCTTTAAGGATGTCGAACAGCTTTAGATATATTCTAACTCTGCAATGCGAATTAACTAAATTCGTAGAGGTATACCCAATGTAGACAAAAGAAGCCTTCTCGGTGGCAAAAACGATTGTTGAACGATTCATCTTGAAATATGGAAGTTTCAATACACTGAAAACGGACAGAGGTATCGATGTTGAGAGACTTGCTGTTTTAAAATCTTTAGTTGAATTCTTGATTTTCCTTTTCTTTACACCGATTTATTTTTAATCTTTGATTTCTATTCTCTCTTGATTTTCTCTCGTATATATGGGAGAAAGAAAAGATTTGTTTTAATTATTTTGTTACGCTTTGAAAAATGATAATAATTATATATATATATATATATATGTATATGAGAGCGTAGAAAATAATAAGTCTTTTATTATTTTTTTATTTTAAATTATATTTTTATTTATTTATTTTTATTTATTTTGGTACTATCTTTTTTTAAAAACTTTTTAGTATGAAAGTACATCAAATTATTCAGATGTGTATTTGTGATGAAGTTCTGAATACTACTAACTATTTCTATTGACATTTTTGTATCTATACTCTTCTATGTATACTAAGTTTTTTGATGGCTTTGTGTTTTCTATACAAATTTATTTTTTACAAAGTACACTTGATTAATTTTTGTTTGTATTTGTGTACAGTTATTCTTTATGTCGTTTCTAAATTTTATATTCAAAGCTTTTCCATAATTTTCTATTATTTTAACTTGATATTTTTATTGTTATTTTCACTTACAAACATATGTATACACACATACATCTAAGTATGTAGTACGCTACAAGAGGTACAGAGTTTGTGAATGAATTACTTTAAAATATCTGCAAATTTCTAAATATAAAACATGTCACATCCACACCGTTCCATCACGAAACCATAGAGTGCTAAACGAATACCTAAGAATATTCTCGAAAGAAGACAATTGGGATGAGCTAATTCCATACTACGTATTCTGCTATAACACAACACCACACACAGATACGAAATACACACCGTTCGAAGTAGTATTTGGAAAGATAGCAACACTTTCAGCAGAAATTCTGAAAAATAAAGAACAAATAGACAGCGTACACAGCTATGCAAAAGAACTGAGAGAAAGATTAAAAAGAGCCCACGAAAAGAGCAAAGAGCACTTGAATGAAGCTAAGATAGAGCGAAAAAGAACTAAAGACAAAAACACCAATCCCTCAGATTTTAACGTCATCGACTATGTATACTTGAGAATGAACTCTAAAAAAAAAACATGAAAGTCCTTACGACGGACCCTTCAAGATCATTAAACAAAAAGGAGTATTAGTAAAGAATAAACCCAAAGAGGTGCATAACAACAGATTAATAAAATGTAAATTTAAATAAGATACTATTTCAATAGAATTAATTAGGGCATTTAATAAAATAATTATTTCAATAGAATTAACAAAAAGTTAGGCTTTATTTCAATTTCCAATAAAATTAATATGATATACATCATGTAAATTTAAAAGACTTTAATAATTTAGAGTAGAACACTAAACAGTTAAGAATAAGTTTTGAAAGAACCATCTGTAAACAAACAAACAAAAAAAAACTTTTTTATTCTTATCATGTCCAAAATTTTTTTTTTCTCCTAAGGGCGAGGATTTAAAGCCATGACCACAGTCAAGAAATATAAACAGAAATTGAAATGAAAAATAATTAAAAACAAACAAAGTTACTCGACCTCAAGAAGAATTTGCAACGCAATCAAATTCGACTATGCAAGCATAATTCTTAATTGAGAAAAATATTCATACCCGGGGTCATCGCTTTACAAATTCCACAGTTCTATGTGAATCATTCAATAATTCGATGTGAATGTTGTGATCAGAAAAGCTGACACAACATAAATGTATATTATATATATATATATATATATATATTATTTTGTATTATCGTAGCATGTAAAATAATTGTATAAATAACCTGTGATTGATTGAATAAAGACAGAGTTAAGTTAACTTTTGACAAGGTTCTTTTAATTCTCGTCACAGCGGCATACTCTGCCATAAGGAATAAATTGGCATACTCTGGCTTCCAAATAAACATTGGCAAACTCTGCCATAAGGAATAATTTGGCATACTCTGCCTTCCACATAAATATCGGCAAAACTCTGCCTCATTAAATAAAAACACAGCTGCTCTTTAGCCATCCCAAGTAAGTGCGGCAGCCTATCTAATAAATTAAACATAAAGGTGAAATTTTAACTAATCAATAAACATGGACAGCTCCAGGGCTCAAAAAAGATGAGGCTTACCACAATCTACATTGAGAATTGGCCTATTTCGTCAAACATTCAAATCGCTGACCCATAGTTCAACATCCCATAGAAAATCGACATGGTAATTGGGGCAGAAATATACGCCTCTCTTATGATAGTTGGACAAATTAAATTTAACAATTATCTCCCAATTCTACAACTATGTACTTGGATGGTTAATTATGGGTAAGGTCTCAAATTACAGAAGCTCTGAAACATTTTGTGGGATTAGCATTGAAAGAGATAGTCGAATTGATTGATTATGGACAATAAAGGAAGCTGAATCAGTAAAAAAAAACAATAACAGCTGCTGAATGGTATCGTGAACAGAATTTCAAGGAAACAACTCTCCGAGACAAAAGGGGGATTGATTGTGAAATTTCCGTTTCGACCAGATCCATCTATCCTGGGACTTGTTCAAGAACTATTTTGGTCTCTATAAACATGTCGATAAGTTAAGGTGTTACACTTTGGCTTTTGAGGGGAGTGCAGCGGCTATTGTAACACTACGCCAAACTTGTAGTGCTGAAAGGAATGGTCTTATTAATAAGGAAAACTAAGTTGTGATTTAAATTAACTGATAATTGAAAAACAAGGCTGGATACTTTATTGCTGCCCAGAATCAATTTATAATAATGTTTAACTTCTCTAAGCATTAATTACTACATTCCTATCTAGCAATTGTTGAGAAAGTCCATACCATTTAATACCTACATCCTTATTTACTAATAAATCAAGAATTGCAAGTAATTGCTTGGCTGGGTAAAGCGATAAAAAAAAAACAATGAATAACTTGAATATAAAATTCTTACCTACTTAAATTACAATCGGGCGAGACATTCTTGCATTCTTCTTTTGAACTTTTGACTGAGTGACATAATCTTTAAATTATTTGAAATGATATGGAATGCAAGAATTCTTCACTAGAATTAGCAATATTGTTTTGGGCCACACGTCCGCTTATAGTGCAAGTACTTTTCGTTTCTTTCTTATGCCATTGCACTTTTGACGAGTGCAAACAGGACTATCAAAAGATTTAACACTGAAAGATTTTCCTCCGTCGAAAGAAATTAATGAGGAACCCAGAGCTTAGAGATCAATATGTGGCATTCATTTGAGGAACTGAGCCATATGAAAAAAATAGACGCAAGAAATATTCCTAATCCTCATTACTTTATTCCACATCATTGCATGCATAAACTTGACAGAAACACAACTAAAGCAAACAAATCTCTTAAAGATGTGTTGTACAATGGTCCTGCAATTCAAGATGACCTCTGCACTATTCTTATACGCTTCCATCTTCATAATTATGTCTTCACTGCTGACATCGAGAAAATGTATGGAGAAATCAGGGTGAACGATACTGATCAATATGTTCAGTTGATATTATGGCGAGAAAATCCAGAGCAACCACTTGACTATTACCGACTGATAACAATAAAGTGTCTACGGTCATTGGCAGAGGATAATAATAAAGAATAGCCATTCGGAGCCAAGTTAGCATTAAAAGGATTTATGCAGATTACGTTATGAGAGAAACTGACAGCATGACGGAGACTTTAAACTCGCAAAAACTATTAACAGACATTTTTAAATGGAGAGGATTTCACTTAAGAATGCGGTGCAGCAATAATCCGGAACTTCTTAAGCATGTTCCAAAGAATAACATTGAACTTAAACTAGATGTTGAAAATGATAAAAGGTCATATCAGGACATTGGGAATAACATAGTGGCCGCAATCTAACGTCTTCGGAATCACAACGAACTGGTTAGAAGGAACCAAAGTTACGAACAGTATTGTCAGATCTAATCGATCCACTCGGAATCGTAAATCCAGTAATGGTTCAAGCAAAAATATTTGTTCAGCAGTTATGGCTTTTAAAATTAGATTGGGATGCTGCAGTTCCCCTGGAGCTTCATACTAACTGGGTAAGGTTTCATTATGAGTTAAAAGAACTTAACGACGTGACAGTTCCGAGGCATGTGTGTTCAAGTTTAATGTAAAAACAACGGACACACGTGGATTCACGTATAGTTCAGAAAAGGCCTATGGAGCAGTAGTATATATACGGGCAATAGATAACCATCAAGGAAACGTAGCTAAGTTTTGTACTTAAAATCGAGGGTATCATCTACTAAATCAACGACGTTACCACGTCTGGAGCTCTATGTCGCTAAGCTCTTAGCAGAACTAACTAATCGTCTTCATAATAGTATGGATTCAACAATTGTGCTTTCATGGTTGCAGTCCGAGTCATCCACATTTAAAACCTTTGTGGCAAATCGAAATGCATGCATTTAAGAATTAAGTAATATAAAAAGATGGAAACATGTCGATACCTAGGAAAACTCTGCAGATTTAGTATCAAGAGGAGTAGGTCCAAACCAACTCTTAAATTCTGAATTATGGTCCAACGGTCCACAATAACTAAGAGAACCAACACTTACCTTTTCACCAAGTACTGCACATTGTCCTTATTCCGGAGATGATATGGAGAAAAAGGCGTACCGTATTACACTGCTCTCAGAACAGGGTCACATACCGCTCCTCTTGGCAATAAACTACGGAAATTTGTTCCCTCATCTTCAGCGTATCACTGCCTATATACTACGTTTTATAAACAACGTCAAAGCGAGGGAAGCCGAAACGATAACTGGCATTGCTCTCACTGTTACGGAACTAGAAGAAGCAAAGGAGGACATCATTCAGACCATGTAATTAGATTTTAAAGATGACTTGACACAACTAAAAAGGGATAGTTTCCTCAGTAGCACGAAAAAATTGACTAATCTTACTCCGTTTCTTGACGCAAATAATATTATGCGAGTTTTAGGTAGATTGAAAGCCTCGCATTTGTCATTTGACGCTAAATACCCAATATTTTAATCTGACTCAAATCGATTTACAAAACTTCCGCTGAATCTTTTAAAAATCTTTCTTTGTGCTCCACAAGTACTTCTTGCCATCACTCGACAGCGCTGCTGGCGGGTTAGAGGAAAATTTTTTACACGATCCATAGTCCACCATTATATTAAGTGCGCTAGAGCTCAACCTCGTCCACTTTCTCAATTAATGGGTAACCTACCCTCAACCAGAATCAGCCGGTTAGACCATTTGCTAATGAAGGTGCAGACTTTTGTGAACCAATTTGGAATGATTACAAAATTAGAGGAAAGCGTCCGCAAAAATTCTACGTAGCGGTATTTTGTTGCCTCGCAACTAAAGGAGTATACCTTGAAGTCGTGTCCGACATAACCAGAAATGGTCTTATCGGCGCATTAATATGGTTCATCTGAAGACGATAAACGTGCAGAAACATCTATTATGATAACGCAACCAATTTGGTTCGTGCTCGCAATCAACGAGCTCAGCAGTCCAAGGAGAAAATTTTTAGCCTTAGTACCACTAAAGGGATTGACTTTCACTCATTCCGATAAGAGCTTTTCACTCTGGGGCTTATGGGAAGCAGCCGTCAAATCTGCAAAACATCTGCTGCAGAACACAATAAGCTCCGCATCACTCACGTACGAAGAACTAGAAACAGTAATGCTAGAAATCAAACAGTATTAAATAGCAGACCACTGATACCGCTGGCCAACACTTACTTCGTTGATATATCCCCCCGCTAACCCAGTGAGGACGAACTTACTGGAGAGATGGAAACTAGTCAACTATGTAAGGGATTAATTTTGGAGACAATGGTCGAAAGAACAATTGGGTGAATTACAACAACATAACCCCAGGTACAATGGTAGTTATAAAAGATGATTATCTCCCTTCACTTAAATTGTAATTAGGACGAATTGCTGAAGCCTTCAAAAGAGGCCAACGGTTTAGTTCATGTGGCAGACCTAAGGAAAGAATTTTGAGCTCTCTGTGGACTTATTTACGTACTTTGCAATTTGCCAACTACAGAAGATGGAAGGGAAGAAGACAAGAATCAAGCTAATACAACTCTTGTGGACATAAGATGGCCCATTACGGAAATAACAGCAGAACATCCATATAAAAATCGGTTTCTGCTCGTAAATTTAAATTGGCTTAAAGGCCTTCAACTGGTCATATCACACCCAAGAAGAATACGAATAATGAAGATAATGAAGGAAAAATTGGCACAGAACAACCCGCAAAAAAGAAACAAAGATAACTACGTATCTCAAAATCTGAACTAAGCTTAGTTCTACAGTAACATCTTTGATATTACCAGTTTTTAGTGGAACTCTTGAGCCAATTGAAATTACCCCTTTTGTTCATCAAAGAGGATTATATTTTGAGAATCTGGGTATCACCAATCTTGTGTCGAGTGCATGAAACCAACTTGAAATCTATGATTTGACAGACTACCTTAGGGAATTCGAGACTTTTGAAAGGGGAATAAAACGATTGAGATACCTATGTAACCTCCTAGAAGATGGGGAGTACTCTAAGGTAATATTAGACCAGTTTTAAAATAACATGAAAGAATTAAAGACAACAATGAGCTTCTGTTGAATAAAAATGAATACACCACAACCACAACAAAGAGATCACTTTTAGACATAATAGGCAACATATATATTATAACATATATATTATTTGGTATTCTAAACCAAGCGTCAGAACTAATAGATAATTTAAAAACAAACGAAGATTATCTTTTACAACTGCTGACAAATTAAGCTTCCTTAATAGAATCAACTACCAACACTATGAAAAAGAGTCAGGAACAAATTAATAGCCAATTCGAAGGCTTTGAAATGTCTCTGAAGCAACTCACTGATCAAGTATCTGAAGCGAACTCTATGATAGAAATACAGAGGAAAGCGCAGTTAACCGCAACTTTAGCCATCACTGATTATGGCCATCTATCAACACATACAAGAGGCCCTAATAGAAGTAATTACTGACACCCATATAGGGCGAATAAATCCAATGCTCCTTACACGAAGGCAATTAAAGAATGAATTAAGCAATATCAATAATGACCTCCCCTCAACGTGGAGACTGCCAGGGTCGAATGATCACCCAGACTTGCATCAATCATACAGCTTACTGACTGTGCACGAAGAAGTAACATCGTGACATATAGTTTTCAATAGTAAACTTCCACTATTCACTCGAGAAGAGTTCGAAGTATTAGGCTGCTACCAGTGCCAGTGCTGAGAGATAACACTTTCTTGGCAATAAATCAATCAACCAATTTCCTCTTGGTAAGCCTTCATCGTGATCAATATTACCCAATAACAAATACTGAGGTAGCAAGGTGCAATTCGGTTGGAAAAAATATCCATCTACGGAACCAAGTCCAACCTATGTCAATGTGAACTTAATCTAATTAAGAATCAAGAAGACTTATCAACTTGTGAGATTGTACAGATAAATGACCCCCAGAAGTGGATACAACTGTTTAATCCAAGCCATTGGATATATGCCGCCAATAGGGAAACGAGGATGAACATTATATGCGGAATAAGGACGGTTCAAAAAACACTTTACACCTCAGGATTGCGTAAATTCAACGATAACTGTCTAATTAAATAAGAGTTGATGACAATATGCATTCATAAAATCTATCCAGCACAGGTCAGATCTTCTTTTGCGCCATAAATAAATTTAACTAGTCATCCATTAACCGCCGACATAAAGAAGTTCACACACCTTCCTGAGGAACATCAATTAAAATTACATCGGCAACAACTAAACGTTATTTTGACCTACAAAAGGTAGTACAAGACGTAAAGGCACATCAACATCTACCGGTGAAATTTACTATAGGAATTCATAACTAACAGTCATATGGATAATCGCAGTATAGCTTATCTGGAGTAGCCTCAGATCTAAATCAAGGTGTGCGATAAACGCCATAAAACCAACGACAAAATCCACATCCAAGGAAGAAGATTTCTGCTTTGAAATTTTACAAGATGTATAACATTGTTGAACAACATGGTCAACCCCGGGAGGATGTCAAACCCTCAGCAAAAACGAAAATGATTAGGTAAGAAATACATAATTTTATTCTCAAGCTCACATTATCTCTAACATAAATTGCATGTATAGACAAATTTTCATTCACATGTTTTTAGCAAACTAAATGTGTAATATGTAGCCTTCATGTGAATGCTTCTCATGAACAAAATTTGCGAAATTTAATTTTTTGAAGAGTAGGCATAATTTTGTGAGAAAATATGAAAATAAAATTAAGTTCTAGAAAGGAAAAATTTGTATATAAGCCATAGTAATTTGCAAAATTATAGTTAGAAAAGAAATACACATCTTCATACAAGATTCTACTTGTTTACTTGCTACTACGAAGCTACCCCCCCCCCCTCCCAAAAATGGTAAGGTTGTAATAGCAGGCTAACTAAAGCGGTTTGGGAAAATCCTATCATATAAGAAAAAGTATTCATTTTCCTCAAATCAACAAATGAACGGAAAATTTACAGGACTAGAAGTGACATCCATACAAGGGCTCACCCATTATGCTTAAAGTACTTATTCTTTATAAGAATTAAGAGAGCTCTTTCACATGTCTTTAAGCCATATCGCAAAATTAAGCTCTCTTCCAATTTGAACTGAATTTTCAATATATCCGAAAACAATATCGTTAATATAACAACGCTAATCAGGGCCTTAATGAACCTTTTACCCGTAGATTGGGTTCACCCGGACTGCGTCAGTACTAAACTTAAACAATGTCGGTTGAATTAATCGAAAAATAAATTGTTCTGGTGCTTATCTCTCTCATTCGATTGATTGGGGGCCGAAACGTGTAATCATACCACCACCAATTGGATAGTCTCTGCTAAGTGGACACTATGACTGGAACGGAAGTCTTTAATGGACTCTGTATAGATAATTATCTATCCATGATGGTATTGAATTTTTAGCTTGTTATGAAAATATTTGTCGAGAAATAAGGAAAGGTTATAGGAATCAGATATTAAAATATTGTCTACAACATGGATTAAAGGATAGATTGAAATTTTACAAAAAAAGAAAAAAATGGGTTATCTTTTTAAGACTTATTAGCGAATGCTCAAGCTCTGTTAGCAATGCTTTGAGCCCATTTTCCTGATGTTTGCTTACTTTTAGGGTATCGTTAATAACTATTTGACTCTAAATTCACCTGATACCTGATAACTTTGTTCAAGTGGTTGATTTTTTAGGAAGGACAACATTTTAGTACTTATAACTTTAACCAATTAAAGTTTTCTGCTATAACTACTTCTGACACCTCGAGCTCGGAGCGAAAACGCTAATATTCAAGATTCCAATCTAACTGCGATATATAAGTATCAGTGTAAACTCGGCTTGTTTTGCAAATGACTGTTTGATTGCAGTGGACAAATATGAAAGAAAAACAACCGACAATTTTTATAATAATAAAATTTTATTATTAGATAGATAGATATTATAACAAACATATTTATAGCAGTTTTTGCATAGGCTATCAGCACAATTAGGAAAGAATGAAAAGTTATCTTTCAACTGCCATTTGGGTATACTGGATGTGGACATATTCGGCGTATCGCACTTTTTATCACACCACTTTTATACCCTAGATAAATCTATATTAGTGGTACCATAGATAAAATCTATATATCTATCCGTTTGTAACAGCTCGAAATAATGATGGTAGAGTAAAATGGATTGGACACCAATGCATAATATTAAAAGATATTTTGATTTTTGCATGTCCGTCCGTCCGTCTGTCCGTCCTTCCCTCCGTCCGTCGTCACGATAGCTCGAGAGCGCGTTGACTTAGAGGGCTGCAATTTCGCACAAGGGCTTTGTAAAATTCGTTTTTCACTATATATTTGAACACTGCCTGAGAATGCGTCGACGTAGAGAGCTAAAATTTTGTACACGGTGTTTTCATAGTAAAATTTCGTAAAAATTTTGCTTTCTTACGTGTGCTGTAAAAACGATCAGTCCTAGACATTTTTATTGTATTGTTCTTTAGAATATGAAATCCTATGAAATTGGTAATAGTGAATTTTACTGTGCGACACGACGAGCCGTTCTAGACATATATGCGAAAAACTACTTCAAAAATCCAAGTTCGACTGACGGATGACCATACGAAGGTACACACTGGCATTCATCTATACTATCATAAGAATTGGTCTTCGGCCAATTCTAGCTTTTTTACTTGTTTGTTTTAATTTCTTCTACTCTGACCCAACCTCTGGACTATTGATGACTTCAATTAATCACTAACCTTACCTTACTCGAAGTATTTTGATGCTGCATTTAAAGTAAATTATCTCCGGACCAAGGATTCCAAAAATTCTGATTTACAGCGCTTATTTCTTGCTGGTTCTGTTTGAACAATGGCTGTGAAAGGCTTCCCAATAAGGAAATGAACTGACTGGTGTTAAAGCTTCAAAGCCTTCCGGATCACTCGACAGGTTACTATAGCTTTTATCTGCGTGTCAACAGTAGGCTTTTCGAAATTAAATGATGTGCTTTTAATGGTCTTCTAAAAATTCAAGGTCGCAGATTTAACTCCTTCCTCCTAAAGGCCTCGGATGTGAGGAGATCGAGGTGGAATATGTCTGCGCACATTTTGATAATAATCTAATAAATTCATTGGTTTGCTGTGAGTTGAATAATTTGTGAAGGTCCATCAGGTTATTGTTGGCACCAAAGAAATTGGTGGCACTGTCGGAATAGATAGTTTTGCACTGCCTTTTCTCAAAACAAATTATATAATAGCAGGGATGAAGACTTCAGCAGATAAGTCCCACACGACTCTTAAATGGATAGCCTTTGTGATCAAGCAAACAAGCAAAGAAATGTAGACCTTCTCAGGTCGTATTCCTGTGCCGCGCTGGTGTATTCACACCGCCCTTCAAAGTTGATGTCAGAATTTAAAAAAGGTGGACAATAGTAGAATTTTCAAGAACTTTTAGAATTATTAAAAATAAAAGTTCTGAAAAATTCTTCTATTCTCCATCATTGACCGATTCTAAAAAGTGGGGGTTCAATTTTCGTCTCAGAAAAATAAATTTATGAAAGGATTCAAAATTCAACTCGATGCAGCGGTCTTAAACGAAAATACAGATGCATCGGTGCCTCAGCGGGTCTCCCTACGTACAATGTCTCCTGCATTGATAGCCCAACATGCTACTGCTAGCACCGCGGTATCTTCTCATTCAAGGAGATGCCAAAATGGGTTTGCGAAGACTCCGGTTATAGAGATGTTTGGAGAGCGGCTGGACTGGTGCCTCCCATTGATCACTGGCGTGCGGGCATGGTTTTGGACGTCGCTTCTCTGTGGATTTTTCTGAAATGGAATAGTTGGCTGTGGGAAGTATTTTATTGAGCCTTCCCCAGCCCCTCACTAATGAGGGAGCCGGTGCTGGTGTTTACTTTCTTGAGTCTGACATTGGGTTGAAGTACTCACTTCGAAGGTACACTACTTTCTTTCAGACTGAGCCCTCCGCCATCGCAATATCAGCAAATCATCATCAGAGGTCTTTATTTGGAAATCAAGGGAAATAACAGTGCTATCCTCTCGGATAGTCAGGCAGCCATGATGGCTCTGAGTGGCTCTCAGATAACATCTAAGCTACTGGTGGAGAAGATGTCTGGGGATTTTATAGAGATTAAGCTGACCAGCTGGTCAGGTCGGGCTCTAGGTCTCCCTTTTTTGAACCGAAACCCGTTGTAGACGTTACCACCTCGGTGATCAGGTCTGCAATTAACGGAGATGTTTGCATGAAATAAGAGCAGCGCTGGGCACGTGCATGCACAGTAAACAGTTCTTACTACTTTCAAAGTAGGCAATTTAGTGCCTACTCTTAGAGTAGTAATTTTCAACCAGTTGAAAAAAATTACACATCCTTCTTAATCTTAATACTCAATGTAGTAAATGAATTACACACGAATTCGTAAAATTACACATTTTTATAGTAATCGAATTAAAACATACTATGTAAAATTACATATATACTTTGTAAGACATAGTTTGTAAAATTACACACACGATTGTAAAAAATGCAATAAGATGCGTAAAATTCAAATGAAAATTTATATGTGGTTACTTTTCTAAAGTAACCGCTCTGCTTATTTCGGAAGTCAATTTTTGTCGCGAAATAACCAGTGATAAAAACTCTGAAAATAGTAAAAATTTGTCTTTTTTCATAACATCAGTAGAATAGTACTCTTTTGTTTATTTAATGAAATATTGCAAATACACAATACATAAGTTTATTCATGATAAACATACACAGAAAAAAAAAATTTACTACTCATAGAGTAGGCAATAGGTTGCCTACTCTAAGTGTAGTAATTTTACTAACTCAAAATATAGAAACACCTGATTGAAATTTACACATTTTATAGGAAATATTTTACTATACGATTGCAAAATTACGCAAAAGTTGTAATAGGTGTAAATAGTTGAACGTAAAATTACATCCAGACGTAATTCATATACATATTTGTATGTAGAATTCCTGAATAAAGCTGAACTCTCTTACACCTAATTTACTAATTTTATGCTGTGCGTATCTAGTAATGAGCAAATTTATGAATTCATCAAAAGATTTATAAAAGCATCACATGAAAGTCACAAAAAGTTTTGAACTGTACAAGTCATTCGCATTTATAGGGCAAAGTTAATATGGAGCGAAAAGTAAAAAAATGTGTTAGTTGATTACTGTTTTTACGGCACTTATGCTGATGATGAGATGGAAATGCAT
Organism: Dioctria linearis; assembly: GCA_963930735.1. NCBI lineage: Eukaryota > Metazoa > Arthropoda > Insecta > Diptera > Asilidae > Dioctria > Dioctria linearis. Next base: position 150,197,204 of record OZ005742.1, on the reverse strand, counting down.
ATTTTAATTTACTCCAAATTGATGCCGCGAAAATAACCTGAAACTAGGAATAACATGAAACTAGGAATAAGCTGAAACTATTTGGAACCGCTAAGCTAATCAACTAGCACTTTCCACGTCCGTACCAGAAATGACTTTCAAGAGCAAGCCTGTTTTGATTTTACTGCATAAATAAGCGAATTTACAGAAATCATGTACAATTTTACTTATACCGGCGCAAATTCATGATTGGAATAGCAATTTTGCTGCATCGACTTTAAATTTCCAGAAATTGTTTGTGTTTTTACGCCTTCCTTTGAATTGTAGAAATTACACATTTATGAAAATTACACACAAGAATTTGTATTATTAAGAATTTTTGTAAATTTACTATTGTTGTAGGTAAAATTTTACTTCTTTGAGAATAGAGATTTCCAAGATAGTTTTTACTGTGTAGGTTTGAATTGCATTCCACACAATACAAAAAAGAAAACAAAGCTCAATAAAGTGTTGAAGAACTAAATTCAGAAAACGATAATATAATTGAAAATCTCTATAAACAAAAACAAAATAAACATAAATTTGATTTTAAAGCTATTTACATTTCAAGGTCAGTTCAATATTTTTATAGCTACATGGAGCAAAATTTATGATGGAAAAATGTACATAAAATATATTAAAAAAATAAACAGAAAAGAATATTCATTAATCCAGATTAATGCAAGAAAAAAGTGCAAAGTGCTCACTTTTAAGATGATTTTACTTCAACAATTGCCGTTATCAGACGTAAAACTTTTGCCACAGCATTTATATTTTTCTTTTTCTTTCGTGTTATATCTGTGTGGATTTCGAAAAAGTACCTTTGTATGAAGTCCCAAGTTTGTCATGCTTCCTGGGGGTAAGTCCTATTTAGAATGAAATAAAAACAGAATTCCTGCAGTAGCCCCTCTTGAATATTCTTTGAAGTTGAAATAGCAACTTCTTTTTCAATGAAAACATAAATAATGTTTCGCTCATCACTTGTTTCTATATTTGTATTGAAAAGAAAAAATAGTTTATAAAAATTGATTATGATAAAGAAATCTACCGAAGACAGACTGCACACCAAGGAGAAATTTTTGGGACATCAATATCTGAAAATTGAGCACCATTCTAAAAATAAATAAATAACTACAATTGTTTGCATTTCTATCGCATACCAATATTTTATACCTATACATCACAAGTTTTGTACAAGAAGTCCAAATTTTCTTGAAAATAGTGACACAAAAAATCCAGAGCAATAAGAATATCGTTCGATCGCATTTTGTTTATTTTGTTTAATATTCTTGTTTTCATAGTTTCTCCAAATCTAATAATTTGTTGGACTTTTTCATGAAATGTTAAGGTGATATCAGATATTTTTTTTCTGTAGACTCTCAAAATGCCTAAAGACAAATTCTTTTCTCAAAAGTAAGGGCTAATCATCCTTCATATCCCCAAAACTGAGTACTATTTTTAAGTTGTTGAAAAATTTTCTTTGTTGAGTATAGCATCCAACCATTAATAACTGTATTCTATTATACTCATCTTTGGTAAAAGTTGCTTGTTTACTAAATCTTATTAAAGTTTCTTTTATTTGTGTAATTTCTTTTGTATTTGTATTTATCTTTTCATAGGGAGCCCAGTTTTTACAAGTATTTTCGAAATACGAGACGTTTCTGATGTTGAGGGATATTCAATAAAACAGTCTAATTCATCTGTCTGTGAAAAGTCTGGTCAAGATATAAATGAGGCATGTTTGAAAATTGTATCAGTTTTGTTTTCAATGTAGACAATTTTTTCTGCTTTTGGAGTCCACGCCTGATCTGCTTCCAACAATAAAAATACTTTATCCTTAAAATGAAAGAGTAGTTCATCTTCGTCGAGAACCAAGGTTTGTCCAAGTAAACCTTTTTTACTGGCTAAAAATATTAAGGTTTATTTGCTTAAATTTGAAATATGTTCATATACAAATCTCACCTTCAGTAATAACATTATGTAAAGTGGAAATAGCTAATATTATACGTCGATTTTCACCACTGACTTACAACAATGGACTGAGCATATTGTCATTTTGCTATAGGAAAGCATGGCACAAGTTTTAAAGTTCTCTCTTTGCCCTATGGCAGAGTTGGAGATACCAACACAAAATATTGCATTCTGGAACGTTTGTTTATGCCATTTGATGTTTTTATGTTGGCTATAGATGCAATCACCTCAGAAGGAATAAGGTAAAAATAGTGTTTACCATGCTCCGTCTCTTTTGCCCATAAGCAGGATTCAGTTAAGAATAATTTTTGAAAATTAAAGTCGAAATGAGTTTAATTCCTTATAAGCGATTAAAATATTACTTGGGCACAAGAAAATATATTTTTTTAATTAAATTTGATTTACGGGTGTAAAATTTCATCTGATTCGTTGAGTTTTGCATGTTTTTTATGTAATCGTTTTAAAGGGTGCTCTAACGTTGATATACAGAAACACAATATTTTTTGTGCCACATGAAATAACAAATCATTGTTATAAGTCAGTGATTTTCACGCATCCAATCCCAAACTTTTATAGCTACTTTTTCTTCTGACATTCTTACGTGATGCTTGTGAAATATGAAGTAATAGTATTGAGACGTGTTTAAGAGACGTATCGCAGTAGTATTAACATTAAATTTAAAATGTTCAGTTCTTTGTTTTTTAGTTTATGCATTGATCACTCAAGTCAATTAATATGTAGTTTTGCTCTAAATACAAACTATTAAAATTTAATTTCAAAACACTTAAAATGTAAAAAACACAGAGTGAAAGTTGCAATTATTATTATATGGAAAAAAAACTTTTTTATGTGTCTAAATTTCAGTTAGCGCAGCCAGTTGAGTGTTTGAAAATCATAACCAGTACTGTGTGGAGAAGATTTTTTTATTACTTATTGCATATAACTTGAGACAATCTGGAACCAGTAACTTTTCGAAAGGCACAATTTTGTATATTTTCTCTTCATATGTTATGGCCCAATATACGGAAGATTCTTCCAGCAGCCAAAGGCATTACAGCGAAATAATCAGCATTGCTAAACAATAACCTCGCATGATATTGTTCTGCATCTGTCGGTTGTTTTGCTGATTAGTCCAACAGCTGGCTGCGATGAGCGCTTAGTGGAGCAATCGACGATTTCAATAATAATTAACCTCGCATGGTAATTATTATGTAAGGCGATTGTTTACTACGAAGCAACTCAAGTGCTGCAACCGGTAGAGCAAACGACAAGGTTGTGTCGTTTGTTTACATCCGCGTTGTGAGCAAAGAAAGTTTACTTCCGAATATTGGGGCAAAAAAGACCAATGAGTGGTCTGGCGAGTGCCGTTAAATGATCAGTCGCGGGTTAGTTTCAGGCACAGTGGTGTCAAATTTCCGGTCGGTTCGGAATACTAAAAAGTGTTAAGATAGGTCAGGGAAAGTAATAAAGTGTAAAGAGTTTTAAATTATATCGAGCGTTCTTATTTATTCGCAAGTCTTAATCGTTTTTCAGCTATATAACGGAGAGTTTGAATGATACGATTGCATTGGGACATGACAATTGGCGCAGCCGGTGAAACAAGGTAAGAAATTTGAGAGATTCTTGCTGGTGTGTTTTTTTTATTGCTAACTTTCTTTCAAGAAGTTTTTGTAAGAAGGTGGAAATTTGCTTATTTTATATATTGATTTTTTTAAATTCTTTTACGTTTCAGACATGAAAGAAGTATTAGATTAAGTGTTTTAAGTTTTGTGTTTTGTGAAATTAAATTAGAAATTACACTTACATCATTTGATCATTTTACACAAACTGGGAGTAATGCTAATTTAGCTACTCCAAACACACACACTGGGAGCAAAGCTAATTTAGCTACTCCAAATACACACACTGGGAGCAAAGCTAATTTAGCTACTCCGGTTATACACGTAGGCACATTCATACATACAGGGTTAATTTTAAGATGTGATAAATTTCGAAGTAAGCTATAAGGTGCAATATTTCAGTAATTTGTGAAAAGTCGCGTTGATCGTTCTCACCCTTATTCAAATTATCGCATTTTTAATAGTCGCAGTAACTACTAGAGTAATGTTATTAAGGGGAATAATCTGGGGTTCAACGCAGTTGAGTACAAAGTTTTAGGTAAAGTATAGCTGGATGTATTTTTGTTGTGTGTTAAAGTAAAATTTTAAAAAAGTTGATATTTTTTCTTTTAAATTGGTTTGATTGATTTCACGTTTCAGCTTAAAATTTAAGTAGTGTTGAGAGTGTGGCCTGTATGTGAACTTGCTGTTGGTGCTTTACTTTTTTTCTCCCTCGTTAGGTAATAAGATTGAAAGTAATAATATTAAATGAGTCTCGAATCGCTGTTGTGTCCGGATTTAATGGTCTCAAGTAAAGTTGTTTTCAGTTAAGTACTTCTAGTGAAAGATCAGGGTCTTCGGGAATGAGCTTTGTCGGAATGTTGAGTCTAGTCAAGTTTTCATAGTAATATATAGTTGTAAGGAACGATCCTCGCCTGGTATCGATGTCTGATTGTAATAGCTTTGTTACATACCTCGCGGTTAGGTGTTAGATGCCAAGGAAACTAGTAATCCAGGACCACCAACAACAAATAAAAGGAAGCTGTGGAGGCAAGGATAGATAGCAAAATATAGCTGTTCATCCCATGAACAATTAACAAGAATTGCTTACCGTCATAATTAGAATCAATGCAATCATGACCTAAAAATAGCTTTCCCAACATAAAGCGTTTGCATTGATTCACAGTATAAAAAAATCTTTACGTTTCTACATACACTACATACATATATACGAGCGGTTTTTCTTTGTTTTACCAGGTCAATCAAAAAGCTGACCAGACATTTTTCTTTATTTTTAATCTATATTGAAATAATTCAACATAGCTCTGCTATGTAGAAATTATTTCTTTTTACTTAACAAAAGCTGACCATATATTTTTTTATTTTTGATCTATTTTGAAATAATTCAACATAGCTCTGCTATGTAGAAATTATTTCTTTTTTAAATATTTTTGTTATTATTGGCATGTTAGCATTTTTCTTTATTGTAAATAGCCTATAGCTTTATATAAATGAATCGAGTATTATCAAGTACGTTGAGTGTTTCTTTACCAACGTCCCAAGCAACCCAGTGCTTAACCATCCCCCGCCATGTGGTAAGAGGATAAGCCAAGCCAAATAAATTTAACTCAACACACTGTTGAGTTCGGTACGTCGTTATAATAAACTTAATTCAAACACACCGTTGAATTCTGTTCATGGTCCGTCGAGCCGAGAAAAAGAGAACAGCTAAACATTTAACACACTGTTGAATCTAGCTCTTTTTTTTACAATTATCCAGCTGAATCATATCATCGCTACAGCCAGCAGATTTAACACACTGTTGAACCTTGCTCTTTTTTACAATCATCCAGCTGAATCATATCATCGCTATAGCAGACTTAACGCACTGTTAAATCTAGCTCTACTTCTCAACCAGAGTGTTAAATCCAAAGCCAAAAGACCGGCCCTCTCATTTCTGAGAACTCACAGAGCATCATCTTAAAAAATATATATATAAAAAAAACCGGCAGTATCAACACTAAGATTTGGCACACTGTTAAATCTAGCTGTTATCTACGTCTGCAGGGTTTTGAACACACAGAGAAGTCTTTTGGATCCAAAAGATCCAAAGCATTTCTACGAAAGTTCTCAGGAAAATAGAAATATCGTATCAGCTTCATACAAGAATCCCTACCAAGTAACAAAATAATGACGAAGGTAGAAGAATACATCAAATCTCAAAAAGCAATAGGAAAAATATATCGGGTTTGATCAGAAACTTACGAAAGACCCCATAGAAAGAAAAACAGATCAATACTTCAAAAAAAAAACAAAAGGCTTGCACGATTACTGGTCTAAGTTCACATCTCATCACCAAGAGATCGAGAACGTCATACCCAAAGAGCATCCGTACCATACTGAGGACTTGTTCGGAAGGATGTATGAATTATACAAGGGTGGTATTGAAATGTACGCAAACTATCAAGATGATACATGGAAAACACAAAATCTAGTAGATGAACAACCAGCTAAAACGACATCAGCAACTTCCTCAGTTACTCCAACGGTACCAATTCCTCCAGCAGTATCTTCTATAGCAATAGCTACAAAAACTACTGCGACAATGGTTAACGATTACACGAACATAACCACACCCATACCACCCGTACAGAGTTTCGGGTTTCCAATTCAAACGTCAACTCTACCTGCCACATCCGTGCCGTTTTGTGGAGCCTCAACAGAAACTTGCATCAGCCTTTTCACATCCAGAGCTTCCAAGGATAAATAACTTCCCCAAGTTACCACCAGTGAAAATTCCTAGGTTCAACGGAGATTATAGAGAGTGGAAATCTTTCATCGATATCTTTTCGAATGTCATCCACAATAACCGTCACCTTAAGTAACGTTTGAGAAGATGCAATATCTCATCTATCACTTAGAAGGAGATGCCAAAAGAGTAATTTCTGACCTGCAATTAAGTAGTAACAACTACAACACTGCCTTACAATTAATTAAGGCGCGGTTTAATAACACTAGGAAAATAATCACAACCTATGTGAACATGATAATAGACGCCAAAAAGACTGAGCATAGATGTCAGGAAGACATTATAATGTTATTTGACCTATTAAGGAATGCTTAGAGCATTAAAAAACCTGAACTGCAATACGGACGAATGGGTCCCTATAATTGTGTGCATAGCAATGAGGAAGCTAGATTCAGAAAGCCCTCGATTATTTGAGGAAAGCCTCTCACATCCTCGTGAAATGCCATCTGTTCAAGAGTTGCTAGAATGCCTAGAAAAAAGGTATCAGTTTTTGGACTGCATTAAAAGCAAAACAACGAAATCAGATGTTTACACCAGAAATTTAAAGAAAACATACCGCACTACATTCAAGAACACATGTGTCGTATGCAAGAAAGCTCACAATATCTATCAATGCGGAGAATTCAAGCTAATGGGAATTGACCAAACGACACGCAGTGGTCAAACAAAACAATCTTTGTCTTAATTGTCTAGCAAACAGCAAGACAGAAAGGTGCAAATCAACCAAAACCTGCCTTTTTTGCAAAAAGAAGCACCATAGCTTATTACATCGAAACAGCGAAAAAGGGTTCAATTCCACTCAATCAACCTGCTACCACGGATAAGAACAATCTAGCAGCTCACTTGACGACAAATACATGTCAACATGGAAATGAATCGATATCCACAGCAAAGGATATCATGACCTTTCACACTAGTAACACCAGAATTACACACGTATTATTATCCACTGCTGTAGTGAGGTTAAGAAATGCATTTGGACAAATAGAGTCTTTTAGAGCACTGATAGATCCTGCTTCGCAGGTCTCTCTAATAACAGAAGAGGCTGTTCAAATCATGAAGCTCCAAAAGCATCCAATTAAAGCAACAATACTAAGAGTTGGGGAATCTGAGTCTGCCAAAATTTCCAGCAAGGTAAATATCAAGCTCCAAATCCGAAAACAAACAAGACACTTACCTCTCAGTGGAAGCACTCGTCTTGTCCAAAGTAAACTCCTACCTTCCTGAAACTCACTTAACTGGAATCAACATTAAGAGATACGAAAACATGGTATTGGCTGATCCAAATTTCAACAAACCAGGTTCCATTGATTTGCTTCTCGGAGCTGACGTGTATGCTAACATTCTAATTGAGGGTGTCAAAACAGGATAACCAGCAGCCCAAAATACAGAATTAGGATGGATTGTTTTTGGCAGTATCCCAAATACCTGGCAGGAAACAACCAAACTCACAAGTCTTCTATCACCTCGCAGAAATTCAAGAACAATTTGAAAAATTCTGGCAAATTGAAGACAGTACTCAGTAACTCAAACCAATGACATATGCGAAGAACACTTCAGAAAAACGCATAAACGAGAAGAGGAAGGAAGATACGTGGTACGATTGCCTTTTAAAGATGATAAGGGACAGTTAGGCCAATCTAAAAATGTAGCCACTGCTGGCCTAATCAAAACGGAGAAGAAATTTAGCAAAAATCCAGACTTGCAAATTGAATACAACAACTTTTTGAAGGAATATCTGGCTTTGGGGCATATGAGCCCAGCAAAACCATATAAGGCAGATGTATCTATGGTATGTTACTTGCCGCATCATGGCGTGCTTAAAAGGAGAGCACTACTACCAAAACATGCGTTGTATTTGATGCATCCTGCAAAACTGAATCTGGATATAGCCTTAACGACTTACTACACAGTGGGCCAAAGCTTCAGCAGGATCTTAAGATGGAGAAAACATCGGTACGTTTATGCAGCCGATATTGAGAAAATGTTCAGGCAAATCAAGCGTCGCTAAAGAGGATAGAGATTATCAAAGGATCCTTTGGCGACAGCTACCAGGGGAGCCAATCCAAGAATTCACACTAAATACGGTAACATACGGAACTGGTCCTGCCTCATATATCGCAGTCAAAACTCTCAAGCAGCTGACAGAAGATTAAGGCACCCAGGCCTTCCTATTGGGCGGAAAGTTCTAAATTCCGACTTCTATATAGACGACATGTTAACAGTGCAAACACAAAACAAGAAGCCCGTGAGTTACAAAGGCAAATAAATTTGTTACTAAAGAAAGGAGGATTCAATCTTAGAAAATGGACGTCGAATAATGAGGGACTTTTGAGTGATATCCCCGAAGATATAATAGAAAAGGGGATTCTTGAAATAAAGGAAGCTGACACAATAAAGGCTTTAGAAATTCATTGGATTCCCAAACGAGATTGAACTGCAATTTAAATTGAAACTTGAAGGTTCCAATGCAACTCTGACAAAAAGAGCTATGCTATCCTAAAATTTGCCACCATATTCGATCCCTTAGGAGGGCTGGTCTCCTGTGACATTAACCGCATGGTTAATAATGCAGGCTCTTTGGAGAACTGGCACAGATTGGAATGAACAGCCGCCCTTTGAAATTGTTAAGGCTTGGAAGAACTTAGAAAGTGAACTGCATGAAATACAATCGCTTTAGAATACCGCGCTGGATAAATTACCGTGTGGGTCAGCAATTGCAGCTTCACGGATTTTGTGATGCCTCGGAAAAGGGTTACGCAGCAGTCATATATTCTCGCACAACGGACTCATTCGGAAAAATCCATACGACCCTATTAACAGCCAAACTAAGGTAGCACCGCTAAAACAAAAAATAACATTACCACGCATGGAACTTTGCGGTGCCTTGATGTTAGCACGACTACTCAAATCCACCATCACTAACTTAGGAATAAATTCGCCTACGGTATTTGCATGGTTTGACTCTGAAATAGTTTTTGGCATGGATCGCAAAGGACCCAAATACACTTCACAATTTCGTTGCGAATAGGACATCGGAAATTCAAAGACTTTTCTTGACAAACTTTTGAAGCATGTCTCATCTCAAGAAAATCCAGCAGACGTGGCTTCGAGGGTACTAATCCAAGTAAGCTCATTGCACACAGTATATGCTGGAAAGGCCCGCTTTGGCTTGCAAAATCACCAGAAGCTTGGCCTTCAAGGAAATTTAACATCCTAACGAACGAAGAAGTCAAAAAGGACGATAAAGGTTCTACATACAGCAGTAAAATTCCGCAGACATATCTAACTGCTCTACCTTATCTCATCAAGTAAGAGTAATAGCATACTGTCCACGTGTCATCAACAACTGCAGTTTACCAAAAGCCCAAAGAAGGATTCAACATCTGTCCACAGAAGAATTAAGAATCTCTAAAACCTGCATGGTCAAAATTTTGCAGCAAGAATCGTTCTTTGAAGAAATAAACACCCTAAAACAGGGAAACAGGTTGAAGATTCAAGCAAGCTACTTTCACTTCATCCATTTGTTGACCAAGAAGGAGTTCTAAGAGTAGGAGGTAGGATAACAGAATGCCAACCTCTCACGCCGACGCAAAGCATCCAAGTTTCTACTTCCTCAGAACCACAATGTAACTAACCTCATCATTGACCATGCGCATTTCCAGACTCTACATGGCGGCACACAGCTTACTCTAAACTACCTAAGAATGCAATACTGATTATAAATTCAAAAGTAGGGTACAAGCCAGAATACATAGATGCATAACATGCTTGAGACATCGGCAGAACTCTACCCAGCAACTCATGGGGAACCTACCAGCTGTAAGAATAATTCCTTCCCCACCATTCTCCCACTGTGGGGTTGATTATGCTGGACCCTTCCTAACAAATTGTCAAAAGGAAGAGGCACTAAAACTATAAAGGGCTATATCTCCCTATTTATATGTATGGTGACCAAGGCAGTTCACCTCGAATTAGTCAGTGATCTTACTACAGATGGCTTTCTGGCGGCATATAAAAGATTTGTTGCACGCCGGGGAAATTGCAGGGAAATATACAGTGACAATGGAACGAATTTTGTTGGCGCACGAAACAAAATGAACAAGGAGCTGAAGCTTGCAATTGATCACTCCACTAGCCAAGCTGCAGAGGTTCTAGCAAATGACGGGAAAGAGTGGAAGTTCATCCCACCTGGCAGCCCACATTTCGGGGCTCTGGGAGGCTGGTGTTAAATCAGTCAAAGGCCATCTCAAGCGGGTTCTAGGCGAAACACTGCTAACATACGAAGAATTTAGCACCGATATTGTACCAAGTTGAGGCCTGTCTAAACTCAAGACCAATTTGCCAACAGTCGAGTGATCCCACAGACTTAGAACCATTAACACCAGGCCACTTTTTGATTGGTCGACCGATAATAGCACCAGCAGAGCCCGATATAAGCAACACGCAGGTTCATCAGAGGTGGAAGTTAGTTACCAAACTACAGCAAGATATTTGGAATGGTCGCCAAGAATATTTGTCCTTGCTACAACAAAGGAGCAAGTGGAAAACCGAAGGCAATAATCCTCATATCGGCGAAGCTGGTACTAGTGAAAGATGACAATCTACCACCACAAAGATGGTCACTAGGTCGAATTGTGCAACTTCATCCAGGAGAAAATGGTATCGTCCGGATTGTGTCAGTCAAATACAAAAATGACATAAAGAAGCGTTCGCTCAACAAGCTTTGTCAGCTACCCATAGATACATACACATCGTCAAGAGCACCTGAGCTCAAAACTCTTGCCACATTGACAACCCTTTCTAACGCTAGGCATAAGCCAGGCACCACTCGCAGGAGATCATATATCAGCAATATTCAGCCTGAACCAGAACTTTGGTCTAGATCAGAGCATTTTGATCAGCCATCAACATATGCAATAAAAATCAAAGCAGACGATTCACCACACTCACCAAAAAGAAGGAAAATCAAGATTACACCCTGCACGTGGGCCACTAAGCTACTACACTCGGTTTTTATAGTACTACACTGGATAGCTACAGTTTTTGGCCAGAGTTATGAGATTTTTCATCCCAAAACTGGTTTGTATATCGAGAACTTGGGTTCTGCACAAATCAAACGAGGAAACCTTAGGCTCCAGATTACCTTTCCAACAAGCGAGGTAATTGAAGATCGAAAAATGATAGACAAAACCTGGACCCAAATAAGAGATATGTGCGAATAAACTAAGACTCTTACTGACATCAGTCACTGTGGTATACTTTTTGAACATATGTCAGCAAGAAGGCAAAACCTGATGAAGGCCACTAATGAAATCGTTCAACTATTCCAGCGTAAGTCTAGAGGAAGGAGACGTCTACTCGGAGATGTACTAACAAGCATTTTTGGGGTCAATGACAAGGTTTATACAGACCTAGAATTACTACAGCATAATCAGGAAGGCCTGCTACAACCTACTAACCAACATGTATTGCTCATTAACTCCAAGATCAACCAATCTAACTACATCATTGGCGAGAAGCTGAAACAGCTCGACTGACGATTGTCTCAAGTCATTGCCTCAATTAATGAAATGGCTACATGGTTCAGCAAGGCCGACCACAACAGGATCAGCATTGAGGTAATATCCACCTATCTCAGCGCTGAAGATTACTATGACGAGTTAGCAGAAAATATAAACGATGGTTGAATGCCATTCACCAACACGGTCATCTCCTAGACTTTATTACGCCACATCAAATCAAAAGGGCAATAGAGGATACTTCAATTAAGCTAGGCTCTAATCTCCTCATATCAGAAACACCTCAATCTCGACTAGACATCAAAGCAGAAAATAATACATTAAAACTGTATGGCTACCTGAACATAATAGAAAGAAATGCATATGAACTCATGCATGTTACACCAATACCACAAATGATCAATAACAATTCGTTTGCTATTATAGACCTGAAACTATCTACTTTTGCTGTCAACTTTAATCACCAACTCTACTTTAACTTAAAAGAGGAAGAGTTGAAATCGTGTACAATGATAGGTAATCACACCTATTTTTGCGCTCCGACATTTGTGCATAGCATTGATGACAGTCCATCGTGTATTGTTGACGAGCTTTACAATCGCCATATTTGTGAAATGCGGAAGGTACAACTGACTGGAGCTGTTTGGAAGGCATTGATGATGAAAAATACCTGGCTATACATCACCAAGGAGCCCAAGGTTGTAGCAATAATCTGCAACGGAACAAGAAAAGAATTGCTACTCAATGCCACTGGAATCATCCACCTTCATGAGGACTGCTCTTTAAAAACAAAAGAAGTAACCCTGAAAACTGCGATAGATCAGCAATTTGAGGTTGTCACGAGTTACATAAAGCAAACATCTCCGGTGATAACAGAGATCAACACCACAGAGGTCTTTCACATCCTCCAATCTGGAGTATTAATTCATCCAAATCAACAGATCATGGATTATGCACTAGCACCAGAGCTACGATTCACCCAAACAATGCACAAGGCATTAGCAGTCCATACAGCTGCGACGACCAGCCTTTTCGTCTTTGATCTACTAGGCATTTGCGTTTACAAATACTGGAGCAAACTTAAGTGGTTCTTCAAAACCAACAAGAAGGATGAAAATCAACCCTCCTCATCTAGCACGCAGGCAGATTCTCAGCCTTCAATTCAGCAACAATTGGACAAGGTTCTTGCATCCGCCCGGCCCCAACATGCTCATCCCATGAACAATTAACAAGTATTGCTTACCGTCATAATTAGAATCAATGCAATCATGACCCAAAAATAGCTTTCACAACATAAAGCGATTGCATTGATTCACAGTATAAAAAAATCTTTACGTTTCTACATACACTACATACATACGTACGAGCGGTTCTTCTTTGTTTTACCAGGTCAATCAAAAAGCTGACCAGACATTTTTCTTTATTTTTAATCTATATTGAAATAATTCAACATAGCTCTGCTATGTATAAATTTTTTCTTTTTACAAAACAAAAGCTGACCATACATTTTTTTATTTTTGATCTATGTTGAAATAATTCAACATAGCTCTGCTATGTAGAAATTATTTCTTTTTTAAATATTTTGGTTATTATTGGCATGTTAGCATTTTTTCTTTATTATAAATAGCCAATAGCTTTAAATAAATGAATCCAGTATTATCAAGTACGTTGAGTATTTCTTTACCAACTTCCCAAGCAACCCAGCGCTTATCCATCCCCCGCCAGTCGTAAGAGGATAAGCCAAGCCAAGTAAATTTAACTCAATACACTGTTGAGTTTCGGTACGTCGTTATAATAAACTTAATTCAACACACCGTTGAATTCTGTTCAATAGCTGACAAGAGAAACAAAGAAACAATAAGGACAAAAACCAACGTAGACGGACCACTAAAGTACAACATGGCCGATGCACATGATAGGATTATGGATACGGTGTCAAAAGAAGTATATCGATTTCTGTGTTGCTGCAAAGATCTTTACGACCGACTGGAAGCCGCAGAAAATCTTATTTTCATGAAATGTGTAAAATATCGGCTGACGGATGATGCGTATTACGTGATAAGCTCCCAGGAGCTGAAGGATTTTGAAACCTTACAGCAAGCAATAACATACATGCCGCGAAAATCATTCAGTGAATTACGCACTGAAATGCTAGCCTGTAGACAGAGACCTGGAGAAGGCATCACGGTGTTCGCGGATCGAATGAAAGAAATGCGCGATCAGATAAAAGAGGCTGCTTTGGTTAAATACCCGGGAGGGGAGAAGGGACTACTAGCTGAGTTGGAGGCCGATGTTGTAACTACTTTCAAAGCGGGTGTGATGAGTACATTCACGCAAGTGTACCTTACAGGGCGTAAATTTGAGTCATTGGAGAAAGTGAGCAAGCAAGGCAGCTATTTCGAAAAAGATGCCGAAAGGCTTCAAGTAAGAGAATCAGGAATATGGCAAGAAGACCGAAAGCCGAGCACAGAAAATACACCAAACAGATGGGCAACGGGGAAATTTAGCAGAGAAAGGCCCAGACAGAATTCGAGACTGTTCTTACACAGACCAGGACCAGTGTTATCAGAAAGATACCAAGCACCTTCGACCAGAAGAACAACTCCCAGATCTATTGAGTGTTTTCAATGCGGACAGCGTGGACACTTTGCGAGAGAGTGCCAACAAGTACTCTTCTGTACTGAATGTAAGAAATATGGACGCGAGGAATCCAATAGCCGAATTCATAACGTCAGAGTGGCAAACTATGCAACTGGCATCCAAGGTGAATTCCATTCTGGAAGGGAGGGGCTTTATTGCCAATTCTGTCGAACGCAGGATCACTACACGATAAACTGTCTAAAAAGGTATTTAGCAGAGAAAGAAAGGGGGAAATTGAATTCTCGCAGTACATTTATCATCTCAGTTACATCGAATATAGCATTAGAAGCGTTAAAATATAACGGGAAACGTTGGCAAAATGAAAAAAGGTTTTATTATTATCCCATACCAGCTCTAGCAAATACATTAGAAAGTAAGTTAAGGCTTTTAGTAGACACTGAATCAATATGTAACATAATTAAGGCTAATAGAATAAAAAGAAATACACCGATACAAACACAGCAGAAAATAAGAATTGGAGGACTCTTTGGATATGCCAAGAGCTCTATAGGCACCTGTGCAGCAAAGTTGCAGATCGACAACAGCCAGTATGCCTGCATATTTAACGCCATTTGTGATACGGATTCAATTGAAGCAGACGGTATACTTGGAATGGATTTCCTCAGTGGCAGAGTTATTATCGGCTGCGTAAATATGAAGCTGCTGATACAAGAACCTAGCAAAAGCATGGAAGAAAATGCTTCTTGTGAAAATATCGCAGCTTGTGCAAAAGTGGAACCCACAGCTTGGCAGAGAAGCAGTCAAGGAAATCTGTTCCAGGCCAGGATACAAGAGGAAAACATGAACAAGACAGGAAAAATAGTACCTACATTACAGGACCCATTTCTGGTACTCTTCTGGGAGAAGGTCCGTATCACGCCTTGCGAAATTTCGGAGCCTATCAAGCCTATAACCGAAGAATCTAGCGAAGGATTGACCAGTCAACACAGACAAGGCGTACACAGCGGAAATAGTCTGAAGGATAGACTCGCATTTCTATGAATCGCTAATGCAAGAGCTTGTCCGGTAAAAGCACCAAATTTTTCGAAACCGCTTAAGTATTCCGAAAGACCTGGATGGAGTTATAAGGGTAGGAAAAGTTTCTCTCCACCACAAAAGCAAGTTCAGGACCTTTGGCGAAGAGGAAAGCTTACATTTCAAGAACATAGAAATAAATCGGTTAGGACAGAATTCCAGAAGAAATTATGGCATCGAAACTGAATAGTTACGCTATAAGAGTTCTGGCGCACTTTTTCCATACAAAAAGTGTCCGGAAAATTCCAACTATTTTGGCGGATCACTGTGGGTTCTGGGAAAGGGGGAGGGGAGGGGAATGGGGCTGAGGTCGCTTTGTACTGAAAATTTGACATCATCTTGAAGTTTTCTTTTAGGAGGATACTACAACAACCAATGTACTAGGTATGTTGACTTGGATATGTCCGATAATCAAATTCTGAATAATGTAAACAAAATCGCAGCCGAGTAAAGTAAACAAATTGAGCGATATTTACACACACACACACACACACACACACACCAGGGGTAGGTGGCTGGTAATTTGATATCGCCTCTTCGCACAGGTCTACATCACAGGGCCTGCCTGGGGAATTCCTTTCCTACCGTCTGGCTGACCAGGGTATGACGTCATCTAGTTGGCTGATCCCCGTCAGCTGATTAAGCTCTGTCCTAGCTGATTTTTTAAATAAAATAATGTTGGATTTTTTTTTGCTGGAATCGAACCGAGAAAGCTTGGTTTTGTAAAATCCGATGCGCTCTACCATGAGACCATGGAGGTGTTGTATGAATATTCTTTAAAGTTGCTATATATGGGTAGAGTTCTATACCAGAGTTTTTATCTGGAACTCTCGGTGCCACCATCGCTATGTGGTTTGAGTACATACTAAATGTGGGCTTGTGCCTTGACTGTACTGGTTTATGTATTGGATGCACCATTGTGCCTTTACTGTGCTGGTTTATGTCTTGGATGCACCATTGTGCCTTAACTGTACTGGTTAATGTCTTGGATGCACCATTGAGCCTTGACTGCGCCCTAGTGGGATTAACCGGTACTACCAGCATGCTCCGGGATATGTCATTTGGTCTTGACTGCACCCTAGTTGGTATTGGGTCAGTTTGGCCAGACAGACGTGACGTCACCGACCCTGAGGTCATTGACCTTTGATCCTTGACCTTTGATCCTTGACCTTTGACCCTAGACCTCTGACCCTTGCACTTTGACCATTGACCCTTGAGCCCTGACCCTGATGTCATTGACCTTCACACACACACACACACACACACACACCCACACCCACACCTGCACACGATACAATTTGAGGGATTACGTCACACAAGTCCTTGCTCATGACATTGGCGTCCCAAGCTCTATCTTAGCTGAAATAAAAAATTGGATTTGTGTTGGAATCGAACCGAGAATGCCTGGTGTGAAAATCAACAAAAAAAAAACCCCAAGACTTATATCATTGAAAAATTGTGCCAATGGATTCTAGATGGTGGGTATGTGGAGGGGGATAATAAAGATAGGGAGGGGGGTAATGAAATTTTCATCAGAAATCCTCTACGGCCTCTGGTTTTCGAGATATTAGCGTATTAATATTTCAAGTTATTTTTGCTCATGGAAATGGATTCTTGGCGGTGTGGGCTGGCAGGGGGAACGAAATTTTCATCAGAAATCCTCTACGAGCTTTGGTTTTCGAGATATTAGCGACATTTGTTCAAACAATTAGCTAATTGACAATTATATAATTACTGATTGGAAATTAGCTAATTGGCAATTAGCAGCTTGGTTGGTAATTAGCTAATTGGCAATTAGCACCTTGATTGGTAATTAGCTAAGGGGTTTGTCATGCTTGAAGTTTTCTTAGCTGAGCAGGTAACGAATTTCGCAACATGGCATCATCACCTCGGTTTTTGTTGTTTCACCTTGGTTTTGCTCAACGGAAGTTGCAGATATCGATCATCACAGGATTCGTAAACAAATTTTCACATCCTGTTGTAAACAAATTTAAGCAACATCAGCACATTTATTCTTATCATGTAATTTGCTACCACACTTCCTGTAAGCCGCCCAATTCCAAGAATTTTACTGATCGACACGTTTCATTGGAATTCGTAAACAAATTTTCACATCCTGCTGTAAACAATTTAAGCAATATCAGCACATTTATTCTTTTCATGTATTTTGATACCACACTTCCTGTAGGCAGCCAAAAAATTTTATTGTTCCAAGAATTTTACCAATCGAAACGTTTCATTGGAATGTAAACAAATTTTTACATTTTCTTGTATGTAAACAATCTCATTTGCAAATTCGACCAGCAGAATAAAGTAATCAAATTAATTTGAATGATTTTTTTATTGTGTAATTCGATATCATCTCAGCTTGTAAGCAAATTCGTTGGAATTCATCCTGTGCAATGATTATTTTAGCAGCAGGATCATTCATGTTTACAAACCGTTGCTATAAAAGCGCAAGCAAACTATTGAGGAGCACCAGTCAGTTTTAGTGAGTCTCAGTGATAGTTTAAAAACATAAAAATAAAATAAAAATGACAACCGCGCTAGTAAATAAAAGTTTTTCAGTAATTGAAAATTTGCGAAAAGATGTGTTGAAGTGTTTATAAATTCAGATAATAAAGACTATATTGTTAAAAAGTGCAACAGAAACATACATAAATTTCAAGTTGCATTTCGGAAGTGCAATAAGAGTGCTAAGAAACGACATTTCGAGAGCTGTCTCGAGCAAATTAAAGCATTGAGAGCACTATTGAGAACTCCCCGTCGAGGTGGAGGAATTACTCGCATAAGAGGAAGTGATTTTGTAAAGTGGGAGGAAATAAAGACAGCGTTCGCAGACAGAATTCGACAAGGTGTTATTGCAAATTTAAAACATATCGAGCCGAAGCTATTTATGCAAGACGCTGCCAAATTATTTACGCGTCGTCTTAAAAATACCTTAAAACATTATTTTAATATTAAAGTCCCTACAAAGTTTTGCGGTGAATTTGTTAAAGAAACTGGTGACAATGAAACTATAAAAGACATTAAATATTTACAAGCGAGAACTGCTCCAATTGTTGCAGATGATAATTTAGACGAGTGGTTTAAAGCAAACATTTTGGATCCAATACACACTCAGCTGGAAGAATTCCAGGAAAAAGACAGTGACTGGGCACTGCACTCAATAATACATCTAGAAGTACACATCAACAAGTTTGAACAGCTCCGAGGATCTTCGTATATACCTCTACCAAACGATATTGCATCAAAGGAAGCTTCCATTAATTTGAAAAATAATGAAGACGCATGCTTCGCATGGGCCGTAATATCAGCGCTATATCCTACAACTGTCAGCTCCGATAGGACCTCAGCATACCCACATTATTCAACTGTACTTAATTTAAATAGGATAACATTTCCCATGACACTTAAGCAAATACCGCAATTTGAAGACCAGAACGAGATATCAGTAAACGTATTCATCCTAGAGAAAGAGCATTTCTTCACCACAGTTCCAGTTAGACTTACGAAACACAGGATGGAGCGACATGTAAACCTCTTAATGCTGCAAGATGACTATGACCAGGCTGAAGATCATATGGATAATGATGACGATGATGATAATGATGCCAACAGATATCATTTCTGCTGGATTAAAGATCTTTCGCGCCTCATATCGAAACAAACTTCTAAATATAATGGTAGAAAGTATATATGTGAGAGATGTTTGCTCTACTTTCGCTATCCTGAAAAATTAGCATCACACACTCCTGAATGTGAGAAACAAAACGATTGTAGGATTATGTTTCCCTCAGAGGAAAAGAAATGGTTGGAATATAAGAATTATAACCATAAGAATCCAGTCCCGTTTTGTGTGTATGCAGATCTTGAATCAATATTGAAGCCGATTCAGGGGAAACGATCAAAATACACAGCGAATCCAGGAAGTTCACATCATAGGATTCTATTTCCACTGCAAACATGATGCTAAGCTCTCATATTACAGATCATATCGAGGCAAGGACTGTCAAATATGGTTTGCATTAGAATTGCAAAAGATTGCATCCATAGCTGTACAGGAGAAGCTGAACATCAGGCCAATGCAACCCCTGACTAAAGAGGAACGGCGATCGCATATGGAAATTATTTGCTGCCATATATGTGAAAAAACGTTTGCAGCCGATGAGGAACGAGTTCGGGATCATTGTCACTTAACAGGAAAATATCGAGGACCAGCGCATAATGCATGCAATCTGATGTATCAAGATTGCTCCATAGTTCCAGTCATTGTTCAAAATTTATCTGGATATGATGCCCACTTCATTGTTAAGGATATAGCTACATCTTTCCCAGGAAATGTTGATCTCTTACCAATAAACAGGGAAAGATATATCTCGTTCACCAAGCACATGGACGGCAGCTAGATAAAATTCAGATTCATCGACTCCTTCCGTTTTATGGCTGAATCTTTAGATAAGCTATCATCATTGCTGCCGATGGATAAATTAAACACTACAAGATCAGTTCTACAATAAACTGACTGACAGTGCTATATCTCCTGAGGACTACAATCATGCTGAAGAGGTCGGGCAAAAATTTGAAATACAAACACTTGGTGAATATTCAGATCTATACCTTAAGGCTGATGTTCTCCTATTGGCTGATGTGTTTGAGAACTTTCGAGAAGTGTGCATGAAAACATACAATTTAGATCCAGCACATTATTACACCATGCCAGGCCTAACATGGGATGCTATGCTAAAATACACTAATGTGAAATTAGACCTGATAACCGACGTAGATATACTGCTATTAATAGAGAGAGGCATTCGAGGTGGTATAAGTCAATGTTCAAATAGATATAGTAAAGCCAATAATAAATATATGGATGATTTTAAGCCTGAGGAGAAAGAGAAATACTTGATGTATTATGATGTGAATAACTTTTATGGATGGGCCATGTCACAGCATTTACCAACCGGAGGATTCAAATGGGTTGATGTTCCCAATATTGACGTTTCCGAAATTCCTGATGATTCTCCAACTGGATACATATTCGAAGTCGACTTGGATTATCCTCAACATCTACATGATAAACATAAGGACTTACTGTTTTGCTCTGAACATGCAGCACCACCTGGAGCAAAATTAGAAAAGCTTCTGACAACATTACATCCAAAAATTAAATATGTTATACACTATCGAAACTTGAAGCAATGCTTATCACATGGACTCATCCTGAAAGAAGTGCACCGGGTTCTTCAATTCGACCAGTTAGCTTGGCTTAAACCATATATTGACTTAAATACTACCAAACGGATGCAGGCTACAAGCGATCATGAGAAGGACAGCTATTAGAAGATGAATAATGCAGCTTTTGGTAAGACCATGGAAAATGTACGCAAATATAGCGATATCAAGCTTTGCGTAAAGTGGGAAGGTCACTATGGTGCAAAAGCTCGGAGTGCGGCACCCAACTTCCACAGTGCAACGATATTTCATGAGAATTTAGTTGCTGTGGAATTTAGGCGACTCAAAATCTAATTCAATAAGCCTCTCTATGTTGGAATGGCAGTTATGGAAATTTCAAAGATATGCCTCTACGATTTCCATTACAGTTTTATGCAGCGTCAATTTGGAGATAAATGTAAAGTCATGAATACAGATACGGATTCTCTAATATATGAACTTGAAGAGAAAAATGCATATGAGGTCATGGCTGAAAATATAAATAAATCTGATACAAGTGATTACCCAGAAGATAATCAATTCAATTTACCGCTCATGAATAAAAAGATTCCTGGGCTAATGAAGGAAGAGCTGAATGGGAAAATCATGACCGAATTTCTAGGCTTGCGCTCAAAAATGTACAGTCTGCGTATAAACGCTGGTAAAACTGTAAAAAAAGCGAAAGGAGTAAAGACTAATGTAGTCCAGAGGCATATCAATTTCGAAGACTACGCCGAATGCTTGAATATCGAGCGAATATTAACTGCTAATCAGAGCTCCATACGATCTCATCCCCATAACGTATACACTATCAGTCAAAAAAGATTGCATTGAGTCCCTATGATAATAAGCGTCATATTATGAGCGGAGCGACGGATACTCTACCATGGGAACATTTCTCTATTTCATCAGATCAACAAGTAGCAGCCGCAGAAAGTATCTAAGTCAAGTGTAAATAATAAATGTATTATAGTTTTAGTTTCATTTATTCAAGTAATTTGTTTTAAAAATGTATAATTGTAAAATAAAAAAAGTATTATAATTATAAGTTTATTGTAATTGTATTATAGTTATAGTTGTTTTTCAAGAAATTATAAAACATCTTTGTTATTAATCCAAGAATTGTGTTTTGATGAAAATCCGAGCCATTTAACGTAAGCTTTATCTCCACTCTTCTTTAAGGTTTGGGTGTTTAACTTTCAGCAGCTCCAATTCATAAAAGCCTCCTGTGATTGGATTTCCTTGATAATCTTCCAGCCGATATGTGATGGGGTTTGTGTTTTGAACTTTAATAATTTTAAAAATCTCAGCTGTCCAGTTTGGTGTATAGCCTTTCTCAAATATATGCTTGTATTTGCTGATGCGTACAAAATCCCCAACTTTATACTTTGCAGGAACAACAATTTTTATATGATTGTATACAGTTGAAAGCAGTTGTTTCTCATTGGACGTGTTGATATCACGTGGTCTCATTTTCGTAGTTCGATGTATTCTTGAGTTGTATTCAGTGAGCAGTTTCTTCACCATACCAATCCACTGAAAAGTTCCATTAAAGCTGAATTCCTTCCACATCATGTCCTTCAAAGTTCGGTTAAATCGTTCCACTATTGATGCTTTGAGGAAACTATATGTAGAGTAATGATTATTTGCATGCTTCAGAATTAGATTTTTAAAGAGGTTGTTGTAGAATTCCTTTCCATCATCAGTCTGCAGGTTTTTAGGTATTCGTCCCTCGCTTAATATAGATTGCATGGCATCTTTTACTTCTACACCAGTTTTTCTTTTAATTGGAATTGCCAATGCATATTTGGAGAAGTTATCAATTACTGTCAGCAGATAGCGGTAACCCTTGTTCACATACTTGTAGGGATTCATTTCAACCAAGTCTGCCTGCCACAAGTCATCTAGTCCTTTGATAATCACACGACGTCGTCTAAAATTTTTTCTCGCTGGTTTATGCAGCTCATTTACCACTTGTCTCCTACTCATCGTAATTATAAATGAAACAGATTTCTCAAGATTTTTTACTCATATACACCATCTTTTGGTGTTAAGTCTTTCTTATTTATTACTGAAGTAAACAGTAGTTTTCAATCTTCGCGATTTGGTCATTGATTATAGCGATAAATTTGTCACCTCTATATTAATAGTTTTTTTTATTTCTTCAACACTTATTTTAATTTTCTTGTCAACATAGTCTTTGGTAGTAGCATCATCATTTTCAAGGGGTTCACCAAGTCGTTTTATACACTTTGAGTTTAGATCGTAGTCGCCGTTTATCGTTAAATTAAATCCAATACACCGCTCTCCTTGTTCACCAGCTGGACCTTGAGCTCCTTGTTTGCCAGGTGGTCCTTGAGTTCCTTGTTTACCAGCCGGCCCCTGAGCTCCTGTTGGCCCACGTTCACCTGCTTTCCCAAGATATCCTCGCTTAGAGAAACGTCCAAACTTGTCAACGCTCATCTGTAGATTGTGTAGAAGTATGGTAGTGGAGTAATATTTAAACAATAATATCTGCTTCTCGCAACTCCTCCAGGATAGATACAATTTCATTGTTGTGACTGGTGTTTCCAGCCTGCTTTGATGCCATTAGAAGGCGCAGTCTATCAACTAATTCATTTGGATCATCCCAGTAAATGTGATCAATGTTTTCTTTAGGCAGACGCATTAGTCCCATGCCTTTATGCTGTATAAGTTTACTGATTATAACTTTATACTTAGCCGCTCTAGTAACTTTTATTTGTCCATCTTTAGCATAGTCACGTTTATATGCATTGGTATCTCTCAAAATCGATCCATAATTAGTTAAATCCTCTTTAGTATATAGACTTTTTACAGGATCTTTCATAAATAGTAGCTCACATAACCCCAAAGTTGTTTTATAGCTCTTCCCCTTGATAACAATATTTCCTACATCATCAACATCAAACGTTGTATTACCGATTCTCCACGCGTTGTCATCATAATAAACTCCATAGGTTGGATCAATTTTAGGGCTATTATCAGTTAATAGCTTTCAATAATTTGAAACTATGTATCCAGACGTATCGGGGGAGGTGACAGGAGACGTTCCTGTCAATGTTCTTGAATGTTTGGGTGTTGCGAATTCTTCTTCAGATGTTAAGGAATAATCTCCATAATTTATAGGTGTGCTACTAGCCTCCATTTTCACATATTTTCGTTTTGGAGGAGTAAAAGGTTCCACAATCTCATTGGTTTCTTCTTCTTCTTCTTCTTCTTTTGTATCTTTTGTCTCAAACTTGGCTATATCTGGCGGCTCGTATTTGATTCTTCTAACCAACACTTTTAAGGGTTTAGTGATTGGCTTAAAGGTTTCTTCAAGTTGAGATTCTGCTTCAATCCTTCCCATATTTGAGCTTTAAATTTCCTTCGCACTGCATTCCTTGTCTTCATGATTTCTTTTAATAGCCTTTCATTCATCTTCGATATTAACTGAATAACAGCTTTTCAAACAGCTCTGATAACAGCTTAACAGCTTTTCAAACAGCTCTGATAACAGCTTAACAGGTTTTCAAACAGCTCTGATAACAGCTTAACAGCTTTCCAAACAGCTCTGATAACAGCTTAACAGCTTTTCAAACAGCTCTCATAACAGCTTAACAGCTTTTAAACAGCTCTGATAACAGCTTAACAGCTTTCCAAACAGCTCTGATAACAGCTTAACAGCTTTCCAAACAGCTCTGGGAACAGCTTAACAGCTTTTCAAACAGCTCTGATACCAGCTTAACAGCTTTTCAAACAGCTCTGATACCAGCTTAACAGCTTTTCAAATAGGTCTGATAACACCTTAACAGCTTTTAAACGGCTCTGATAACAGCTTAACAGCTTTTAAAACAGCTCTGATTACAGCTTAACAGCTTTTCAAACAAGTCTGATAACAGGTGACTAGCTTTTCAAACAGGTCTGATAACGGGTGAACAGCTTTAATCTACTCAGCAGGTCCACAGGATTCGGTGTGCTTTCGGCTGAGTTACAGCTTCGGCTTATGAAGATTTCGCAAGTTTCATCCTTTTATAGTAGAATGAAGGTATCAAATCCTTGACGGTAGCGAGCATTGGATGGGAAACATATTACTTACCATTAAATGTCTGTAGTACCCACTAATGCCACGGGGGACCTTACTCAAGAAATGGCATTATGTAGTACCGGCTAATGCCGCTAGGGAACTTTACTCAAGAAATGGTGTTTGCACTCGAAAGATCAATACACGCACCCCCTAAACCCAATAATAACAATAATAATTTTCTAAGAAAACACAAACCAAGGTGATGTCATGTTGTGAAATTCGAATGATGCTTATATCTACAACTTCCGCACTAATAAAACTTATTCAGGTGCAGCACCTGTAAACAGCAAAAACCAAGATGACGTCATACGTGATATCTACAACTTCCTCGCTAATAAAAGAAAACAGCAAAACCAAGGCATGCTGGTATTACCGACTAATGCCGCTAGGGAACTTTACTCCAGAAATGGCGTTTGCACGCGAATCAAAATTATGGAATATGCTAAATTGTATCAGGGCATTGGATGGGAAACCTATCACCTACCATTAAATGCCTGTAGTGCTCGCTAATGCCGCTAGGTAACCTTACTCAAGAAATGGTGTCTGCACTCGAATTCTGTAAAAGCCTAGGCGCAACAATTAATGTTTGACACCCAGAACCCTCACTGACATCTTCTAGAATCTGTTTATGGTGATATCATGTTGTTAAATTCAAATGATGCTGATATCTACAACTTCCCTGCTAAGAAAACTTATTTAGGTGCAGCAAAACCATGATGACGTCATGCCAATATCTAGAACTCTCCCGCTAATAAAAGAAAACAGCAAAAGCAAGGCATGCTGGTAGTTCCGGCTAAGGCCGCTAGGTACCTTACTCATGAAATGGGGTTTGCGCCCGAACAAATGTCGCGCTAATATCTCGAAAACCAAAGCTCGTAGAGGATTTCTGATGAAAATTTCGTTCCCCCTCCCACCCCACACCGCCAAGAATCCATTTCCATGAGCAAAAATAACTTGAAATATTAATACGCTAATATCTCGAAAACCTGAGGCCGTAGAGGATTTCTGATGAAAATTTCATTACCCCCCTCCCTATCTTTATTATCCCCCTCCACATACCCACCATCTAGAATCCATTGGCACAATTTTTCAATGATATAAGTCTTGGGGATTTTTTTTTTTGTTGATTTTCACACCAGGCGTTCTCGGTTCGATTCCAACACAAAGCCAATTTTTTATTTCAGCTAAGATAGAGCTTGAGATGCCAATGTCATGAGCAAGGACTTGTGAGTTGTGACGTAATCCCTCAAATTGTATCGTGTGCATGTGTGGGTGTGTGGGTGTGTGTGTGAAGGTCAATGACATCAGGGTCAAGTGTCAAGGATCAAAGGTAAAGGCCAACGGTCAAAGGTCAAGGGTCAAAGGTCAATGACCTCAGGGTCGGTGACGTCACGTCTGTCTGGCCAAACTGACCCTATACCAACTAGGGTGCAGTCAAGACCAAATTACACATCCCGGAGCATGCTGGTAGTACCGGTTAATCCCACTAGGGCGCAGTCAAGGCTCAATGGTGCATCCAAGACATAAACCAGCACAGTCAAGGCACAATGGTGCATCCAAGACATAAACCAGCACGGTCAAGACACAATGGTGCATCGAAGACATAAACCAGTACAGTCAAGGCACAAGCCCACATTTAGTATGTACTCAAACCACATAGCGATGGTGGCACCGAGAGTTCTAGATAAAAACTCTGGTATAGAACTCTACCCATATATAGCAACTTTAAAGAATATTCATACAACACCTCCATGGTCTCATGGTAGAGCGCATCGGATTTTACAAAACCAAGCGTTCTCGGTTCGATTCCAGCAAAAAAAAATACAACATTATTTTATTTAAAAAATCAGCTAGGACAGAGCTTAATCAGCTGACGGGGATCAGCCAACTAGATGACGTCATACCCTGGTCAGCCAGACGGTAGGAAAGGAATTCCCCAGGCAGGCCCTGTGATGTAGACCTGTGCGAAGAGGCGATATCAAATTACCAGCCACCTACCAGTGGTGTGTGTGTGTGTGTGTGTGTGTGTAAATATCGCTCAATTTGTTTACTTTACTCGGCTGCGATTTTGTTAACATTATTCAGAATTTGATTATCGGACATATCCAAGTCAACATACCTAGTACATTGGTTGTTCTAGTATCCTCCTAAAAGAAAACTTCAAGATGATGTCAAATTTTCAGTACAAAGCGACCTCAGCCCCATTCCCCTCCCCTCCCCCCTTCCCAGAACCCACAGTGATCCGCCAAAATAGTTGGAATTTTCCGGACACTTTTTGTATGGAAAAAGTGCGCCAGAACTCTTATAGCGTAACTACTAAACTGCAGTCGTGCAGAACATTGGAATTCTACTGCAACTTTAATGACACCTATTGAGGTAAGTGTTGGTAAATGTCCGGGAAAAGCGACGATAAGTCGAGGTTTTCCACAGGGGCCTTCAAATTTTGTAAGTGAATTGAGAGGCGGATTTTACAAAATTTAAATGACATAGCTCTATAGATTTACAGGTGAAGAAAAGAAATGCAAGGATATAAGGATAGTCTTGTGCCTGCTTTATTGGAGACTGAAACAATACTACAACTCAGGTAAAGTATATATATATATACGAATAATAGGTAAGGAAATATCTAAAAGAAACAATATATGGAGAATAAGGTGCAATAAAAAGAGTTATCTGAAGGAAAACCTAATAGTTAAAAAAAATAAAGAGAAATAATTGACTAAGTAAAGAAAGAAAAGAAAAGAAGAGGGATTAGAAAATAATAAAAGAAGAGAAGCAATATGAATAAAAACTATGTATATGTATGAATATATGGTTGATAGTCACTTAAAGGTACCAATGATACTAAGAAAATGGATAAATATTTGACGTGGAAAAAAGGGCTTTGGAAAAAGAAAATGTCCAAAAAGAGAGTTATTTAATTACGCAAATAATGAGAATTAAAAAAAAAAGAAACAAGAGATTTAAAGTAAACAGACGTTTGAAAAATAAAAGAAAAAATTTGTGATGTAAAAGAAAAAGAAGTTTGAAACAAAGAAATAAGATATTCAAATTAAAGAGAAGTTTTAAAAAAAAACTTAACATAATTGAAGAAAGTGATGGAATAGAAATGAAAAGTTAGCAGAATAAGAAATATATTTGTACGTTTATAGTTATTGATACCCAAAAGGTAAGCAGGAAAGATAAAAACATAAGAATAGTGAAAATAAAGAACAATGTAATATTCAAAAATCAAGATTCATAAACAAAGAGCAATAACCATTACTCTAATTATATATTTTAGAGGTTAAGAAAGATTAAGTATAAATAGGAAATTATAAAGCAGTGTAGCGTTAGCCTAAAGAGCGGGATGGAAATTTACATAAATAGGAGATCAGTATGACAACCGAGATGCGGAAAGTTCCGGTATGTAGCTGAGAGCCAAAACATAAGTAAGCAGCAGAAATAAGTAAATGAGAGGAAAGGCAATGGTTATGCGGATCCCTGGAGAATTTAACTTATAGATATGGATACGAATTCATGAGTAAAATCCGTAGTTATCTTTTATCTATTTATCTATTAGATAAATTTTGCTTGGAAAGTTGCAATTAAGAAACAGTACAGAATTACTAGCGCGTAATTGAATGTTGAGAAGTCGGTATTCTGGTGACACATATATAGCGTTATATGGAATTAAAAATATCTATTTCTTTAGGTACGGATGGATTCTCGATATAATTGGGAGAACTCCATCGTATCCATAAGAAAATCAAGAAAAGATAAATAATATTTCTACAAATATTATCATCAATCATTCGAACCACTAACCCTCATGGTAAAGAGATAATTGAGAGCACATCCTCTGGAAAATAATATACTCATAGAACATTGAAAATAAGACCAACGTTTTTTTTCGTCCACTTCTACAATTAGAGAAGTGCCAGTAATAGGACCGGTTTGTACGTTTTCTTATGATTGGACTTATAAATGTTTAAAAGTTGCTAACAAAGCGGAACTACAATCTGGAATTGTATATTCAATGGGAATTTAAATACTAGTATAGTATAGTATAACTGAAAAAGATTTTGACATCAGTATCCAACAATTGTTCATTACCAGATGTTAATACTATTCAGGAAATACTACACAAAAGCTAGAAGTGGAATAAGTGTAGCACAAAAGAGCTGGAAGTAGAAATTTAGAAAACATCTCTTAAGGTAGCAGATGAACAACAGACTCAGGCCAAC
This sequence comes from Dioctria linearis, assembly GCA_963930735.1. NCBI lineage: Eukaryota > Metazoa > Arthropoda > Insecta > Diptera > Asilidae > Dioctria > Dioctria linearis. Next base: position 150,168,084 of record OZ005742.1, on the reverse strand, counting down.
AGCAACAGATGAGCCGTTCTTCCCACGGGGACATAATCCAAACTCGTAATTCAGTACAGCAGCAAGTCGAAGCAGACGTCCACCTTACCGTTGATATGACATCATCCTTGTAGCGAAACCAGACCATACTTTCCGACCATCATCATCAAACAGCTCGAACGACTACACTAAATTTAAGGCTCGTAGCAGTGTTAAAGAATTAAGGTATAATTATATTAAGCGAAGTTGTCAATTCGAAAGTAAGGTAAAAAGGAGAATATCAATATATATGCGAATAGTTAAAATAGTTGCTCTATTGAACAAATAAAAATTAAGGTATCTAGTTAAACTATATCAAGAGAAAGAAATGTAGAATGGATAAGAAGGTGTAATAGAAATAATTTGTGTGTGATGTTTGAAGGAGATATAGTGTAAAAATTAAAAAGAGCAAATTTTAAAATAAGAGAAACGTGAAAAAAACTGAGAAAATAAATGTAAGACATTAAAAGAAAAAAATGTTAATAAAATTCAATGAGAGAAGCCATAAGAACGAATATAAATACGGAAAAATAAAAAACTAAATAAGAATAGAATACAGAAAACAAGAAAGAAAGAAATAAAATGTAAGGAATGAAATATGAGAAGAAACTATCTGAAATTTAATGTGCTGAAAAAAAAAATTAAATGTAAAATGAATAACAAGTATAAGAAATGTAATCTATATAGAAACATTTTTTTTTGTATGGAAAAAGGCAAAGAGTATGTTAAAAGAAATGAGATGAAGATTTGAAATTTTAGAAAGCAAAGAAGAAAATGTAGTAGAGATTAGAAAATAACAATATTAAATTAGAAAGTAATGAAAATGTATTAACGGAGAGTATAATGAAAAGGATGTAAGGAAAACAAAATAATAAGATTTAGCTAGCCAATAAGAATATGAAAAAGAAAGCGTAATCTGTACCGAACGATGATTAAAAAATGTTTTTAATTAAGACTGTTGCACTCTCCAGGTCTAGTTCCCTGCGGAAACTAGTTTTTCAAAGGGGGGAGGGATGTTATGGCCCAATATACGGAAGATTCTTCCAGCAGCCAAAGGCATTACAGTGTAATAATCAGCAATTGCTAAACAATAACCTCGCATGGTATTGTTCTGCAACTGTGGGTTGTTTTGCTGATTAGCCCAACAGCTGGCTGCGATGAGCGCTTAGTGGAGCAATCGACGATTACAATAATAATTAACCTCGCATGGTAATTATTATGTAAGGCGATTGTTTACTACTAAGCAACTCAGGTGCTGCAACCGGTAGAGCAAACGACAAGGTTGTGTCGTTTGTTTACATCCTCGTTGTGAGGAAAGAAAATTTACTTCCGAATATTGGGGCATAAAAGACGTTAAAGTCGCGGGTTAGTTTTAGGCACAGTGGTGTCAAATGTCCGGTCGGTTCGGAATACTAAAAACGTGTTAAGATAGGTCAGGGAAAGTAATAAAGTGTAAAGAGTTTTAAATTATAATGAGCGTTCTTATTTATTCGCAAGTTTTAATCGTTTTTCAGCTAATTAACTGAGAGTTTGAATGATACGATTGCATTGGGACACGACATATATATACTTTCGTATAGGCCCATAATTGTAATATAATTGTATTTGCTTTCCATAAAAAGTGAGGTTTAAAAATTGTCACTAAAAAATAATTGAATATTTCGAATGCATAAATATATTCATATTCATCTTTGTTTACCATTACACAGTCACCTTCTTTGTAATGAACTCCTCTGATTTCAATATTTTTGGTTACAAATTTAAAATTTGAAATGATAGTATTCTCAAACAAAGGTGGTCCTAAGTCCTCTGCAGAACATGTATATATTTCCGCTGGTATTCGCGAATTTGAAACAAAAGATTGATGCATTTTATGACATTCAGTTAACATTTTTGTTACATTTTTGCAATTTTTCATCTTTTTCATTGCAGTCTTAAAAAATTGATGCTTATGTTCAAATGGCATCGTCCAGAGATGCTTAACAGGTCCCTGAGCTCGAATCAATTCATGATAATGTGCTAAATAGTGGTGTTTCGGTAACAATTTCTTTTGTGGGAAGCAGCTGCGCATTAGTAAATCTTGAATAATATAAGACACATGATCTATTAGATCGGAATAAATATTGACAGATAATGATATTGGAAAAATTTCGCTTGGACGCATAATCAGCCTCCATCCATACATAACATTGGGAAAAAGTATTAAAAATTGCATGTTCTCGTACGCAGTTCCAGCTAACCGCTTTTGTTTCTAATTAAAACTGATAAACTTTATTTCTTCTTTAATGTTTTGCTAACTGCCGTATATTTCATATTCAAGAACGAAAAACTTACTACATCTTTGTTTATAAATAATATAGTAATTTCCCATAAATCTATATTCACTCTTCCTTCGAATAAATCGTGAGCAATACAAGCCGGAAGTCCAAATCTACATATTTTATACTGTGAAAGTCTATTTAAAGGTGATTCGAATTTCACACCTCGAATATGTTTCTTCTCTTGAATGGCAACAGATTGCACAGCGTTAATATAATCTTCAGTTGTTCTACGCTCTTTTACCATAACATCACATTTTATAAGATCTTCTCTTGTATACAGGCAAAATCTGCAGAAATATTTCGAAGCACTAAAATTTTCAATAAAACCACCAATTAAGTGACTTCCTAGATTATCCGCCAAAGCCACTACTACTGAACCTTTAACCAAAACATTGTTCGCACAATCTGTATCTTTTATCCTAAATCTTTTAGATCTTTCAATTCACTTAAAAGGTATTCCAAAACCATATCGATTCCAAACAATTTTACAAACTTTTCTTTGCAAAGGAGAATTAGTTGATATTATCTATTTTGTATCTATTATGAACAGGTAGATTTCCTAAAGCGTAGTAGACTCCAAGAAGTGAATGCTTGCTTTAAGAAGAACTCAATGGATTGCATATTTCAGAGGAATCTAAATATGTATAATATTATTTCTATTCTTTTTTCGTGAGATTAAAAAAACGTATTGCTTCTGTAAACATTGCCGTCAGTATATTTTTCAACATAATTAGGCGATGATTGAAGTGAAGTACGATTAATAAACAAGTTCTGAATCTTTTTATCATTATGTAAAATTTCCAAAGATTTTACGATGGAGACGTAGTGATATGTGCAATCTGTATGATTATTTTTCCGCCTAAGATAAATTTCTTTAGGTTGTATAAATGAAGAATTGGCATGGAAGAATTTCACTCTTTTATATGATGTGTCTATTCAGGTGAGATTTAATAATTCATAATTTTTAAAGCACTGGAAACATTTTCCAAACAGACACTGAAAACTTGGGTGAAATAACTAGTAGAGTAGTCTACAGCAATCATTCCAATTATAAAGATTCTGATATGTCATTTAATAAATTATTATATGTTCTAATCAGTTGTCGCGTAATTACAGGCGAGTTTGGCGGATATGCACAGTTTATGGTGGAGCCGGCATCCTGTTTACTAGGCCCCTGACTTACCCGGGCTTGCAATATTTAATGGAATTTGTGCGCGAAAGCTGTCTGCTGATATACTTGTTTCTGACATTACTAGGACAAGGGATCAAGGTTTTTCAGTTAGGAAAATTGTTAGATTAGCTTCGTATTGATGTGCGCCAATTCTACAATATTCAATATTTATTTTTCGATCGTTTTGCAAAAGTTCGTGTTATTTATTCTAGTAAATCTATTCAGGAAACCCTTCTCGTAACTATCTCCCATTTGCATATCTAGGCAGACGATTATTCAGGATGACATCTTTAATCTTGGCTTTAGACTTTTAATTTCCGAGCTATTTCATTTTTATTATAAACATACCATGTTTTTAGTTGCTATATATGCCTCGTTTTTTAGATTTAATTAGATAGAGTTGTTTATCGTCTTCACGAAACTTTTTGCCTAATTGCTTTATTGACACTACATTTTGTAACGTTTTATTAAAGTCCATTTAAAAAAAAAAATACTACTTAATCTATGTGGCCAAAGATTAAATTTTATCTGCTACATCAACTACATGGAATCAAAGAGTAGTTCTTTGCTGGATTTTATAAAACGTTGGTTTCGAGAATTTTTGAATCCTACCATATCATTGCGTTTATACGATTGCTTTCTGAGACTACTTCTTGAATACGCTAGCCATACGCTTCCGACGATTTGCTCGCAGGCACCTACCCCGAATAACTCTTTGGTTGTTCTACCCTATGGGGATCGCTGGAAGCTTTTAAATATGCTTGAAAAAACTCGAATGTGTGCCGATGTAACTTTTGCGCATCTAAAGGTTAAGGTCGATTCTCCGTAGTTACCTAACAAAATCTCTTTCCGTGATAGCAGGCACAATTTCGGACGGCTACTCTGTTGCATACTAACTCCTCAAGGTCTAACTTTAGCATGTATGAACCTATTCATTGTTGTAGATGTTTCGAATATTGTTTTAAAAATCGGCCAAGGTCGAGTCGGACTCGCACACAAAGGGTTCCGAATCATCGTACAAAATTTAACACTATGTACTATTTATTTATATTTTCAAATGACGGTACGCGTGATTTGAAAAAATTATGCCTACTTATGATAATAATGAATGTGAAGAAAACGACAAAAAAAAACGACGAAAAATCACGTTTCTAGAATGCGGGCCCCTTTAATTTTTAATTTAATTTAAGTTTTATTATTTGTTGTTAGAGTGGCAATAGAAATACACACTGTGTGAAAATTAAAATTGCCTACATTACGGTTCATGAAACACAGCCCGGTGATAGACAGACAGACGGACATCGGAGCTTAGTTAGTAATAGGGTACCCGTTTTTACCCTTTGGGTACGGAACTCTAGAAAACGTCTATATAATACGTCATATTTTTTGCTCAATTTAATATTTGTTTTGATTTTTAAAGTTGCATTGCATATAACTTCATCCGGTGTTTAGTTTAACATACTAATACTGATACCGACTAAGTGATGAAAAGCATGTATTGTTGACCGTTTATGTATCAACCGTGTCACTACAACGTGATTATATTAAGCTGACTCTGGTGGTCAAAAAATTATTAAAATAAAGTTAGCTCTGAAATAGATCTAATTCATGTGCGTAGCGAAGTAGGGGCATGGGTGGGCTCTGCCCACCCCCCCTCCCGAAGAAATACGAAGCAATTATTACTAATAATTTCCAATTTTTTCTTTCATTCATTCTTCTGTTATGTAGTAAGATCTCAGAAAATATAGCAAACAGGAATGGTGATAAGCCCGATTTTGCGTAATGAATTTCTGGTTGTTTCGTAGTCCATTTTTAAATCTATTTACCCGCCATCCCTATTCTAAGCAAATTGTCAATTTGCAAAAAGAAAACAAAGGTTTTGTGCGGAGCATCTGTGATAAAAAATGTTCTTTTCCTACTTTATTTTGAAATAATTCACATAATTAATTTATAGAAATCTCTGCTTCTATTAACAAAAAAGATAATTTAAATAGTGAAGTTGCTTCAAACAGGATTTCCCTAGTTTATAATCCAATTTATATTTGCAAGCACTGACCGAACACTTCATTTCTGTTTTTTGCACTAAATAAAGTTCAAAGAGAAAATAGTTTTGAAAAGAATTGATTCCGTACTTTTGTTAAATTTCTCAAAAGAATTTTAAGTTGACTAAATCTGCTCACAAAACAAAATCACATTTCTGCACCCAGCTTTGACAAATCCTTCCTGCATCATCTCACTTACTCCTATGTATAATCTCCTGCTTTTGACAAATTACGCTCATGTACACGAATTTTACACGATTCAACCATTCCTGTTTGCTCTATATTCTAAGGCTCACTCTTGCTTATTTTTTACACTCATAATAAACAGGTCATAAAGCCTAAAACTATTGCTTCCACAGATAAATCAAGCTAAAACAAATTGCAGCCAAATATGTTTTTAGAAAAAGAGCAAGTAGAAGAAATTTATGGAAATTATAGCGTTTGAACAAAATACAATATACTTTTGTAAAACTCTTGCAGTAAGACAAGGAAAGAAGACTGTGATATTCGCCTGATAACCAGGCAGACATTAAACATGGCCTAGGTAAAGTAAAGTAAAAGTGTACGCGTAGATATTGTCTCTCATCTACGCAAACTGCAGCGTGTGTTGATTTTATGGAAATTTGATTACAGGGCGAGAGGTGAAACCACAAAAGTTTCAAATTTTTCTTTAAACTATGCTGTCAAATGCAATTTAATAAATTGGATAATTAAATAAACGCAGTATGTTTTATGCATGAAGCATGTCAGACTTTTGTCAGTCAGGTCAGGGTCATCTGGTGACGTTCCGAATCCATTCGATTCAAATTCCCCCTCAGTTCAAATTTATCCCAAACTTGGTTGCAAAATCAATCAATGAACTTATCAAATTTAAAAAAATTGTTGGTCTAAAATAAAAATTGTCAAGTGCATTAATTAATTAAATTATTACATAATATTAGTTTTTTAATGAACATAATACATATTCATACAACTATTGCATGCTAGGTGGCACTAACTATTCTCTGCTCGTGCTGTGTAAATGACATATATAGTTTTTTATTTAGAAAGACATTTTCTGAAATTGTAGTGTCTTGTGTATAATGAATTTTAAGATTTTCAATTAAAATAACATTTTTTATTAGTATATATATATACTCAATTAGAATATTAATTTTTAAAATCATAAATTTATAATTAAAAAAAACAACATATGTTTGAGCACCCAACTTGAGTGGGGTTGTCTGATTCAAAACTCGACCATCTTTGTTAGTGCTATACAGCTGAAAGTACAACGGTGAGTACAGTGTCAAAAAATTTACCGGTTTTTAAAAAAGTAAATTCATTAGAGTTTTAAGTAAATTAAATAAATGTTGGGGAGAGGTCTATGTTACGGAAATTCATAGTGTCAATTCAGATTATAACGTAAGTGATGAAGAAAACATCTCTAAATTTCGGCGTCACGGTGCAAAGCAGCCATTTATTTGAGTCGTGTGTTGTGTAGTGTACTTGATTACTAAATTTGTAAATGAGGTCAGTTTTGATTGCGAAATTCCTAAAATATGTTTTAATTTGAGATTTCAATAATTCTGCATCAATTCCTTCTGTCATATATTACTCCCGTGTAAAGGCTTTGAAGATGCCACCGAGTAAAAGTGAAATTGCCATATCGACAGTTGTTTACTGTGTTGGTTGCTTAAACATTCCTGGCTATCATCTTCCATATAAGAATTCAAAATTTGAATATCCCCCGTCCTTTGCATCTCCACTAAAAATTATTGTAGAAGCAAGTAAGGGAGCCTCTGATTATGGCAATAAATTTAGTGAAGCAGTCATTTCGATCTTTACTATCTCTTACGGAATTGAAAATACTGCTAAGGAACGAGATGAATTTGTGAAACCGATAATGTTTAGCGTAGTTGTAGGAACTATAAATGCAACTGAGGAAAAAAGTGGATCCATCGAAAGGTATGGATTGAAATGCTTCTAAAAATTTCACTTTTACCAAAACAATTATTCTTTTTAGGTATGCTGTTAGCAAAAATTGGAGGCCCTGTTTACCCTGTTCGAGTTGGAGGACCAGTAGCAAACTCGGCTCGGATTTTAATGCAGTTATGCGTGAAGATTTAGAAATGGAAAATAAATTTAACCGACAGAGTGGTACGTGCATGTATTTAGATGGGCGATAACAATCCTATATTGGCTATACATGATCAGGTAACATACTATGAGTTATGACAGTCTCTCAATATCACTGTTAATAACTTTTCAACTTACGAGGTAAGGGTTGCAATGGAAACATCTTAAAAGAACTTGTCGCACCTGGGTTTGCCGCAGCCATAGTTTTTACAAGGGAATTTCAATTGGGAGATTCAAGAATAATAGCCCTAGAATGCCGAATATCAAGAAAATAATACCATGCCTTGCAAATCTGAAGACAAAGAGCTGATTCAGCAGATCTGCAACCTAGAAGGATGCCCCACTAGTTTTAATGGGGCGGTAACTGGCAGTGGATATGTTTCATTAATCGAATCGAATGAATATTTCGATAGATATGGCGTTTAATGATTTAATACAGATCTGCTTAAATCTCGTCTATGTCACTGGGAATATTAATTTTTTGCGAATTTTGTATGAATTTAAGAAATTGAACTTTGAAGTTAGCACAATTAACTTATTGAAGAATTGTTGAATATGTTTGAACAGCGATAGATTCTGCAAGAATAATTTAAATCTGTTTAAGGTTTTTTTTTTTTGTCATTTATATAAAGAAAATGGATATGTAAATATGTATCTCTAGTAATATTTCTTCTTTATTTTAAAAATGAATAAAAGTACATTTAAATCAATTCGTTGCTGAATCTTCATCCACTTAAGCGTAGGTATCTAACAATCACTTAACAGACGAATATCTTGCACACAACAGTGTACTTTGCATCGCTTTATTCTGGACTGTTTACTGAATATTATAGCCTAAATGAAATCTATTGGGTAAACTGAGTTTGTCTTTCCGTTTGTAACACATAGAAATAATGAAAGTATAACTAAATGAATTGGACACCCAAGCATAATACTAAAAGTTGTTTTAATTTTTGCATGTCTGTCCGTCCTCACGATAGCTCCAGAACGGATTTACCTAGAAAGGTGAAAGCTTTTCGAGAAAAAGGAAATTTAAGTTCGGAAATGGAATAAATCAGGCAACTCCTTCGATGAATTGCCTTGCCATACAAAACTTTGGTTTTCCACTATATATTTAGACACCACTTGAGAACGATTCGACGTAGATCGCTGAAATTTTGTACACGTCGTTTTCATAAAAATGATGAGTATAATTTCAAAAATGGGATAAATCCCACAACCCCTTCTTGACGCTGCCATATACAAATTTAGGATTTTTACGTACAGGTACTCTAAAGACGATCAGTCCGAGATGTTTTTATTGTACTGAAAAGTTCTTCAGACTATGAAATCCTATGAAATTAGTTACAATAATTTTTACTGTCCGTTTTAGAAATATACTGCGAAAAACTACTTCAAAAATCTAACTTGCACAGATACATACGAGCATTCATCTAGGATATCATAAGAATTGGTCTTAGACCAATTCCAACTTTATTGAAGAAATAATTTTCTAATTTCAGGGCTATTATTGGGATACATTCACAATTTAAAACCATATAATTATATGTTAGTAAATTATTCTTATTTTATTCTTGTTTTTAGGAAATATTCTTATTGTTGTTTAATTTAAGCATAAATTGGTTGAAAAAAACAACGGTAATCAATGAAATAGTTTGCTTCATGTAAGGAAACTTGGATTTAACACTGATTGACGTTTTTGAAAGTTATACACATTTTTGAAAAACATTACTTGCTTACTGCCCCCTACTGCCCCCCCCCCCTCAACCAACATAATAAAATCCATAACACTTTTTAGACTAAACATACTATCAAAACAAATTGAAAGTCCAAACGATTTAACAGGAATATGCTGTATATATACATATTAAATCTATCGAACTAAGTACTATGTTCAACATAATATGTAAAATAAAGCTCCCGATATTGCAGAATGTAAATTATCGGAAGAAGTAGAGATTAGTCAAATCTTTATACTGAAACCAAACTAGATCCGATCTGTTAGTTAATGAACCAAAAACAAAACTGGGGGCAACATGCGTCCTAGGTCACCAAAAGTTCAATGCAGAATGGCTAAACCATTTACATAACTTCATAGTAGAAATCAGTTTATTAACCTACGGATGTCAGGCAGAACAGCATCCACGACGTCTTCATCTACACATCCACATTTAGCGGAATAAATACAATCATAACTATAGACAACTTAAATTTACAAAAACTTGAAGCTTACCATCTGAAAAATAAAGAATAGAAATCCTAGAAATGAGAGCGCATCAAAAGGACATCACATCATATACGATAATCGCTACCGCTAGCTGCACTATAATCATCAACCTGATGTACGTCTTTATGTAGTATCTAAAGCAATAAAGCTGCAGATATACCAACAACATAACTACGGGCGCTATCCAAATTCCAATACTGTTATATTAGCTCTTGCAGGAGAAACCCGAAAATCAAGTTCGTCTGGCAGTCGCTTCATCCTAAGTAGGGAATAGAATCATAAAAGATATAGATAACGAGATAACTAAATAACATTTTAGATATATACATGTGCATAGTGCATAGATATAAATTTGCATTAATTCAAGTGATAAATTTGTAAAATCATAGAATCTTTTGCTGATATCACATTTAATATCTTCACGGTTTTAATAAGGTAGTTGTCATTATAAGTTCATATCACATAAAAGTACCTTCTGACGTACACGTTTTGTATTACTAGCAATTTCAGCTTCCTGAAAAAGACTTGCCTTGGATTTTTCTCCGCATTTTAGAAGAGAAAAGTTAGTAAAATTCAATTATTCTCAAGTTACGGTTTCAACTATTTTTATTTTTTTTTTTGTAATTCAACTTATGATATTCATAACTAATGCGAAAGGTGCTGCCACTATGCTGAAAGACGAAGATTTTGTGCAAATATTAAATATTACAGTAATTCCTGAATATACGAACTCTGGTAATCTCTATCAATAAATACTTGTAATTTTTGCAATATTTTTGCTTATTCGATACTGCTGTAAATAAAACCGTGATCAGTCAAACTTGTCTTAAGAATTTTACTTTGCTATAGTTTTGGTTTTGTAATACATTAAGGATATACCACACAGAATCTGCGATAGGTTGGCTTTTTCACGTGAACCAGCATGCGCGTAGCGTGGTAGGCGCACGGGTGGGCAACACCCCCAGAAATAGGAAGCAATTATTACTAATAATGTACACTTTGTCTTTCAATCATTCTTCTTTCATGTAGTAAGATATACATATAGGATTATAAGCCCAGCAAGTTGTCCAAACCGATCACAGGAAGCCATAATTTCTGAACGACACCGACGAAGAGTGGAACTAAAGGAAAAGAACAAGAGCGGGAACGAGAAGAGATCATCATCACGTCAGAGGAAGGAGACTGTTCCCGTCGTCCAAGGCGGATCGAGTGTGATTTTAAGCAATAAAGAAATCAAATGCAACAAAGTATTCTTTAATTCGTTCATCCCCTAATCCTCTTTTTGTTAAATATTGAATTTCCTACAAAACTGGTGTCAGAAGTGGGATAGTAATTTAAAGTAAAGCACGGATAGGGGATCGCGAGAAGTAAATGAAACACGTAATTATTCTGGTGTAGAATTAATTGGGATAGTGTATGCAACTATAGAGTGAAATCATCAGGTATAGCAGGCACCGTTCTTCAAATTGAGGAAATATTGTACGTGCCATCAGTAAAACTAAAACTTAGAAGCTGAAAACTGAAAACGGGACATCTTTGCGGTATTCAGTATAGTCACACCATAGCGGTGTTTCACACATACAAATACATCCAGCATAGTTCAGTGATAAAACTGAGTAGCGGCGAAGCGAAAACGAACATCTTTCCAGTGGATGCTGGAAACATTACCAAAGTTCAAATAAGTACGTTCCTCTCTCTCTCTCTAATTAATTTCTACTTCTTAGACATTATATTATATGACGAATGATTCCATGCAGTTGAGGATGAAAAGGAGAATCAATAACTTTTCGTTTGTTGGATGATTCTAATGATTCGAATCGCCATTTTGATTTGTCTTTACTTCTGATGATGACTGCTTTAACCAGAAGAAGGTTTCGTAAGGAAAGGCTGAGAAGTGGTAAAGTACCTGCATGAAATTAAATTAAATTCATATAAATAAATAAGTAGTTAATAAGCAAAAATTGAGACAAATATAAATTGAGCGGTACGAAAATGCAAAATATGGCAAGATGGATAATTAGAAAATTGAAACGATATCAAATTCACAAGTGGTATTCAGCTGTCAAACTACTAAACAAACACTACTCTGTGAGGTGAGCGATCCACAGAAACTATTGCGGAATTAAATGAAAGAATGCAAATTTTCAAATTCAAAATATTCGCTACATCACAATCGTAATATTTAATTTACGGTAGCAATCGAGAGTGAACAGCTTAAATTTTGATAAGCGCACTCTAGCATAGGCATCATTAATTGAAAATTTATTCTGCTTACATATACTGATGCAATAAGGATTTAATAAAATTTGGGGTAATTTCATTTGAGTTCGGTGCTATATTTAACAAGTTTATTTTGAATTTTTATAATATATTGATATTCTACGAGCTCAGATATATTGGAAAATATAATAAAGGGTAAAATAACAACTGAACAAAAATAAATTAAGTTGAATAAAACAGAGAAAATTAGTTAGGCAGATTCATATGAAAAGAAATTTTTTGGTTTCTTTCGAAAAGAGTAAAAATGGGGAAGAAAAATACAGTCATGAATAGGCAAAGAACTTTTGAAGAAAATCGAGATGTTAGTACAAGCAAAGAAATTGATGGTTATCGCACAATGGTAAAAGATTTAATGAAGAGATTAGTTGACCAAAATGCAACTATTCGGGCAATGTTAGAAGAATCGCGTAGAAAGGATGAGGAAAAAAACAAACAATTACCGAGCAATTCGCGAGGAGTGAACCATGAACAGTTGACTGAGGAAGCTTCTGCTAAGTTCTCTTTTATAGATATTGAAGATTCCCTAAATAGATTTGACAGACAGAATAATTATTCCATCTCTAAATGGATAAGTGATTTTGAAGGAGCGGCTGTTGTGTTTGGATGGTCCGACTTACAAAAGGTCGTGTATGGGAAGCGCTTGCTGACTGGATCAGCGAAGGTAGCCGTGCGGTGTTAAACGGAACTTGACACTTGGGACCAACTTAAAAAAATTTTGAAAGAAGAGTTTATGGAAAAAATTAACAGTGCGGTTATATATGAACACCTGAGATCAAGGAAAAAAAGTCCGACTGAATCTTGCCGAGATTTTTTATTGGCAATCCGCGAATTGGGAAGTAAGGTGAATCTAGAAGATGCAGCAATCATAATATACGCGATAGATGGCATAGTTGACGATGAAAGGAATAAAATAGTTCTATACGGATGCAAAACTATAGCTGAACTGAAAGAAAAATTTGCGATTTATGAAGCTATTAGCGAAAAAACAAAACCGAAATTATCTCACGCTAGAGGGCCAACTCAGCTAAAGTTTCGACGGAACACATCTGAGCTAAGGTGTTACAAATGCGGAAGTATAGTTTAGACGTAAAAGTCCAGAGTGCCCCACTAAAAACGGGTATAAAGGAGTGGCAATAATGAATAAAGCTTACCAAACAAGAAGTGATATGAGTAAAACAGCTCTGGTTAACGATACCCCAATGATTGCTTTCGTAGATACTGGTAGTGACATCACCACAATACGTGAAGATGGCTACACACAGTTGGGAAGTCCATAAGTAAGCCAATAATATTTACGGGGGTAGGATCAGGTGAGATATCGACTCTAGGCTCATTTTATGCTGACGTAAAGATAGATGACCACTCATATTTCGAAAAAATCCACGTAGCACCGTTTGGAATACTTCCAAAGATATTTATTTTGGGGAAATATTTGCTAGAAAGAGTTGATCTAAAGATTCAGGTAGAGCACATAACGATGACACCATTACAAGATTCAATAGAGAATCCCTTCTGCTGTTTACAAATAACCGCACAAATCGAACTAGATACGAATCATATCCAAACACAAGAAATCAGGAAGAAGTTAATAGCCCTCATCACAGAATACAAAGCAAATGAAAACTCACGGATAGATAAATTTGAAATGCACATTATGTTGAAAGATGAGACACCGATTCATCAGACCCCCAGAAGGCTACCTCAATTGGAAAATCACATTACAGCTAAACAAATCGATGAGTGGTTAAAGCTAGGAATAATTAAACCGAGTGTGTCTGAGTTCCCTAGTCCCATAGTTCTAGTTACGAAGAAGGACGGAACCAAAAGACTCTGCGTTGATTATCGAACATCAGCCCTTACCAATAATTGAGGATCAAATCGACCGACTGCGGAAGGTAAAATTTTTTGAGAAATGGATTTTTCCATATGCCTATATCCAAAGAAATTCAGAAGTATACGGCCTTTGTAACTCAAAATGGACAATATGAGTTTTCACGTGCTCCCTTCGGTCTCTGTATATCGCCAACTTATTTTCAACGCTTTATTAACTGGATTTTCGTTAACCTTATTCGTCAGAATAAAGTTCTTATTTATATTGACGATATTATTGTGCTGGCTACAAGCGAAGACGAAGGCATAAGTAGACTTCAAGAAGTATTGGACATATCAGCAAGGCACGGGTTGAACATCAAATGGTCAAAGTGTCAATTCCTTAAAAAACGAGTTGAATATCTGGGCTACCTAATAGAAAACGACACAGTCAGACCATCTGAGGAAAAAAGTAAAGCTATAAAAAATTTCCCAACACCTGAAACTGTCAAGCAAATTCAGTCATTTCTTGGCTTGACAGGATATTTCCGAAAGTTCGAGAGGGATTACGCTATTATCGCTCGACTTCTTAGTGACATCTCACGAAATGGGACTAAATTCGAATTCGGGGAGCAACAATTAAAGGCCTTCAAATAGCTTATTGAGTTATTGTGTACAAAGCCAGTATTGGCCATTTATGACTCTGAAGCGCACACCGAGCTTCATACTGATGCCAGCAAATATGGCTACGGAGCTATCTTACTGCAACGTGGTAACGAGGACCAGAAATTACATCCTGTTTATTATCTTAGCAGAAAGACGTCGTTAACGGAAGAGAAGTATAGCAGCTATGAGCTCGAAGTGTTAGCAGTAGTGATAGCATTAAACAAATTTAGAGTATATTTGCTTGGAATCAAATTCAACCTAGTTACAGACTGTGCGGTATTTACAGCTACGATGGAGAAGAAAGATGTCACTCCAAAGATAGCCAGATGAGCAATGCTATTGGGAGAGTTTGAGTATGTGATAGAACATCGATCAGGAACACGAATGCCGCACGTTGATGACTTAAGTCGCTACCCGATAGTCATGTCGTTAGAAAATTGTAACCTGATACATAAAGTGAGAGGAGCTCAACGAAAAGACGAACGAATCAAAGCTATATTAGAAATCTTTAAGTACGGTTATTTCGAAGACTATTATCAAGAAGGAGGTATTTTGTATAAATTCTCGAACGGTGTGAAATTACTAGTCGTACCGAAAGCAATGCAGCATGAACTGTTACGAATAATACACGAACAAGGCCATTTCGCGCAACGTAAAATGGCACAGGTCATCAACAACGACTACTTCATCCCGAGACTAAGCAAGAAAATTTCCAATTGTACCTTAAACTGCTAACAATGACTCTTAGCATCTAAGTCGCATATAAAAGAAGGTTTTTTGCATCCAATCCCAAAAGAATCCATCCCCCTTGAAACCTACCACGTTGACCATCTAGGTCCAATGAGGACGACGAAAAAAGGATACCGATATCTACTAACAGTCATTGACGCATTTACTAAGTTTGTTTGGATTTATCCCCTGAAGACAATGACCACTTCCGAAACACTGAAAAAACTGTTAAGTCAACAAGTAAAATTCGGAAATCCGGGACGAATGATTACCGATCGAGGACCAGCATTTACATCAGCCAACTTCGAGGAATACTGCAGAAGCCAAAAAATTGAACATCTCAAAATAACCGCAGGAGTCCCGGGAGGTAATGGACAGGTAGAGAGAGTACACAGGACCATCATATCAATCTTGACAAAATTATCCACTAACTCAGAAATCAGTTGGTATAAACATACTGCAAAAGTACAGTCATGGTTAAATGGCAGTTACCAGCGCAGTATTGGCACATCTCCAATTCAGTTACTAATTGGTAGAAAGATGAAGTTGGTCGAAGAAGTAAATTTAACGGAAATAATAAACCAAGAACTAGCTCAACTGTTTCAAGATGAACGCGATGAAAATCGTATAGAAGTTTCCAAAAGAATTGGAGACACCACCCCATAGGTACGAAGTTGGAGATTTGGTCGCAATTTGTCGGACGCAGTTTGGTCCAGGCCTAAAAATAAGTTCGAAATACCTGGGACCTTATAGAATAACCCGTATTACAGACCACGAGAGTTGCGAGGTAACAAAAGTGGGAAATCATGAAGGCCCACAAGCTACTTCCACTCCCGTCGACTATATGAAGCGGACTTAGAAAGTAGTGACGAAGAAGAAATCGTAACCCAATGCAATAGAAGTGACAAGGAAGAAGAATAATAAAGAAGATCCGATTTATAAAACCACAATTTTGAAACTCTTTCGCCTTGAATTTGCCATATTATGAAAATACAAAAAGAATATATTTAAATTGGAAATAATTTTTGAACTACAGAAAAGAAAAGATAATTGTTAATAGTAACCTCAATTAATTGAAACGAATAGACTAGACATAGAAGCACTAACTAAGCACATAAAATGAAGTAAAGAATTGAAAATCTCTCCAAAAGAAATCATCATAATGAAGATAGCTCAACTCAGAATTTCAAATGACACCATTCCGATCGTATATGATGAATGGAACTCCTCGCAAAGCCTTATCATTCTGAAATTATACAACACCTGGACAAAAATACCATACGTTCGGCGAAGCAGTGTAAATAATTTTAAGAAGGTCAGAGGACAACAGGACGTAAAGAAGTATTCAAGAAGTAAAGAAGTATTCAAGAAGTAAAGAAGTATTCAAGAAGTAAAGAAGAATCCAAGAAATAAAGAAGTACAGAAATTGAAATGTCGGTGTTAGAGATTAGAGAAGGGAGCTCGCTTATATACGCTGTTAATTCGTCAGGAGATCGAATCGCCAGGAGAGCAAAGTGTAGGATTATAAACCCAGCTAGTAAACCAAGCCGATTGCAGGAAGCGATAATTTCTGAAGAACCCCAACGAAGAGAGGCACTAAAGAAAAAGAGCAAGAACGAGAACGAGAAGAGATCATCATCACGTCAGAGGAAGGAGACTGTTCCCGTCGTCCAAGGCGGATCGAGTGTGATTTTAAGCAATAAAGAAATCAAACGCAACAAAGTATTCTTTAATTCGTTTATCACCTAATCCTCTTTTTTAAATATTGAATTTCCTACAAACATACAAGCATAATTGATTTTATTCAATTATTTGCAAAATTTTGAATAACTTCAAAATCCTTTCAAATTATTCATAATAATGAATTTTTCGTAGATCTACTCTACCTCAGCTTTTTAAGAAAAAGACAAATGTCGTTTTGGCCAATGTGCTGAAAGGAGGTGTTAAATGTCTATTAGTCAAATAAAATTCTCATATGCCGAAGCCCATCAGAGAATGAGTTACAGTAGCGTTGGGAGATAGTGGCGGGTAAAATTCTCTCGAAAATGGGAATGAATGGCGACTTTTCCCATTATTATATTATGCGAATTCCGACCATTTTTGTCCTAGGTACCAAAAGCATAAGAAATACACCAAAAGGAATAGTTCAGTTCACGTAACTTTCGAAAACTAATCAATTTTTATTGATATAGGAGAGATTTCTATAAAAGTACATTAGCAACTAGGCGCAAAGTAGTCAGTGCTACTACATGTTAATTTACTACTTTTCAATATCTTAATGGCAGAAATTGCCAGAATATGGAATTCCCACCATCTTCCAATACTGATAACACCCACCCTCTTTAGAGTAAACCGTGTAAACAGAAGCACGTTCTGTTCAAATAACATAGGATTATACAGCAACAACTTTGGAACAAACTTTGGAGACCTCTTTCAATATCTCAGAAAAAAGTCTTTTCACAAAAGCGCGGTATTACATGAGAGTAAATCTGAAAAATCCGCCACTTGTCAATATCATTTATTTATGAAAATTAATCAATTTGCCGCTCTGTTTCATTGCATGTGAATCCGCGATATCACATTTTTTGTCTTTATTCGTCAAACCAGAAGGCGATATCATGAAAACTGGAAATTAAAAGGCCTTAACTGGCCGGCTACAGCCGTGCAGAAATAGCTCACTCCTTTGAATATATAGCAAACAGGAATTGTGATAAGCCTGATTTTACGTAATGAATTTCTGGTTGTGTTGGTAGTCCATTTTTACATGTGTTTACCCGCCATCCCTATTCTAAGCAAATTGTCAATTTGGAAAAAGGAAACAAAGGTTTTTTGCGGAGCATCTGTGGTAAGAAATGTTCTTTTTCTACTTTATTTTGAAATAATTCACATAATTAATTTATAGAAATCTCTGCTTCTATTAACAAAAAAGATAATTTAGATAGTGCAGTTGCCTCAAACAGGATTTCGCTAGTTTATAATCCAATTTATATTTGCAAGCACTGACCGAACACTTCATTTCTGTTTTTTTAATTGATATAAAAATTTTAGCAGGCACTAGTGGCACTATAAAACTTTGCACTAAATAAAGTTCAAAGATAAATAGTTTTGAAAAGAATTGTTCCGTACTTTTGTTAAATTTCGCAAAAGAATTTTAAGTTGACTAAATCTGCTCACAAAACAAAATCACATTTCTGCACCCAGCTTTGACAAAAGTTTCCTGCAGCATCTCACTTACTCCTATGTATAATCTCCTGCTTTTGAATAATTACGCTGAGCTGAAAGTACAACGGTGAGTACAGTGTCAAAAAATTTACCGGTTTTTAAAAAAGTAAATTCATTAGAGTTTTAAGTAAATTAAATAAATGTTGGGGAGAGGTCTATGTTACGGAAATTCATAGTGTCATTTCAGATTATAACGTAAGTGATGAAGAAAACATCTCTAAATTTCGGCGTCATGGTGCAAAGCAGCCATTTATTTGAGTTGTGTGTTGTGTAGTGTACTTGATATAACTAGTTACTTAAAAGTTCTACTAAATTTGTAAATGAGGTCAGTTTTGGTTTCGAAATTCCTAAAATATGTTTTAATTTGAGATTTCAATAATTCTGCATCAATTCCATCTGTCATATATTACTCCCGTGTAAAGGCTTTGAAGATGCCACCGAGTGAAAGTGAAATTGTCATATCGACAGTTGTTTACTGTGTTGGTTGCTTAAACATTCCTGGCTATCATCTTCCATATAAGAATTCAAAATTTGAATATCCCCTGTACTTTGCATCTCCACTAAATATTATTGTAGAAGAAAGTAAAGGAGCCTCTGATTATGGCAATAAATTTAGTGAAGCAGTCAATTCGATCTTTACTATCTCTTACGGAACTGAAAATTCTGCTAAAGAACGAGATGAATTAGTGAAACCGATAATGTTTAGCGGAGTTGTAGGAACTATAAATGCAACTGAGGAAAAAAGTGGATCCATCGAAAGGTATGGATTGAAATGCTTCTAAAAATTTTACTTTTACCAAAACAATTATTCTGTTTAGGTATGCTGTTAGCAAAAATTGGAGGCCCTGTTTACCCTATTGTAGTTGGAGGACGAGTAGCAAGCTCGGCTGAAGTGCAAGAAGATTTCAGTGCCGAATTAGATTTTAATGCAGTTATGCGTAAAAATATAGAAATGGAAAATAAATTGAACCGACAGAGTGGTACGTGCATGTATTTAGATGGGCGACAACAATCCTATATTGGCTATACATGATCAGGTAACATACTATGAGTTATGACAGTCTCTCAATATCACGAATCGAATGAATATTTCGATAGATATGGCGTTTAATGATTTAATACAGATCTGCTTAAATCTCGTCTATCTCACTGGGAATATTAATTTTTTGCGAATTTTGTATGAATTTAAGAAATTGAACTTCGAAGTAAGCACAATTAACTTATTGAAGAATTGTTGAATATGTTTGAACAGCGATAGATTCTGCAAGAATAATTTAAATCTGTTTAAGGTTTTTTTTTTTGTCATTTATATAAAGAAAATGGATATGTAAATATGTATCTCTAGTAATATTTCTTCCTTATTTTAAAAATGAATAAAAGTACATTTAAATCAATTCGTTGTTGTAACTTCATCAACTTAAGCGTATCTAACAGCCACTTAACAGACGAATATCTTGCACACAACAGTGTACTTCTTATCGCTTTATTCTGGACTGTTTACTAAATATTATACCCTAAATGAAATCTATTGGGTAAACTGAGTTTGTCATTCAGTTTGCAACACATAGAAATAATGAAGGTATAACTAAATGAATTGGACACCCAAGCATAATATTAAAAGTTATTTTAATTTTTGCATGTCTGTCCGTCCTCACCATAGCTCCAGAACGGATTTACTTAGAAAGCTGAAAGTTTTTCGAGAAAAAAGGAAATTTAAGTTCGGAAATGGAATAAATCAGGCAACTCCTTCGATGAATTGCCTTGCCATACAAAACTTTGGTTTTCCACTATATATTTAGACGCCGCTTGAGAACGAGTCGACGTAGAGCGCTGAAATTTTGCACACGGCGTTTTCATAAAAATGATGAGTATAATTACAAAAATGGGATAAATCCCGCAACAAATTTAGGATTTTTACGTACAGGTACTGTGAAGACGATCAGTGCGAGATGTTTTTATTGAACAGAAAAGTTCTTCAGACTATGAAATCCCATGAAATTGGTTAGAATAATTTTTACTGTCCGACGAACCGTTTTAGAAATATATGCGAAAACTACTTCAAAAATCAAACTTGCACAGATACATACGAGCATTCATCTAGGGTATCATAAGAATTGGTCTAAGACCAATTCCAGCTTTATTGAAGAAATAATTTTCTAATT
This sequence comes from Dioctria linearis, assembly GCA_963930735.1. Taxonomy (NCBI): domain Eukaryota; kingdom Metazoa; phylum Arthropoda; class Insecta; order Diptera; family Asilidae; genus Dioctria; species Dioctria linearis. The sequence continues at coordinate 150,147,319 of OZ005742.1, read as the reverse complement.
TCAGGGCTATTATTGGGATACATTCACAATTTATTAAAACCAAGAATTTGAAATAACTTTTTTCTAGAAAACCATATAATTATATGTTGGTAAATTATTCTTATTTTATTCTTGTTTTTAGAAAATATTCTTATTGTTGTTTAATTTAAGCATACATTGGTTGAAAAAAACAACGGTAATCAATGAAATAGTTTGCATCATGTAAGGAAACTTGGATTTTACTCTGAGTGACATTTTTGAAAGTTATACACATTTTTGAAAAACAATGCTTGCTTGAAGAACATTCTTCTTCAATATTGTGTCAGTCTGCCCCCTACTGCCCCCCCCCTTCAATAAAACCCTGGCTACGCCAATGATCTAATTGAGAAATCATCTAACCAACATAATAGAATCCATAATACTTTCTAGACTAAACGTACTACCAAAACAAATTTAAAAAACGATTTAACAGAAATATGCTGTATTATACATATTAAATCTGTCGAACTAAGTACTATGTTGAACATAATAAGTAAAATAAAGCTCCCGATATTGCATATATATATATATATATACCGAAACCAAACTAAATCGGATCTGTTAGTTAATGAACCAAAAACAACACTGGGGGCAACAAGCGTCCTAGGTCACCAAAAGGTCAATGCACAATGGCTAAACCATTTTCAAAATTTCATAGTAGAAATCAGTTTATTAACATACGGATGTCAGGCAGGACAGCATCCACGACGTCTGCATCTACACATCCACATTTAGCGGAACAAATACAATAATAACTTGAGACAACTTAAATTTACAAAAACTTGAAGCTTACCATCTGAAAAATAAAGAATAGAAAACCTAGAAATGAGAGCGCATCAAAAGGACATCACATCATATACGATAATCGCTACCGCTAGCTGCACTATAATCATCAACCTGATGTACGTCTTTATGTAGTATCTAAAGCAATAAAGCTGCATATATACCAACCAGGCCCGGTTTTAAGCGTAGGCGACGGCGGCACTTTTTGAGATTCATATGAAAAGTAATTTTTTGGTTTCTTTCGAAAAGAGTAAAAATGGGGAAGAAAAATACAGTCATGAATAGGCAAAGAACTTTTGAAGAAAATCGAGATGTTAGTACAAGCAAAGAAATTGATGGTTATCGCACAATGGTAAAAGATTTAATGAAGAGATTAGTTGACCAAAATGCATCTATTCGGGCAATGTTAGAAGAATCGCGTAGAAAGGATGAGGAAAAAAACAAACAATTACCGAGCAATTCGCGAGGAGTGAATCATGAACAGTTGACTGAGGAAGCTTCTGCTAAGTTCTCTTTTATAGATATTGAAGATTCCCTAAATAGATTTGACAGACAGAATAATTATTCCATCTCTAAATGGATAAGTGATTTTGAAGGAGCGGCTGTTGTGTTTGGATGGTCCGACTTACAAAAGGTCGTGTATGGGAAGCGCTTGCTGACTGGATCAGCGAAGGTAGCCGTGCGGTGTCAAACGGAACTTGACACTTGGGACCAACTTAAAAAAATTTTGAAAGAAGAGTTTAAGGAAAAAATTAACAGTGCGGTTATATATGAACACCTGAGATCAAGGAAAAAAAGTCCGACTGAATCTTGCCGAGATTTTTTATTGGCAATCCGCGAATTGGGAAGTAAGGTGAATCTAGAAGATGCAGCAATCATAATATACGCGATAGATGGCATAGTTGACGATGAAAGGAATAAAATAGTTCTATACGGATGCAAAACTATAGCTGAACTGAAAGAAAAATTTGCGATTTATGAAGCTATTAGCGAAAAAACAAAACCGAAATTATCTCACGCTAGAGGGCCAACTCAGCTAAAGTTTCGACGGAACACATCTGAGCTAAGGTGTTACAAATGCGGAAGTACAGTTTAGACGTAAAAGTCCAGAGTGCCCCACTAAAAACGGGTATAAAGGAGTGGCAATAATGAATAAAGCTTACCAAACAAGAAGTGATATGAGTAAAACAGCTCTGGTTAACGATACCCCAATGATTGCTTTCGTAGATACTGGTAGTGACATCACCACAATACGTGAAGATGGCTACACACAGTTGGGAAGTCCATAAGTAAGCCAATAATATTTACGGGGGTAGGATCAGGTGAGATATCGACTCTGGGCTCATTTTATGCTGACGTAAAGATAGATGACCACTCATATTTCGAAAAAATCCACGTAGCACCGTTTGGAATACTTCCAAAGATATTTATTTTGGGGAAATATTTGCTAGAAAGAGTTGATCTAAAGATTCAGGTAGAGCACATAACGATGACACCATTACAAGATTCAATAGAGAATCCCTTCTGCTGTTTACAAATAACCGCACAAATCGAACTAGATACGAATCATATCCAAACACAAGAAATCAGGAAGAAGTTAATAGCCCTCATCACAGAATACAAAGCAAATGAAAACTCACGGATAGATAAATTTGAAATGCACATTATGTTGAAAGATGAGACACCGATTCATCAGACCCCCAGAAGGCTACCTCAATTGGAAAATCACATTACAGCTAAACAAATCGATGAGTGGTTAAAGCTAGGAATAATTAAACCGAGTGTGTCTGAGTTCCCTAGTCCCATAGTTCTAGTTACGAAGAAGGACGGAACCAAAAGACTCTGCGTTGATTATCGAACATCAGCCCTTACCAATAATTGAGGATCAAATCGACCGACTGCGGAAGGTAAAATTTTTTGAGAAATGGATTTTTCCATATGCCTATATCCAAAGAAATTCAGAAGTATACGGCCTTTGTAACTCAAAATGGACAATATGAGTTTTCACGTGCTCCCTTCGGTCTCTGTATATCGCCAACTTATTTTCAACGCTTTATTAACTGGATTTTCGTTAACCTTATTCGTCAGAATAAAGTTCTTATTTATATTGACGATATTATTGTGCTGGCTACAAGCGAAGACGAAGGCATAAGTAGACTTCAAGAAGTATTGGACATATCAGCAAGGCACGGGTTGAACATCAAATGGTCAAAGTGTCAATTCCTTAAAAAACGAGTTGAATATCTGGGCTACCTAATAGAAAACGACACAGTCAGACCATCTGAGGAAAAAAGTAAAGCTATAAAAAATTTCCCAACACCTGAAACTGTCAAGCAAATTCAGTCATTTCTTGGCTTGACAGGATATTTCCGAAAGTTCGTGAGGGATTACGCTATTATCGCTCGACTTCTTAGTGACATCTCACGAAATGGGACTAAATTCGAGTTCGGGGAGCAACAATTAAAGGCCTTCAAATAGCTTATTGAGTTATTGTGTACAAAGCCAGTATTGGCCATTTATGACTCTGAAGCGCACACCGAGCTTCATACTGATGCCAGCAAATATGGCTACGGAGCTATCTTACTGCAACGTGGTAACGAGGACCAGAAATTACATCCTGTTTATTATCTTAGCAGAAAGACGTCGTTAACGGAAGAGAAGTATAGCAGCTATGAGCTCGAAGTGTTAGCAGTAGTGATAGCATTAAACAAATTTAGAGTATATTTGCTTGGAATCAAATTCAACCTAGTTACAGACTGTGCGGTATTTACAGCTACGATGGAGAAGAAAGATGTCACTCCAAAGATAGCCAGATGGGCAATGCTCTTGGGAGAGTTTGAGTATGTGATAGAACATCGATCAGGAACACGAATGCCGCACGTTGATGACTTAAGTCGCTACCCGATAGTCATGTCGTTAGAAAATTGTAACCTGATACATAAAGTGAGAGGAGCTCAACGAAAAGACGAACGAATCAAAGCTATATTAGAAATCTTTAAGTACGGTTATTTCGAAGACTATTATCAAGAAGGAGGTATTTTGTATAAATTCTCGAACGGTGTGAAATTACTAGTCGTACCGAAAGCAATGCAGTATGAACTGTTACGAATAATACACGAACAAGGCCATTTCGCGCAACGTAAAATGGCACAGGTCATCAACAACGACTACTTCATCCCGAGACTAAGCAAGAAAATTTCCAATTGTACCTTAAACTGCTAACAATGACTCTTAGCATCTAAGTCGCATATAAAAGAAGGTTTTTTGCATCCAATCCCAAAAGAATCCATCCCCCTTGAAACCTACCACGTTGACCATCTAGGTCCAATGAGGACGACGAAAAAAGGATACCGATATCTACTAACAGTCATTGACGCATTTACTAAGTTTGTTTGGATTTATCCCCTGAAGACAATGACCACTTCCGAAACACTGAAAAAACTGTTAAGTCAACAAGTAAAATTCGGAAATCCGGGACGAATGATTACCGATCGAGGACCAGCATTTACATCAGCCAACTTCGAGGAATACTGCAGAAGCCAAAAAATTGAACATCTCAAAATAACCGCAGGAGTCCCGGGAGGTAATGGACAGGTAGAGAGAGTACACAGGACCATCATATCAATCTTGACAAAATTATCCACTAACTCAGAAATCAGTTGGTATAAACATACTGCAAAAGTACAGTCATGGTTAAATGGCAGTTACCAGCGCAGTATTGGCACATCTCCAATTCAGTTACTAATTGGTAGAAAGATGAAGTTGGTCGAAGAAGTAAATTTAACGGAAATAATAAACCAAGAACTAGCTCAACTGTTTCAAGATGAACGCGATGAAAATCGTATAGAAGTTTCCAAAAGAATTGGAGACACCACCCCATAGGTACGAAGTTGGAGATTTGGTCGCAATTTGTCGGACGCAGTTTGGTCCAGGCCTAAAAATAAGTTCGAAATACCTGGGACCTTATAGAATAACCCGTATTACAGACCACGAGAGTTGCGAGGTAACAAAAGTGGGAAATCATGAAGGCCCACAAGCTACTTCCACTCCCGTCGACTATATGAAGCGGACTTAGAAAGTAGTGACGAAGAAGAAATCGTAACCCAATGCAATAGAAGTGACAAGGAAGAAGAATAATAAAGAAGATCCGATTTATAAAACCACAATTTTGAAACTCTTTCGCCTTGAATTTGCCATATTATGAAAATACAAAAAGAATATATTTAAATTGGAAATAATTTTTGAACTACAGAAAAGAAAAGATAATTGTTAATAGTAACCTCAATTAATTGAAACGAATAGACTAGACATAGAAGCACTAACTAAGCACATAAAATGAAGTAAAGAATTGAAAATCTCTCCAAAAGAAATCATCATAATGAAGATAGCTCAACTCAGAATTTCAAATGACACCATTCCGATCGTATATGATGAATGGAACTCCTCGCAAAGCCTTATCATTCTGAAATTATACAACACCTGGACAAAAATACCATACGTTCGGCGAAGCAGTGTAAATAATTTTAAGAAGGTCAGAGGACAACAGGACGTAAAGAAGTATTCAAGAAGTAAAGAAGTATTCAAGAAGTAAAGAAGTATTCAAGAAGTAAAGAAGAATCCAAGAAATAAAGAAGTACAGAAATTGAAATGTCGGTGTTAGAGATTAGAGAAGGGAGCTCGCTTATATACGCTGTTAATTCGTCAGGAGATCGAATCGCCAGGAGAGCAAAGTGTAGGATTATAAACCCAGCTAGTAAACCAAGCCGATTGCAGGAAGCGATAATTTCTGAAGAACCCCAACGAAGAGAGGCACTAAAGAAAAAGAGCAAGAACGAGAACGAGAAGAGATCATCATCACGTCAGAGGAAGGAGACTGTTCCCGTCGTCCAAGGCGGATCGAGTGTGATTTTAAGCAATAAAGAAATCAAACGCAACAAAGTATTCTTTAATTCGTTTATCACCTAATCCTCTTTTTTTAAATATTGAATTTCCTACAAACATACAAGCATAATTGATTTTATTCAATTATTTGCAAAATTTTGAATAACTTCAAAATCCTTTCAAATTATTCATAATAATGAATTTTTCGTAGATCTACTCTACCTCAGCTTTTTAAGAAAAAGACAAATGTCGTTTTGGCCAATGTGCTGAAAGGAGGTGTTAAATGTCTATTAGTCAAATAAAATTCTCATATGCCGAAGCCCATCAGAGAATGAGTTACAGTAGCGTTGGGAGATAGTGGCGGGTAAAATTCTCTCGAAAATGGGAATTAATGGCGACTTTTCCCATTATTATATTATGCGAATTCCGACCATTTTTGTCCTAGGTACCAAAAGCATAAGAAATACACCAAAAGGAATAGTTCAGTTCACGTAACTTTCGAAAACTAATCAATTTTTATTGATATAGGAGAGATTTCTATAAAAGTACATTAGCAACTAGGCGCAAAGTAGTCAGTGCTACTACATGTTAATTTACTACTTTTCAATATCTTAATGGCAGAAATTGCCAGAATATGGAATTCCCACCATCTTCCAATACTGATAACACCCACCCTCTTTAGAGCAAACCGTGTAAACAGAAGCACGTTCTGTTCAAATAACATAGGATTATACAGCAACAACTTTGGAACAAACTTTGGAGACCTCTTTCAATATCTCAGAAAAAAGTCTTTTCACAAAAGCGCGGTATTACATGAGAGTAAATCTGAAAAATCCGCCACTTGTCAATATCATTTATTTATGAAAATTAATCAATTTGCCGCTCTGTTTCATTGCATGTGAATCCGCGATATCACATTTTTTGTCTTTATTCGTCAAACCAGAAGGCGATATCATGAAAACTGGAAATTAAAAGGCCTTAACTGGCCGGCTACAGCCGTGCAGAAATAGCTCACTCCTTTGAATATATAGCAAACAGGAATTGTGATAAGCCTGATTTTACGTAATGAATTTCTGGTTGTGTTGGTAGTCCATTTTTACATGTGTTTACCCGCCATCCCTATTCTAAGCAAATTGTCAATTTGGAAAAAGGAAACAAAGGTTTTTTGCGGAGCATCTGTGGTAAGAAATGTTCTTTTTCTACTTTATTTTGAAATAATTCACATAATTAATTTATAGAAATCTCTGCTTCTATTAACAAAAAAGATAATTTAGATAGTGCAGTTGCCTCAAACAGGATTTCGCTAGTTTATAATCCAATTTATATTTGCAAGCACTGACCGAACACTTCATTTCTGTTTTTTTAATTGATATAAAAATTTTAGCAGGCACTAGTGGCACTATAAAACTTTGCACTAAATAAAGTTCAAAGATAAATAGTTTTGAAAAGAATTGTTCCGTACTTTTGTTAAATTTCGCAAAAGAATTTTAAGTTGGCTAAATCTGCTCACAAAACAAAATCACATTTCTGCACCCAGCTTTGACAAAAGTTTCCTGCAGCATCTCACTTACTCCTATGTATAATCTCCTGCTTTTGAATAATTACGCTGAGCTGAAAGTACAACGGTGAGTACAGTGTCAAAAAATTTACCGGTTTTTAAAAAAGTAAATTCATTAGAGTTTTAAGTAAATTAAACAAATGTTGAGGAGAGGTCTATGTTACGGAAATTCATAGTGTCATTTCAGATTATAACGTAAGTGATGAAGAAAACATCTCTAAATTTCGGCGTCATGGTGCAAAGCAGCCATTTATTTGAGTTGTGTGTTGTGTAGTGTACTTGATATAACTAGTTACTTAAAAGTTCTACTAAATTTGTAAATGAGGTCAGTTTTGGTTTCGAAATTCCTAAAATATGTTTTAATTTGAGATTTCAATAATTCTGCATCAATTCCTTCTGTCATATATTACTCCCGTGTAAAGGCTTTGAAGATGCCACCGAGTGAAAGTGAAATTGTCATATCGACAGTTGTTTACTGTGTTGGTTGCTTAAACATTCCTGGCTATCATCTTCCATATAAGAATTCAAAATTTGAATATCCCCTGTACTTTGCATCTCCACTAAATATTATTGTAGAAGAAAGTAAAGGAGCCTCTGATTATGGCAATAAATTTAGTGAAGCAGTCAATTCGATCTTTACTATCTCTTACGGAACTGAAAATTCTGCTAAAGAACGAGATGAATTAGTGAAACCGATAATGTTTAGCGGAGTTGTAGGAACTATAAATGCAACTGAGGAAAAAAGTGGATCCATCGAAAGGTATGGATTGAAATGCTTCTAAAAATTTTACTTTTACCAAAACAATTATTCTGTTTAGGTATGCTGTTAGCAAAAATTGGAGGCCCTGTTTACCCTATTGTAGTTGGAGGACGAGTAGCAAGCTCGGCTGAAGTGCAAGAAGATTTCAGTGCCGAATTAGATTTTAATGCAGTTATGCGTGAAAATATAGAAATGGAAAATAAATTGAACCGACAGAGTGGTACGTGCATGTATTTAGATGGGCGACAACAATCCTATATTGGCTATACATGATCAGGTAACATACTATGAGTTATGACAGTCTCTCAATATCACGAATCGAATGAATATTTCGATAGATATGGCGTTTAATGATTTAATACAGATCTGCTTAAATCTCGTCTATCTCACTGGGAATATTAATTTTTTGCGAATTTTGTATGAATTTAAGAAATTGAACTTCGAAGTAAGCACAATTAACTTATTGAAGAATTGTTGAATATGTTTGAACAGCGATAGATTCTGCAAGAATAATTTAAATCTGTTTAAGGTTTTTTTTTTTGTCATTTATATAAAGAAAATGGATATGTAAATATGTATCTCTAGTAATATTTCTTCCTTATTTTAAAAATGAATAAAAGTACATTTAAATCAATTCGTTGTTGTAACTTCATCAACTTAAGCGTATCTAACAGCCACTTAACAGACGAATATCTTGCACACAACAGTGTACTTCTTATCGCTTTATTCTGGACTGTTTACTAAATATTATACCCTAAATGAAATCTATTGGGTAAACTGAGTTTGTCATTCAGTTTGCAACACATAGAAATAATGAAGGTATAACTAAATGAATTGGACACCCAAGCATAATAATAAAAGTTATTTTAATTTTTGCATGTCTGTCCGTCCTCACCATAGCTCCAGAACGGATTTACTTAGAAAGCTGAAAGTTTTTCGAGAAAAAAGGAAATTTAAGTTCGGAAATGGAATAAATCAGGCAACTCCTTCGATGAATTGCCTTGCCATACAAAACTTTGGTTTTCCACTATATATTTAGACGCCGCTTGAGAACGAGTCGACGTAGAGCGCTGAAATTTTGCACACGGCGTTTTCATAAAAATGATGAGTATAATTACAAAAATGGGATAAATCCCGTAACAAATTTAGGATTTTTACGTACAGGTACTGTGAAGACGATCAGTGCGAGATGTTTTTATTGAACAGAAAAGTTCTTCAGACTATGAAATCCCATGAAATTGGTTAGAATAATTTTTACTGTCCGACGAACCGTTTTAGAAATATATGCGAAAACTACTTCAAAAATCAAACTTGCACAGATACATACGAGCATTCATCTAGGGTATCATAAGAATTGGTCTAAGACCAATTCCAGCTTTATTGAAGAAATAATTTTCTAATTTCAGGGCTATTATTGGGATACATTCACAATTTATTAAAACCAAGAATTTGAAATAACTTTTTTCTAGAAAACCATATAATTATATGTTGGTAAATTATTCTTATTTTATTCTTGTTTTTAGAAAATATTCTTATTGTTGTTTAATTTAAGCATACATTGGTTGAAAAAAACAACGGTAATCAATGAAATAGTTTGCATCATGTAAGGAAACTTGGATTTTACTCTGAGTGACATTTTTGAAAGTTATACACATTTTTGAAAAACAATGCTTGCTTGAAGAACATTCTTCTTCAATATTGTGTCAGTCTGCCCCCTACTGCCCCCCCCCTTCAATAAAACCCTGGCTACGCCAATGATCTAATTGAGAAATCATCTAACCAACATAATAGAATCCATAATACTTTCTAGACTAAACATACTACCAAAACAAATTTAAAAAACGATTTAACAGAAATATGCTGTATTATACATATTAAATCTGTCGAACTAAGTACTATGTTGAACATAATAAGTAAAATAAAGCTCCCGATATTGCATATATAAATATATATACCGAAACCAAACTAAATCGGATCTGTTAGTTAATGAACCAAAAACAACACTGGGGGCAACAAGCGTCCTAGGTCACCAAAAGGTCAATGCACAATGGCTAAACCATTTTCAAAATTTCATAGTAGAAATCAGTTTATTAACCTACGGATGTCAGGCAGGACAGCATCCACGACGTCTGCATCTACACATCCACATTTAGCGGAACAAATACAATAATAACTTGAGACAACTTAAATTTACAAAAACTTGAAGCTTACCATCTGAAAAATAAAGAATAGAAAACCTAGAAATGAGAGCGCATCAAAAGGACATCACATCATATACGATAATCGCTACCGCTAGCTGCACTATAATCATCAACCTAATGTACGTCTTTATGTAGTATCTAAAGCAATAAAGCTGCATATATACCAACCAGGCCCGGTTTTAAGCGTAGGCGACGGCGGCACTTTTTGAGGGCGGCATTTTCTATTTTTTTTTTTTCAATTTCTACAAGAAAAATAAAATGTCGTTTTTTTAATAACTTCTACTCTACTCCATTATAATTGCAACAAAATAACTTCATTCAAATCTTTTTCCTGCGAAATTGAAATCGAAGGCGGCGGAGAAATAGAGTGTGCGCAGAATGTTATTGAAGATAGCGATTCAGATTCTGATTACGAAAATACTGCTAAAGAACCAGTAAATTTATATGAAGTAGAAGTTATTTCCAATTTAAATGAAGTTGTTGCACAGATCGTCGATGATATAGGACAAAAGGAAAATAATGAAGATCAAAGTGATCCAGACCCAGAAAAACAATAAAAATTTGCCTCTTAATTTCCCCGCAAACTGGCCTATAATAGACGGTAAATTTAAAGCATTGCTGGTAAAGTATGGCCCGATTCAGAAAATTCCAGTATCATTTCCCGAGGATGAAGAAGGTAGAAAATTTTCCTGCTTTCATTTTTATCGCCTAATGTCTAACGGTGATAAAATAAACGCACTTGACTTGTATACGCTAGTACAAGTAACACTGTATTTTGCTGTTGCTGTAAGACATTCAATTCGAATAAATTATCCTTGTCACGAACGAGATTGGAAAAAGCTGTCTGTTATTATCAAACGACATGAAACATCAAGTGCCCACACTACTGGATATTTAAATTGGAGAGAGCTGGAGGTGCGACTTCAATCAGGGACTAACATTGATGCCATAATCAGAAAATAATTCAATCTGAAACACAACATTGGCGAAAAGTTCTTGAAAGAATAATAACATTAATTAGGACTCTTGCTGGACAAAATCTAGCATTAAGAGGAACCTGTAAAAAGCTTTTCGAGCCAGATAACGGAAATTTTTTGAAATTTATTAAATTTTTAGGAAATTATGATCCTATTATGAGTGAACATATTCGACGAATAACAACAAGTGAAATTTACACCACATATCTCGGAAAAACAATTCAAAATGAAGTCGTTGAATTGCTTGCCAATAAATTCAAAGATCACGTCTTAACAAAACTAAAACAAGCAAAGTACTACTCAATTATATAAACCACAAGGAGCAGATGACACTTGTTTTCAGGTTTGTCAGTGCAACTGAACCATCTTCAGAAAAAGTAGCTGAAGTCATAGTTTCTGAACACTTCGTAACTTTTCTTGAATTACATGATACAACTGGAGCAAATATGACAAAAATTGTAATCGATAAGTTGCAGGAATTATGCGCAAATCGTGATGACATGAGGGGACAAGGGCACGATAATGGAGCCAAAATGCGCGGAAAATATAATGGTGTTCAAGCCAGAATTCTTCAACTAAATCCCCGAGCTTTTTTCGTACCTTGTATGTAGTGCCCACTCTCTCGGCTTGGTATTGAACGATGCAGCTAATAGTTGTATGCAGATTGTCGCATCCTTTGATTTAATTTAATGCATTTATAACTCTATCTCACCATCAACTCACCGTTGGAATGTATTATTAAAGCACGTACGTGATATTACTGTAAAGCCGTTAAGTGCCACTCGTTGGGAAAGTAGGTTAGATCCCGTTCGGTCGCTTCGATTTCAAATTAGTGGAGTTTACGATGCCCTACTTGAAATAGCTGAAGACAACACTTTAACAACTCCACCACAAGTAAAAAGTCGCGTAGAGGCTAAGGTAATAGCCAGAAATATTACAAACTTCAAATTTGTTTGTTCCTTGGTGTTGTGATATGACATTTTATTTCAAATTAACATTGTCAGCAAAATGCTGCAATCACAACATTTAAATTTGTCTCTGGCTATAGAGCATTTAAACGCTACCAAATCTTTTATGTGCTATTATCGTTCTGATGAAGCATTTGCAGAAATGATTGAAAAGACTAAAAAATTGGTAATTTAGCTTGAAATTTTTGAAAGATTTTGTGAGGAAGAACCCGTACGCGTTCGCAGAAAGAGTAAACAATTTTTATACGAAGTTCGTGATGAACCGCTAGTAACACCGAAACTAAACTTCAGGGTATGCTCTTTTAATCGAATATTTGACATCGCATTTCCAGCAACAAATGAAAGATTTACCCAATTATCGGAATATAGTGAGTTATTTGGGTTTCTTTACAATATCGGCAATAAGAAATTTACGGATGACGAATTATTGAAACAATGTAAGGACTTGCAGGTATCGCTTACATCTGATGGCCAATCAGACATCAACGGGGTCGAGCTTTGGGATAAAATTAAAGCTATAGGAAGATGACTTGATACTTCGAAAAGCGATCCAAAAAGTGTGTTAAAATATATTTACACGTCTAAATTTGTTGAAGTAGTCCCCAACCTGTCGATAGCACTTCGTATAAACCGAGAAAAATTCACTTTTACTTATTATTTGTTTTGTTATTTTTTATTTTTATGAACTGAATTTTTAATTATTTTGTTTTTGTTTAATTTTTCTTATTAAAATACAAATATATGTATTAAGCTCAGATATTCACTGTTTTACTATTTTGCTTCAATTTAAAAATTACAACAGTTTTTTATTTTTGCGGCGGCAAATTCGTATCTCGCCTACACACAGAAAACTACTAGAGCCGGGCCTGATACCAACAACATAACTACGGGCGCTATCGAAATTCCAATACTGTTATATTAGCTCTTGCAGGAGAAACCCCGAAAATCAAATTCGTCTGGCAGTCGCTTCATCCTCAGGAGGGAATAGAATCATAAAAGATACAGATAACGAGATAACTAAATAACATTTCAGATATATACATATTTACTTGTACATAGTGCATAGATACAAGTTTGCATTAATTCAAGTGATAAATTCGTAAAATCATAGAATCTTTTGCTGATATCACATTTAATATCTTCACGTTTTTAATAAGGTAGATGTCATTATAAGTTCATATTACATAAAAGTAACTTCTGACGTACATGTTTTGTATTACTAGCAAATTCAGCTTCCTGAAAAAGACTTGAGTTAGATTTTTTTCCGCATTTTAGAAGAGAAAAGTTAGTAAAATTCAATTATTCTCAAGTTACGGTTTCAACTATTTTTTTTTTTTTGTAATTCAACTTATGATATTCATAACTCATGCGAAAGGTGCTGCCACTATGCTGAAAGACGAAGATTTTGTGCAAATATTAAATATTACAGTAATTCCTGAATATATGAACTCTGGTAATCTCTATCAATAAATAATTGTAATTTTTGAAATATTACTCTTATTCGATACTGCTGTAAATAAAAACGTGATCAATCAAACTTGTCTTAAGAATTTTACTTCGCTATAGTTTCGGTTTTGTAATACATTAAGGATATACCACACAGAATCTGCGATAGGTTGGCTTTATCACGACAACCAGCATGCGCGTAGCGAGGTAGGCGCACGGGTGGGCAATCCCCCCCCCCTAAGCCCAGGGGCGGATTTGATCACTTGGCCGCCCTAGGCCTATGGAAGATTGCCGCCCCCCTACTCCCTGTAAAACACGAAAAATTGAATGATCTATATCCAGTGAAGGGACCCCAGGCTAGAATTAGCGGAGTAGGCTGCCTTATAAATCGGAGTAGATTTGAAAAAATGGAGTAGAATTTAAAATAACACTTTCCAACGAATTATTTTATTTAAAAAAACGAAAAAGTATAAAAATGTAATGAAATACCCACAACTACAAGAAAAAATCAAAAATCATTCAAACATTTTGCCGCCCCCTAAATCTGCCGCCCTAGGCCCGGGCCTACTCGGCCTATAGGGAAATCCGCCCCTGCCTAAGCCTGTGTAGCCGCAGTGCCCACCCTCCTCACAGAAATACGAAGCAATTATTACTAGCAATTTGCAATTGTTTCTTTCATTCATTCTTCTTTCATGTAGTAAGATATACATGAAGGATTATAAACCCTGCAAGTAATCCAAACCGATCGCATGAAGCGATAATTTCTGAACGACACCGACGAAGAGAGGAACTAAAGGAAAAGAAAAAGAGCGAGAACGAGAAGAGATCATCATCACGTCAGAGGAAGGAGACTGTTCCCGTCGTCCAAGGCGGAGCGAGTGTGATTTTAAGCAATAAAGAAATCAAACGCAACAAAGTATTCTTTAATTCGTTCATCCCCTAATCCTCTTTTTGTTAAATATTGAATTTCCTACAAAACTGGTGTCAGAAGTGGGATAGTAATTTAAAGTAAAGTACGGAGAGGGGATCGCGAGAAGTAAATGAAACACGTAATTATTCTGGTGTAGAATTAATTGGGAAAGTGTGTGCAACTATAGAGTGAAATCATCAGGTATAGCAGTTACCGTTCTTCAAATTGAGGAAATATTGTACGTGCCATCAGTAAAACTAAAACTTAGAAGCTGAAAACTGAAAAACGGGACATCTTTGCGGTATTCAGCATAGTCACACCATAGCGGTGTTTCACACACACAAATACATCCAGCATAGTTCAGTGATAAAACTGAGTAGCGGCGAAGCGAAAACGAACATCTTTCCAGTGGATACTGGAAACATTACCAAAGTTCAAATAAGTACGTTCCTCTCTCTCTCTCTATTTAATTTCTACTTCTTAGACATTATATTATATGACAAATGATTCCATGAAGTTGAGGATAAAAAGGAGAATCAACAACTTTTCGTTTGTTGGATGATTCTAATGATTCGAATCGCCATTTTGATTTGTCTTTACTTCTTGATGATGACTGCTTTAACCAGAAGAAGGTTTCGTAAGGAAAGGCTGAGAAGTGGTAAAGTACCTGCATGAAATTAAATTAAAGTCATATGAATAAATAAGTAGTTAATAAGCAAAAATATGGCAAGATGGATAATTAGAAAATAGAAACGATATCAAATTCACAAGTGGTATTCAGCTGTCAAACTACTAAACAAACACTACTCTGTGAGGTGACCGATCCACAGAAACTATTGCGGAATTAAATAAAAAAATGCAAATTTTCAAATTCAAAATATTCGCTACATCACAATCGTAATATTTAATTTATGGTAGCCATCGAGAGTGAAGAGTTTAAATTATGATAAGCGCACTCTAGCATAGGCATCATTAATTGAAAATTTATTCTGATGCAATAAGGATTTAATAAAATCTGGGGTAATTGCATTTGAGTTCGGTGCTATATTTACCAAGTCAATTTTGAATTTTTATAATATATTGATATTCTACGAGCTCAGATATATTGGAAAATATAATAAAGGGTAAAATAACAACTGAACTAAAATAAATTAAGTTGAATAAACCTGAGAAAATTAGTTATGCAGATTCATATGACAAGTAAAGTAGAAGATAAGGACTCAGAACCAAAAATGGCAACATTTGATATGGCTACAGCCATAAAAATGATTCCAGAATTTAATGGAGAAATAAAAAATCTGGACAACTTTCTGAATTTTGTGCATTTTATGCATAATGATCTAGCAAATAATGAGCAGAAAAGCAGATTAATGGATTTTGTTTTAAAGACAAGACTCTCAGCAGCAGTCCAAAACAAGATAAGCTATATCACAATTGAAAAAAACTATGACTCGCTACAGAAAACGTTGCGTGACATCATTAAAAGTACTAAAACACCATTCAGCATACAAACAGAATTAACAAAAATAACTCAGTCTGGTAAAATAATTACAGACTACACAACAAAAATAGAAAATTTGGTTGCTCAATTAAACTCTATACAGATAACAGAGCAAGGTGAAGAAAATAGAGCAATAATTGCGAAACTCAATGACCAAATAGCATTAAATGCATTTAAGAATGGACTTAATGAACAGATAAAGGCGACAGTTGTCGCCGCAAGACCTAAAACATTGCAAGAACTAGTACAAATTGCGGCTGAGGTTGAAGTACCAAGACAGCAAACATATGTCCATCATTATAGAAAAAACCGACATGCACAAAATACATTCAATTCAAGAGGTCAACAATTTAACAACATCTGACGAAATAACAATCATAATAACCGCAAATTTTCGCAAAATTATGCTATAAATCGTCCTAATATGAACTCACATTCATATTCAAGAAATAATAGAGTTCACAATCAACCCCAAAGCTACAACCAATCAAATATTCAGTATAGACATGGCAATCAATCTCTAAATCTTCCCAATAGAAGAGTCAACCTACCGCAATTGGGAAACGGGGAAATCCCCCCAAGTAACCGACCCGGGGGAAATAAACTAAAAAATCCAATAAGAATATGTAGTCTTACTAAACATCTAGCCAACTACATAACAGCATCCATAAATGTATCACCGGGCCAGAAGTCATTTCTTATAGACACTGGAGCCGACATATCAATTCTGAAACACAATGAATTGAAATCTGGTGAAGGAATTCAAGAACACAAAAAATGCAAAATAACGGGCATCACTCAGTCAGAATCATTCTCTTTAGGAACCTTAAAGGCAGATCTAAAAATATAAGATCAAGAGATTCCACAAGAATTTCATATAGTAGATGATGATTTTCCAATCTTGACAAGTGGAATTCTAGGTAGAGATTTTTTAATTCAAAATTCATGTAAAATGGATTATGAAAATTTTACAATCTCTATCTTCCATTATGAGATAGAATCTATATTGCCAATGAATACTAAACTACATAATCTAAATTTGATAAAGATCCCACCAAGAACAGAGATAATACAAGCAATCAATGTTAATATAAATAAGATAATATAGTTCTAAACGAAGAAATATTCATAGCTAATTCTATAATTCCTGCAAAAGGGGTTGCACACGTCAAAATTTTAAATACGCTAAATAGAGAAATTATCCTAAAAAATTTCAATCCCAAAATAGAACCTCTTGAAAACTATCACATAATAAACACTAGTACCAAGTATAAAAACAACAACAGATTCACTAAACTTCTGAAAGAACTCAAATTAGAAAATCTAGATGAATATGCGAAAAATTCTGTTTTAGAAATATGCAAAAATTTCTCAGATATTTTCCACTTACCGGATGACAAATTAACTACAAATAATTTCTACAGTCAGAAAGTCTCCACTACAGACAAGAATCCAGTATATATTAAAAAATAGACTTCCTCAGACACAAATCGAGGAAATAAACAATCAAATAGACAAGCTAATAAAGCAAGACGTTATTGAATCATCAATAAGTCCATACAATTCTCCTTTATTAATTGTTCCAAAAAAATCCGACAACGGAAATAAAAAATGGCGTCTTGTTTTAGATTTCAGACAACTAAATAAAAAAATTTTAGATGATAAATTTCCTTTAACAACACTTGATGATGTACTTGACAAGCTTGGAAGAGCGAAATACTTTTCCACACTTGATCTTACAAGTTCCTTTCATCAAATCGCATTAGATAAGAATTCTAGGCCATTGACTGCATTTTCATGTAACAAAGGCCACTATCAATTTAAAAGACTGCCATTTGGTTTAAAAATTTCAACCAATAGTTTTCAAAGAATGCTTTCAATAGCTTTATCCGGACTAGATTCTGAAGCGTTCTTATACGTGGACGATATTATTATCTTTGGATGTAGCCTAAAACATCACAATCAAAATCTGATAACAACATTTAACAGACTGAGAAAATCTAATTTAAAACTAAATCCGGAAAAATGTAGATTTGTACAGATAGAAGTAACGCATTTGGGACATCTAATATCGAAAGATGGTATTAGAACAGACCCTGTATTGAATTATCCCACCCCAAAAAATGCGGACGACGCAAGAAGATTTATTGCATTCTGTAACTACTACAGAAGATTCATTCCAAACTTCGCTGAAATAGCAAGACCAATAAATTCTCTATCGAAAAAGAACACCATCTTCGATTGGACGAATGTCAAAATGCATTTTCATGTTTAAGGTCAAAATTGACAAATTCACCAATATTACAATACCCCAATTTTGACGAAAAATTTATATTTACAACAGATGCTTCACAATTTCCTCTTGGAGCAGTATTATCACAAGGTGACATTGGATCTGATTTACCAATTTCATATGCTAGCAGAACGCTAACAAAGCATGAACTTAATAAACCAATTATTGAAAAAGAATTATTAGCCATTCATTTGGCAATAAATTTTTTTAGACCTTATTTATATGGTAGAAAATTTATCGTGGTAACAGACCATAGACCTTTAGTAAGTCTCTTTACGCATAGAAATCCATCTTCCAAATTAACAAGAATAAGATTAGATCTAGCCGACTACAACTTCGAAATTAATTATAAACAAGGCAAAATGAATGCGAATGCCGATGCCTTATCAAAAATAAAAATCGATTCTGATATATTAAGAGCAATGGTTCCCACAGCAAGCATAAAAGTAACTACAAGAGCAATGTCCAACAAGATAGAAAAAATTAACAAACCCCAGGATAGCAGCCCAACTAACATAGAGACTGATCACCTTTATGCATGGGAATGCACTTCCAATAATGAAGTAAGGAGGATACCAAAGTTAAAATTTGAGGTTAACAAGAATAAAGCGCGACAAAACGAAAATAATAATTTGCCAAATAAAAATAAATAATAAGGGAGTGATAATCGAATTCAACAATAATCCATATCACGACTTAGGTTTGATCTTGGAGACACTGATTTCGAAAATGAAGAAAATGAAAACAGAGTCACTATCGTTAGCGAAAGATGACATCATATTTCATTACATAAACGTCGACGAATTTAAAAAGTTATTTAACAAGCTGCAGCAAAATAAGAAACAAAATATAAATGAGAGTAATAGGCAAACAAAATTAAAAATTATAATATATAAAACTCCCATACAAATAAAAGATATTAAAATAAAGAATAATATAATCAATGAGTTCCACAACTCACCACATGGCGGACAATCAGGTGCCAAAAGAACGATAAATAAGATAAAACAAAGATACATATGGAAAAATCTAAACAAGATGGTTAAAGACTATATAAACAGATGTGAATTGTGTGCAAAGAACAAAATCCTAAAACACACTAGAGAAAAATTGGTTATAACGGATACCCCGAAAGGGGTGTTTCGAAGTAATCTCTGTAGATACTGTTGGTCCACTAAAAATGTCAAAAGAATGTCGATACATACTAACCATACAGTGTGAACTGACCAAGTATATTGAAGCTACACCATTGGAGAACAAGGAGGCAATTACAATTGCCAGAGCATTAGTTGAAAAATTCATATTAAGATATGGTACCTTCAATACGATAAAAACAGACTTGGGCACAGAATTCATAAATGAAATATTCACCAACATATGCAAATACTTGAAGATAGAGCTCAGAACATCTACACCATATCATCACCAAACATTAGATTCAATTGAGAGAAACCACAGAGTCCTAAATGAATATCTTCTATCATTCACACATTAGTACAATTGGGATGAATGGATACCGTACTATACCTTTTGTTATAATACGACACAAAATTCTGATACGGGTTACACTCCATATGAACTAGTCTTTGGGAAACTGGCTGGCCTGGCGAACGACGTAGATTTCAATGATAATACGCCTATATACAATTATGAAGATTACGCAAAAGAACTAAAATTTAGGTTAACACAAGCACACAATAAGCTAGAATATTATTAGACTTAGCAAAAACAAAACGTAACGAGAAATTAGATAAAGTAATAAACCCAATTGAAATAAAAGTAAAAGATTTTGTACTTCTAAAAAGAGAAGATAAACGAAAATGTGAAAGCCCTTATAAAGGCACATATGAAGTAAAAGAAATAGAAGGAGTAAATGTCTACTTAGATATTGACAATAAAAGAAAGAAAATACATAAGAATAGGCTAAAAAAGATAACTCATAACCAATAAAAATATAAAAATTTAAATAGCATACCATTACATTAGAATATAGATAAGTTATGTATAACCAACAAAAATATATAAATTTTTTTTAATTGGATAGCATACTATTACATTAGAACATAGGTAACTTATAGCTAACTTATAAGCAATAAAAATATATAAATTTAAATAGCATACCATTTCATTAGAATATAGAAATCTGATAGCATTAGAATACTATGAACTATGATATCGACATTGACATTTATTATAATATGTGTTATAGTATATATACAGATAATGTACATATCATTTAAACAACTTTAATAATTATAAAGAAACATTATAACTCTTTAAAAATGTGAAATAATTGATTATTTAAAGATAGTGTTGTCATCTGTATCAAAATCATGTATATACATATTAAGTCATTAATATGCAAATGGCCTATTGCACTCATAGAAGCAAATCAAAAAAAAAATGTTGTCTATAACATTTTTTTTCTTCTCTTTTTAGGGTAAGGATGTAGAGCATACCTACACACCACAATAATATAGGCATATGGACGTACCTCAACAACAAATAATAATAAAAAATAAAAATAAACGATACAAACATAAAAAGCAAAAGTAAATAAAAAAAAAATGTATGATCGGAATAGCCACGCGCCATTCTACGATCCATTCATGAATCTACGCTAAGTGAAAGAAAGTTGCAAAAATGCAATATGATCACCACTGGTCACCGTTGCACCGTGATGATGCATACAATGCATTACTCAGTGAACTTAAAAAAGTAATTGCTCAATGACGCAATCGATAACTGTGTCATATCTAATTAGCATTTGTTCAATAAGAAAATGATTGCAAAGTAAGCATCTAAGCAATGCTATGTTTGTTCATGTAGGGGTTAATGTATATGCATTTATCGATTATATATATTTTTGATCGACATTGCTAATATGAGCAAGGTAAGAAATTTTGTAATACTCTTTGTAATATAGAATAGATCCCATTAGCAACAATATTTTGTACTAAGGTTTTAGGGATGTAAGCAATTTTCAAAAGTATAAATTAAGTGTGATATGAAATAAAAATTCAGAGTTTTACCTGCAATTCTCGGTGTATAATTCAATTGCCAGATATTGAGCTCTATAGCTCCAACATGGCTGATATCATAGGTAATGAGCTCTTCAGCTCTCATTGAAGATATTCCTATTCAAACACCAGATGTTGAGCCTTTAGCTCTAACTTGGTGCACTTTTAAGAGATTGAGCTCTTTAGCTCTAATATAAAAAGTCATTTAATTCAACTTTTGATTAACAGATCGAATTGAAGAAGGCAAGCGAAATCTAATAAAGGAAGCAACGTATTTTCAACAGAAATAATGAAGGTATAGCTAAATGGATTGGACACCCTAGCATAATATTAAAAGTTATTTTAATTTTTGCATGCCTGTCAGCCCTCATAACCATATAATTATATGTTAGTAAATTATTCTTATTTTATTCTTGTTTTTAGGAAATATTCTTATTGTTGTTTAATTTAAGCATAGTTTGCTTCATGTAAGGAAACTTGGATTTAACACTGATTAACGTTTTATAAAGTTATACACATTTTTGAAAAACAATACTTGCTTGAAGAATATTCTTCTTCAATATTGAGTCAGTCTGCCCCCTACTGCCCCCCCCCCCAAACAACAAAACGCTGGCTACGCCAATGCCAACCAGTAAAACGGTTATATTTATTTTTTTATACCCTAGATGAAATCTATAGGACATACTAAGTTTGTCAATCCGTTTGTAACGCATAGAAATAATAATGATAGAGCAAAATGGATTGCACACCCACGCATAATATTAAAACTTATTTTGATTTTTGCATGTCCATCTGTCGGTTCGTCTGTCCGTCTGTCCGTCCGTCTGTCCGCCCGTCCGTCTGTCCGATTGCTCGTACATCCATCTGGCCGCACGATAACTCGAGCACGCGTGTACTTAGAGAACTGAAATTTTACACATGGGATTTTTAAAGAAAAAGTAAATTTAGGTTTGAAAATGGAACAAATCGGCTAACTTCTTCGCCATACAAAAATTTCGTTTTCAACTATATATTTGGACACTGTCTGCAGACGCATAGATGTAGACAGATGAAACTGAGTTTTCATAGTAATAGCACATAAAATTTCAAAAATAAACCCCTTATTGGTGTTGCCATATACAAATTTAGGATTTTTACGTATACTGTGAAAACGATCAGACGGTTCTAATGTACTGAAAAGTTCTACAGATTATGAAATCCAATAAAAATAATTATGGTATTTTTTTCTGTCGACGAACCGTTCTACAAATATATACGGCAAACCACTTCAAAAGTCAAAATTGCACAGATGGGTGACCCTAGGAAATTTCATATGGGCATTCCTCTAGGGTACCATAATAATTAGTCTTAGACCAATTCTAGCTTTTTTTTTTTTTTATAAATAATATAAACAAATCGGGACTACTACTTTATTTATTTCTGTCCACAAGAATTTAAATTTTAATATTTCAAATGAAATGTCTATACAGAATTATCTCAAGTCATGTAGAAAGATTTGAATTTATCTCTACAAAGCCAGGACTCCCTCAACAACTGCAGTCCACGTCAGCGCTCTCTCTCTCTCTCTCTCTCTTTCCTCTCGCCTGCGTCGTAGTTTCTCCGGGTGTCGTACATTGGTTCTGCGTCGCCAAGGGTTCCTCTTATCTATTTTCAGATACATGAACCTTTCTTTCTTTTCTTACAGGTTCTTATGTTGCACCAGTGGAGGCAAGTAACCGGCCACATAATGAAAGAGATTTTTTTTATCCGTCCGTCCGTCTGAAGTCCCAAGAAGATCAGTCAGTTTTTGCACAGCCCTCAAGCACCGAGGGGATGTGGGGGGCAAGAACCACTCCAAGCCGGCTGGTCGCTAGTGGCAACATGCTGTGCGGCCATCCACAAAAGTCCCGAGGTGAATTCTGCAGCAGGGGGTGTCTGTTGCAGCACCTCTCTATGTTCATGGCAAGATGGATGTAGCTAGGGCTGACAACGGGCGCGCTTCTTCGCTATAATATATGCCTCGTTTTTTAGATTTAATTAGTTAGAGGTTTTTTTCGTTTGCACGAAACTTTTTGCCTAATTGTTTTATGTACGTTAAATTTTGTAACGTTTTATTGAAGCCATTTATACAAAAAAAAAAAATCTACTTACTCTATGTGGCCAAAGATTGAATTTTATCTCCTACATCAACTACATGGAATCAAAGAGTGGTTCTTTCCTGGGTTTTATAAAACGCTCGTCTCGAGAATTTTTGAATCCTACCATACCATTGCGTTTATACACTTGCTTTCTGAGACCACTTCTTAAATACGCTAGCCATACACTCCCTACGATTTGCTCGCAGACACCTACCCCGGAATAATTCTTTGATTCTTTCACTCTATGAGTATCGCTTGAAACTTTTAAATATCAATCGCTTGAAAAAACTCGAATGGTTGCCGATGTAACTTTTGTGCATCTAAACGTTAATGTCGATTCTCCGTACTTACCTAACAAAATCTCTTTCCGTGATAGTAGACACAATTTGGGACGGCTACTCTGTTGCGTACTAACTCCTCAAGGTCTAACTTTAGCATGTATGAACCTATTCATTGCATGGGCATTGCTCGTAATAATATGTTGTTGATGTTTCGAATAATGTTTTAAAAATCGGGCAAAGTCGAGTCGGACTCGCACACAAAGGGTTCCGAATCATCGTGCAAAATTTAACACTATGTACTCTTTATTTATATTTTCAAATGAGGGTAGGCGTCATTTGAAAAAAATATGCCTACTTAGGATAATAATGAATGTGAAGAAAACGACCAAAAAAACGCCGAAAAGATCACATTTCTAGTGTGCGGGCCCCTTTAAATTTTAATTTAATTTAAGTTTTATTATTTGTTGTTATAGTGGCAATAGAAATACACACTGTGTGAAAATTAAAATTATCTACCTATTACGGTTCATGAGACACAGCCCGGTGATAGACCGACAGACGGACAGACGGACATCGGAGATTAGTAATAGGGTTCCCGTTTATACCTTTTGGGTACGGAACTCTAAAAAACGTCTATATAATACGTAATCTTTTTTGCTCAATTTAATTTTGTTTTCTTTTATAAAATTGCATTGCATATAATTTCATCCGGTGTTTAGTTTATGTTTATTTTAAGATATTAATACTGATACCGACTAAGTGATGAAAAGCATGTATTGTTGACCGTGTATGTATCAACCGTGTCACTACAACGAGATTATATTAAGCTGGCTGTGGTGGTAAAAGAAATATTAAAAATAAGGTTAGCTCTGAGAGAGATTTAATTGAGTAATCATCTAACCAACATAGCAGAATCCATAACACTTTCTAGGATACACATACTATCAACACAAATTTTAAGTCCAAACGTTTGAACAGAAATATGCTGTATATATACAAATTAATTCAGTCGAACTATGTACTATATTCAACATAATATGTACAATAAAGCTCCCGATATTGCAGAAAGTAAATTATCAGAAGAAGTTGAGATTAGCCAAATCTTTACACCGAAACCAAACTAGATTCGATCTATTAGTTAATGAATCAAAAACAACACTAGGGGCAACGTGCGTCCTAGGTCACCAAAATGTCAATGCATAATGGCTAAACCATTTTCAAAATTTCATAGTAGAAATCAGTTTATTAACCTACGGATGTCAGGCAGAACAGCATCCACGACGTCTTCATCTACACATCCACATTTAGCGGCATAAATACAATAATAACTATAGATAACTTAAATTTACAAAAACTTGAAGCTTACCATCTGAAAAATAAAGAATAGAAATCCTAGAAATGAGAGCACACCTAAAGGATATCACATCATATACGATAATCGCTACCGCTAGCTGCACTATAATCATCAACCTGATGTACGTCTTTATGTAGTATCTAAAGCAATATAGCTGCAAATATACCAAGAATATAACTACGGGCGCTATCCAAATTCCAATACTGTTATATTAGCTCTTGCAGGAGAAACCCCGAAAATCAAGTTCGTCTGGCAGTCGCTTAATCCTAACGAGGGAATAGAATCATAAAAGATACAGATAACGAGATAACTAAATAACATTTTAGATATATGGTATACATGTACGTAGTGCATAGATATAAGCTTGCATTAATTCAAGTGATAAATTCGTAAAATCATAGAATCTTTTGCTGATATCAGATTTAATATCTTCACGGTTTTAATAAGGTAGTTGTCGTTATAAGTTCATATCACATAAAAGTACCTTCTGACGTACACGTTTTGTATTACTAGCAATTTCAGCTTCCTGAAAAAGCTTTGAGTTGGATTTTTCTGCGTATTTTAGAAGAGAAATGTTAGTAAAATTCAATTATTCTCAAGTTACGGTTTCAAATTTTTTTTTTTTGTAATTCAACTTATGATATTCATAACTTATACGAAAGGTGCTGCAACTATGCTAAAGGACGAAGATTTTGTGTAAATATTAAATATTACAGTAATTCCCGCATATATGAACTCTGGTTATCTCTATCAATAAATACTTGTAGTTTTTGAAATATTACTCTTATTCGAGCTGTAAATTAAAGCGTGATCAATCAAACTTGTCTTAAGAATTTTACTTCGCTATAGTTTCAGTTTTGTAATACATTAAGGATATATCACACAGAATCTGCGATAGGTTGGCTTTATCACGCCAACCAGTAAAACGGTTGTATTTATTTTTTTATACCCTAGATGAAATCTATAGGACGTACTAAGTTTGTCATTCCGTTTGTACGCATAGAAATTATAATGATAGAGCAAAACGGATTGGACACCCACGCATAATATTAAAACTTATTTTGATATATATATATATATATATATATTTTTGCATATCCTTCTGTCCATCTGTCTGTTCGTCCGTCCGTTCATCCATCTGACCGCACGATCTCGAGAACGCGTGTACTTAGAGAACTGAAATTTTACACATGGGATTTTTAAAGAAAAAGTAAATTTAGGTTTGACAAGTAAAAAAGCTAGGATTGGTCTAAGACCAATTCTTATGATACCCTAGACGAATGCCCGTATTAAATTTCGTATGGTCACCGATCTATTCAAGTTTGATTTTGAAGTTGTTTTTCGCATATATTTCTAGAACGGTTTGTCGCACAGAAAAAATGATTATAATCAATTTTATAGGATTTCGTGTTCTGCAGAGGTTTTTAGTACAATAAAAATCTCTTGGATTTATCGTTTTCAAAGTATATGTAAAAAACCTAAATTTTTCTATGGCAACACCAAGAAGGAGTTGCCCGATTTAGTCCATTTCAGACATTTTAATTGCTAATGTAGTAAAAACATGATGTACGAAATTTCAGCTCTCTACGTCGACGTGTTCTCAGGCAGTGTCCAAATATATAGCGGAAAACGAAATTTTTATATGGCAACCCTACGAAGGAGTTGCCCGATTTGTCTCATTTTCGAACTTAATTTTACTTTTTTTTTTTAAAGTCCATGTACAAAATTTCAGCTCTCTACGTATACGCGTTCTCGAGTTATCGTGCGCACGGACGGACGGACGGACGGACAGACAGACGGACATGCAAAAATCAAAATAACTTTTAATATTATGAATGGGTGTCCAATCCATTTTGCTCTACCATCATTATTTCGAGGTGTTACAAACGGAATGACAAACTTAGTATACCCCTTAGATTTCATCTAGGGTATAAAAATGGAACAAATCGGCTAACTTCTTCGCAATTCAAAAATTTCGTTTTCAACTATATATTTGGACACTGTCTGCAAACGCATAGATGTAGAGAGCTGAAACTGAGTTTTCATAGTAATAGCAAATAAAATTTGAAAAATCAGCCCCTTATTGGTGTTGCCATATACAAATTTAGGACTTTTACGTATACTGTGAAAACGATCAGACGGTTCTAATGTACTGAAAAGTTCTACAGAATATGAAATCCAATAAAAATAATTATGGTAATTTTTTCTGTCGACGAACCGTTCTACAAATATATACGGAAAACCACTTCAAAAGTCAAAATTGCACAGATGGGTGACCCTACGAAATTTCATACGGGCATTTCTCTAGGGTACCATAATAATTAGTCTTAGACCAATTCTAGCTTTTTTTTTGTTTTTTTTTTTATAAATAATATAAACAAATCGAGACAACTACTTTATTTCGTTCTGTCCACTAGAATTTAAATTTTAATATTTCAAATGAAATGTCTATACAGAATTATCTCAAGTCATATAGACAGATTTGAATTTAAATTGTTATCTCTACAGCGCTACAATTTTATAATACCAAGGTACTGAGCCTTGCCTATGTGCACGTATACATGTTTCATTGAGGTGTTATCATAAAACCGCATTTATTTTGACTTTAATAGAGCGAATACAAAAAGGAATTCTCCAATCTTACCTCCTTTTGAATGGAATCAATTCAATCGAAATTGTATTAACCTTCCGAGCAGTTATATTGTAAGGCAAAGAATTCAGGATCATTGCAATCGAAAGGAAGTTTTGACAATTACATCTGCAAGCAATTTCAGAAAGAAAAATGCAGTGAAATCACCGGAAATGGTCCTCTAACAAGACACCTTGAGGTAGCATCATATTTTTTCCACGTTCGGAAGGGATGTGAAATATAACAATGGGGTTACGGTGTTCAGTTGTAGGCATATGCGATTGCGAGAAATAGAAAAAAACTATTCCAACGGTAATATTTAACCGATTCCTGAATTTTATTTTGTTTTTGTCCTTTTTAAGTTGTCTAAAGTTTTTCCTAAATGTTTGCTGACCAGAAAATGAGTAACTATGGTACTTTTTATTTCATTCATCAACTTTGATCACACAATTTTTTTACGTATATGGTACCTCCAGTAAAATTCTCCGGGACCTGTCATGAGCCAACATTGAATTTTTGCTGCTTTATAAATTCTCATGTACCTAATATAGTTTTCTCCATTCATAATTTTTCCACTTTGCAAAACATATATTGTTTGAATATTACTCGAGTGATCATACGTTTCTAATATGTTATTAAAAACCAGTTTTTTATAAAAGAAAAAAGTAAAAACTTGTGTTACATACCTTCTTGTGGGGCAAGCATGAGCCGTATCCAGTTCTCCCTTGACCTTAGTGCTGCAAATCTAAAACCACTTTGGCTTTTTTTTTTATACACAAGCACCCTTTTTTCAAATTTCACTCTTTTTATTTTATCTAACAATTTTGCCTTCTCTTTTCAAATTCACAATTCATATTTTATCTAACAATTTTGCTTTTTTTTCAAATTCACAATTTTTATTCGGTAAATATAATTCTACATTTCCTATCTCAATTACACAATTTTCATTCGCTTAAAATAATTTTTACTTGTTCTTCTTGCTTCTTTTGTTTTCACCTACCGAGACCGCGCCGAACCCAAAAGCCAAAATCAATTCGCCTTTTCGTCGTTTTAAAATCAACTGTTCAAACCAACATTAAATAGCCACCTTTAACAGATTCTAATTCCAAGTATTTCTAGTTATTGAAAATTGGTTGGGAACGAAACGATGTATACCTACCTACAAGCACATCGATAAGGCAGTTCTAATGGAGATAACAATCAACACCTCGCGGCTACATCCACATAAACAAATCCGGGACACAATCCAATAAGAGGAAAGTAACTTGTCTTCGATAACAGTGCGCAAATCAAATGGAATTAGATTAAGTAAGCTGTACATTTAAATGAATCTTTAAAATGGCAAATTAGCAAAATTATAATAGGTATCTTATTCTATAATTATAATCCTAATAACTTTAGCTGGCAAAATTTGGAACGACAACAAAAAATGCTCAAAATTACAGTTGCTTTGCACAGCTGCTAGGGTCAATGTACTCTTCTGACCTACACACAGCTGCTAAGGTCAACGGACTTTTCTGTTGCTACCTACGCACAGCTGCTAAGGTCAACGTACTTTGGTTTCTATGCGCAATGTAAAATAATTTGTTGGAGCAGTGCGCAATTCAGAGCCAATATAATTCGCAGGCCAACTTGAATCTTTCCCTTTTCGCATCCAGCTTTCATAAATTGCGCAACATTTGGAATTCGATTTGGCTAATGTAATAAAATATAATTATTAACTCAATAACTTTATCTTGGGTAGCGACTGAGATAAAGATATTTATTCTGGATTTCGACGGGAATAAATTCTACTAACATAACAACTTTATCTTGGGTACCAACTGAGATAAAGATATTTATTCTGGGTCTCGACTGGAATAAAATCTTACTGACTCAACAACTTTATCTTGGGTAGCGACTGAGATAAAAAAATTTATTCTGGGTCTCGCGTGGAATAAATCTTACTAACTCAACAACTTTATCTTGGGTAGCGACTGAGATAAAGATATTTATTCTGGGCCTCGACTGGAATAAAGTCTACTAACATAACAACCTTATCTTGGGTACCGACTGAGATAAAGATATTAATTTTGGGTCTCGACTGGAATAAATCTTACCAACATAACAACTTTATCATGGGTACCGACTGAGATAAAGATATTTATTCCGGGTCTCGACTGGAATAGATTTTACTAACTCAGTACCTTTATCTTGGGTAGCGACTGAGATGAAGATAGTTGTTCTGGGTAGCGACTAGAATAACACACACTAACTCAAACCTTCCTCTTGGGTGGGTCTCGACTGCGACAAAGGTAGTTATTCTGGGTAGCGACTAGAAGAACGCAGACTAACTCAAACCTTTATCTTTGGTCTCGACTGAGATAAAGATATTTATTCCGGGTAGCGACTAGAATATCATTTACTAATCTCAAACCTTTATCTTGGGTCTCGACTGAAATAAAGATATTCATTCTGGGTACCGACTAGAATAAA
This sequence comes from Dioctria linearis, assembly GCA_963930735.1. NCBI lineage: Eukaryota > Metazoa > Arthropoda > Insecta > Diptera > Asilidae > Dioctria > Dioctria linearis. The sequence goes on along the minus strand of OZ005742.1, from coordinate 150,117,147 downwards.
CACAACTAATACAACTCTGCTTTGGGTCTCGACTGAAGCAAAGTATCTTGTTCCGGGGAACGACTAGAACAAGAATTCTACTAATCAACTTACGCCTTTTCTTTGGGTCTCGACTGAAGCAAAGATAATCACTAACTATTTAATTACCAACGCCATAAAGTCGATTCCATAGTTTTGTATTGGTGAGTACATTTTTTGATTAGTCATATATTACAGTTCATATTGATTAATATAGTTATATATATACACATATATAATGCCATTGTTCAAAGTTGTCTCAGCTTTGACAGTATTGTGTTGAAATTAAGATTATTGTTGTGTAGTGCGTAAGTGACTTTATTAAATCAATTAAAGTTTAGTTCTTAAGTGTCGTTATTCAAATAATAGAAGTGAAATTGAATTCTGTTACTTTTAGTCCTAGTTGTAATTTTATACATAAGTTTTACGTGTGTCCAATAAACCACTGACTTTAAAATTATTCCCCGGCGTTCTTATTTACAATCCACATCCTTATTAATTTTGTTTTTGGGTGTTCTCATTGGGCAGAACATCAACTCAACTCTTGATCACTTCAATGGTGATCAAGAATCGCTTTTCATGGTAGAAAATGCTTAATTGCATTTTCTTGCCCTAAAAAAATTTTTCAGTTCGTCTGGACTTGATTAAACAAGTCCAGAATTTTATCCGATGGACGGTGGCTTGAAAAAATGTAATTTTATGTTTTTATATAAGAATCAGCCAGCGTCCCGTCGCTTGAAATTGTGGCGCGCGTATACATACAATATATTTTCGCGGCGCGCATTTCTTATCGCGAAAGCTTTTTTTTTTCATAATATGTATGTACGTATGTACATACATATCGTACTTTTCTGAAGCCGAAATTTTCCCATGGGAACATTTGGTTGTAATTTATGGAATGTGAAGAAAATTGGTGGTGCAATTTTCTTCACTGATTGAATAGATAAGCTAGTCATGTTTTAAGCATGATTAGCTTATTGAAAATTTATAATTTTAAATAATTATTTTATTACTCTTTTTAGGTATGTAAAAGCCTTCCCCCTGAGAAAGAGAAAGATATTCTTTGAAGAGGAATAATTCTCAGGGGAAGTTGTTCTTGCTTCTATTTCGTGCCTCGGGTCTTGGTCGGTTTTGGCTTCCGTGTACATACTATTTTTTTGTTTTTATTTTGAAAGGTTCTTGCCTTTATCTTTGTTCTAGCATGTTGTCGATAACGCTAATTTTAATTTGTATTTTAACCTATTTAAGGCTTATTTATTTTCTTAACCTTGTCTTAGTTTTCGTTAATATCTAATGTTATTTATTTAATTTATTTTTATAATTTATGTTTTTAGTAGCCTATTTAAACCCATTTAATGCTTATTTATTTTTCTATTGGTAGCCTGGTAAGCTTCTTAGAGTTTTTATTATCTAATTATTTATTTATTCTTTATTTCTACTTTTAAGACATGTTTTCTCTAGTTTTAGTACCTTACCCTATTTTTATTGAGGCCATTCCCTTTACTCGTACACGAATTTGTCTGTCTATTTATTTAGATATTTCTTTTTTACTATTTTCGACACTCTCGTAGACCCACTTTTCGTCATCACAGCGAGCTAAAATTTGGCACACAGGTTCATGTCACGTGACAATTGAATCTATCAAAATTTGAATCAGAAATTTCCATTGAAAACCCGGAAAAGCGGGAAAAATCATTTGAAATTTTTTTTAAAATTTTGATTAGTGATAAATCCGTTTCAGGAAAAATGCACAGTTTTCCGATTTTTCAAAAAAAAAATTCTGGACTTTTCATAATTTTCCGGTAAAACAGTTTTCTAAATTATGCAGGATCAACTTCCCTATCAACTGTCATCATTACTTTCTCTCCGACAATGGTGAAAACTTGCAGAGAAAATCGAGGAAAATTCATGCAAAACGCTGTTCCGGAGTTTTTCAGAACAAGGAAGCGTTTGAGCGTTTTGCTACCTAAGACAAAGTTGTAGAGCGAAATGAGCTGCATAAAGTTGCTTTTGTGGAAGACTCCCTGGAAAACCCGGAAAAGCGGGAAAATCATCGGACAATTTTTCATCGATATGATTAGTGATAAATCTGTTTCAGGAAAAATGTAGAATTTCCAATTTTTCTGGAAAATTTTCCGAATTTTCCGGAAAATTTTCCGACAAAAAAGTTTTATAAGCTATGTGGAATAATTTTCTTCCGTCCTACTGGCATCAATACTTTCTCTTCAACAATCATGAAAAATCGAGGAAAATCCATGTAAATTTTTAAAATAAATTCATAGTAATAAGAAAAGTCTGTGGAAAACATGGAAAATCGGGAAAATTCATGTAATATGGGATCAAGGTGGAATACAGATAAAAACCGCTGTTTAAAACATAATTTGAATTTTAGAAAACCGTTGCAGTACTTCAACGAATTGATACTCGAAAAATTTTTATTTTCGGATCGGCACCAAACATGACTTAAAAATTGTTTTAAAATATCTCCATGCAGCACGTTATAACAATTTAGTTAACGTAAAAAAGGCAGAAGATAAAATAAGTAAAAAACGAGTTTTCAAACAAAACTGAGGCCAAGCCGCATGAAAAATTAGGAAATAAACTTTTCTTCACACACAGAGGTGGACTCAGATTTTATTCGCTGACAATCACCGATATATTTCAGTATGATCAATCAGAGGTAATAAGTGATTTGATTCATGAAGAGAAAGCATATTCAAGAGAAATGTCCCAATCAAAAAATCTGAGTCGACCTCTGTATGTGAAGAAAAGTTTATTTTCTACTTTTTCATCCGGCTTGGCCTCAGTTTTGTTTGAAAACTCGTTTTTTACTTATTTTATTAATCTTTAATTCTAATGGACTTTATTTTTATTTTGCAGTTTTTTTTTCTTTTTTTTTTTACTGATCTTCTAAATGTATATTCAGTTTCTTCTACTGTTAGTTAGTAGGTACATATTCTATTTATTTTATTCATTAATTGATATTTATTTATACCTATTTCCAAGGTTGATTTTTATTTACATTTAATTGTAATGCATGATAATTTTATGTTGTTATGTTATGGCAATACATTTTATTATCTCGTCTATACTCAATTAAATTTTTTTTTTTAAATTTACATAGATTGTATCATATAAACATAGGTTTTTCTTGCTGCTTTACCAGGTCTACTTTTTGTTATTAGGTTATTTAATTTTGGAAAGTGTTCCATGTTGCCAGTGACAGAGTCGCACTTTTAGACTATTTGAACCGATCTGGTTCTGGGGAGTGATCGAGCTCGTTTTAGACTAGTTTGGGGAGCGTGAGCTCGCTCTTCTAAAGGAATTCCCCCTGTAGAAATTTCGCGGCTACCTTGTGGTTAATTCCTCTGTTGTCTCATCTTGATGATAACAGGGTGTAGATATCTTACTGCAATAATAATCATTATGGCCAGAACAAGTAGGCTCGATAATGACATCGAAGTTGTTTACTCGCTACCTTTTCCTGGCATTTGGCAATTTTATTTTGAATTTCTTCCAATGAATTCGTACGCTTATAAATTGTTTTGTGAATATCGTCTCCCGTTAGAATCTCGGGTTGCGCAATATTTTGTTTTTGAGATTCGGATAAGATGTCGGCCAGACTCAAATTGAATAGGGGATGATTCAGGATTTAGGTTGTGTAATTTTCAGTGGGTGTGTATTTTCACCTTCGTACTTGAGTACTTTGTCACTTATTTTCTGAGATATTTCAGCTATTCGCTGTCCATCTAATTTGGAGATCACGAAGTGGTCTAGACAAGTGATATGTATCACCGTGGAGGTGATAAACGAAAATAGGCATGCATTGGGCTTGATTAGTTTTATCAGTATGTATTTTTGGGGGTTTTGTACTCTGGACCTGCATCTGGGCACCTCATTTAAAGGATTATATAACAGCTTAATGGGACATTCATTGGATGTTGCCACCTTGATTATAGGTGTATTATTCGACCTACATACGTGTTTTCTTCCACGTTACTTGTGATTTTATTGATGGTTTTCATGTCCTCGTCTTTTAATAGGAGGAATTCCTGTGTTTATGCACTGTTTTTTACGTATGAATAACCAGGGTCTGGAATAAATGAATAATTTGCTGACTTGGATACAGGATAGCATCGAACTTGTGGTAGCCTCATTTTTGGTAGGTTAAAAATTGGGTTATTTTCACCACAAATTTGTTCTGCATGAGGAGTGACTGAGCTCCTGCTGTCTGATATAGGACAGATAGACAATTTTGATCATTTGGACAATTTCACAGGTTTTGCGGAGACACGAGGAGCGGGTGAACATGATTTGTTCTACTAGCCATTATTATGTCCAGAATGGCTTGTTGTCGGTACTCGACTTCTATTATTTGGAGAAGCAGGCTCGTGTTGTATTTTGAGCTCTCCGTGCTCCTGGGGGAGAGAGTTGGCATAGGTTTTAGTTAAATTATTTCATATAATGTCCCTTTTTCAGGCTAAATTTTCTTTTATATTGTTACGCGCCACAAAGAGATACAAGCGACATCTATTGGAAATGGAAACAACTTTAGGTTAGTGACATCCTAGTAAACTGGGTTTGGAGAACGGAATATTCAGGAAGGTTCGAGGATAATTTCTAGAGTATAAATGCGGCGCTACTCACTTCCAGGAGGCGAGTCTAATTTCAGACAGTGAAGTGAACGAAATAAACTATTAGGATTGTGATAATTAGAAGTACAGTACTAGGGATAACTATAAAGAGTTGATTTGAAATTTGTGAATTTGTGAGAGTAAACGGTAAAGTTAAATAAAGACAGAACTTTTGAATTATATCGAAAATATTGTGTTTTAAATGACGAACTAAGACCACGCTCGTAACAACTCGTGTCAGAAGGAAAATAAATTCGCGAAATAAAGTGGTGGCATTTGACTTTGAGGTTCAGAGAGTGATTAGTTTTGTGAAATCGTGCAGGAAAATTCCGAAAGAGAATTTTATATTAAACTGTGAGTGAATTACAAAAGACTCAAGAATGGGACGCAAACTTGTAGCGTATTCCCCTTACGCTACCCTTTTTCTTCCTCCCTTCGTTCTTTTTTCTTTTTTCGGCTTCTCTACCTTTTGTAGAGAAACCCCTATGACTTTCCCATGGTACCTGAAAAGGGGCAAAGAAGTACATATTTTCGAGAAGTAGCCCTATGCTACTTCTCCATAACAATAAAAAAAAACTGAAAAAAATAAAGTCATACATTTTTGAGAAGAAACCCTATGCTTCCTCTCCATATTTTATCAATCCTGCAAATAAAAGAGAAAAAATCCCAAAAGAAACATATCTATACATACCCGCATACAAGTCCAGATCTAAAAAAACAACGAAAAGAAGAAAAAATAATAAATCATTTTTAAACGAAAAACTCTAAATTGTGCAAAAACGAGCACAAATTAGAATCTTTCAGTCGAAACTTCCTGCTAGTCAGCTACAATTCCCCGAACGAAACGGTAATTCGCCTAGCTGTAAAGCATCACGCGATACCATCACGCAATGCATTACAGCAGGCCCGCCCGAAATTCCTAGAAAAATTTCGGTTCGAATGTGCACCAGCTGTGGCGTGAATTCGTGGTAGAAAGAAAAAACGTTCGTCGGTCGGTCGGGAGGAATAGAGAACGGCGGCGATGTAGGCAGACTGCACCGAGTTAGTTAGTTCTGAGCTGGGCGCGAGTGCGGTAATTTGATTTCAGTACCAGGTCGAAGGCAAATCCTGTGAAATATTAAAACATTAAATTAGTGAGGATGCATTAATAACTTACCTGTGGGCACTTGTGACAAATATCTATCTTGAGGCCGGGTAGTCAGTTTACCGCTAACGCGATTAAAATACGGAATTCATCTATAAAGATTTTAAAATTATTAAAGTAGTGATTATCTTCGGTCAAGAACTCACCGGTGCAATTTTTTTTTGTGTGCGTAGTTAATTCACCTGTAAAGCGATTAAAGGATTACGTAGTGATTTTACTGCATAGGCAGTTTACCTGTGAAGAAATTTTAATATTAATTTAGTGATCATATTTGAACAATATCTTACCGGTGCATCATTTTGGTGGAAAATATCTTTATGCTGCATAGGCAGTTTACCTGTGAAGAAATTTCAATATTAATTTAGTGATCATATTTGACAAATAACTTACCGGTGCATCATTTTGGTGGAAAATATCTTTATGCTGCATAGGCAGTTTACCTGTGAAGAAATTTAAATATTAATTTAGTGATCATATTTGACCAATAACTTACCGGTGCATCATTTTGGTGGAAAATATCTTTATGCTGCATAGGCAGTTTACCTGTGAAGAAATTTAAATATTAATTTATGATTATATTTGACCAATAACTTACCGGTGCATTATTTTGGTGGCAAATATTTTTATGCTGTGTAAGCAGTTTACCTGTAAAGAGATTTGGATATTAATTTAGTGATCATATTTGAACAATATCTTACCGGTGCATCATTTTGGTGGAAAATATCTTTATGCTGCATAGGCAGTTTACCTGTGAAGAAATTTTAATATTAATTTAGTGATCATATTTGAACAATATCTTACCGGTGCATCATTTTGGTGGAAAATATCTTTATGCTGCATAGGCAGTTTACCTGTGAAGAAATTTCAATATTAATTTAGTGATCATATTTGACAAATAACTTACCGGTGCATCATTTTGGTGGAAAATATCTTTATGCTGCATAGGCAGTTTACCTGTGAAGAAATTTAAATATTAATTTAGTGATCATATTTGAACAATATCTTACCGGTGCATCATTTTGGTGGAAAATATCTTTATGCTGCATAGGCAGTTTACCTGTGAAGAAATTTCAATATTAATTTAGTGATCATATTTGACAAAAAACTTACCGGTGCATCATTTTGGTGGAAAATAACTTTATGCTGCATATGCAGTTTACCTGTGAAGAAATTTAAATATTAATTTATGATTATATTTGACCAATAACTTACCGGTGCATTATTTTGGTGGCAAATATTTTTATGCTGTGTAAGCAGTTTACCTGTAAAGAGATTTGGATATTAATTTAGTGATTATAGTTGGTCAATAACTTATCTGTGCATCAATGTTGGCAAATATCTTTCTGCTGTGTGGTTTGTTCTCCTGTAAAGAGAGTAAAATAATAGATTAGTGATTATATTCGATCAATAACGTACCTGTGCATTATTTCGTGGCGAATATCTCTATGCTGCGTGGGTAGTTCACCTGTAATTAGGAAGGATTCTTATTATAAAAGTTTGTGATTATGTGAATTAAAAAAAAAATTACCTATTCCTCCGACGAACTATTCGAACATTTAACTTAGTTTTTTTTTGCTTGTTTGATTGCGTTTTGGAGCATTCCTTAGTGACAGTTTTCTTCGTAGAGGCCTGTGTGGTTTTCTTAAAAAAAAAAAAAATATAAAAATTTTCATAACGAGTAAAGGTCAGTAACTGAGTAAGGGAAAAGGTGCGAAAATTGTAAGTGTGAAAAAAAAGAGGTAAATGTACCCACAAATAAAGTAAAAAAAAACAAAAAATGAAATAAAAAAAAAAGAGGTCAATGTACCCACAAGAGTCGTGCAAACCGGAAGCAGCTGATCCAGTCGGTACGCCTAGAATAGCAAGGGGTGCACCCCAGCAGCTCCAGTTTCTTCCAGCGAGGGAACTCTCCGCTCATGTTAGTAGACATTATGTAAAGTAAGTTCACGCTCAATTTCTTAAATTTGGTTTTTTTTTGTATAAGATTTACAGCTTGGATTTTATTTTAATATTTTTGTTTATTACTTTTCTTTCTTGTGAGTAATAATGGTTCTATAATCTGCACAAGTCTGCTGAACCAACTTAGTATAAGATCAAGTTAGTAGGGCCTCGACATATTTTAAGTAGCATTTAGATGAAGTTTTTCTGCAATTGTCAAAGGTGAATGGCGGTTTGGGGTTGATGTTGGAATATAAACAGGAAAAAAAGGAAGAATGTAATCTATAATTTATAAAAACGAAACTCAACTACAAAATTTAAAATACACTTTATTCCAGGTTACTTCTTACACACCCGGAAAAAGACTCATTTCCTCATTTCTTAAATATTTTCAGTCCTCTATTTTATACTTCTCGACCTTCAAATTTATATAACCATACATATACATTCACCTGACTGAACTAGTAAAATACCTGAAACTTTTCCTTGCATATAATAGGTACTTTAATATGAATGAAAATATGTACATGCGACTATGAATCATAAAAATGTGGAAAAGGTTCGGGATTGTAAACTACTTATCTTAAAGAGCAAGGATGTTATAAAGAAATTCTTTTCCTTAAGGGATGCGACTAATAAACTAATTATTCATTTTCTTAGAACTAGGTAATTTGCTGGTTCGTGTTGTGAATGCAGCTTACAGCTCGGCCACACTACTAGTCCCAATGTCCTCATGGGATTCTTCATCCATATTAAGCTGATTATTCATAACTCTGTAATAAAAGAAGTAATGAATTGAAGAGTTTGGAAGCTTATATAATATACATATGTATATACTCGTATATATATATATATATATATATATATATATATATATATATATATATATATATATATATATTTTATTCCTGTGATATATCCGAATTGGTATCATCTGTATCAGAAAAATTCCTATAAACCTTAAGTTTGTCGCTGGGACATATCCCAACGTACTTCTTCCGTGAACGCGTCGCTCCTGGAAGATCTTCAATTATATAACGATCATTATCTAGCACCTTAGTGACCACATATGGCCCTTTGTATTTAGGCAACAATTTCCTACTGGCGCCTTCGTTAGACGCCTTCGGTCTTTTTGCTACTACCTGCTGCCCAACTTCGTAAGTTGGACCTTTGGTACGTTTACCATCATAATATTTCTTCTGGGCAGACTGGCTTTTCTTTATCTTTAAAGAAGCCTGCTCCCTTATTTCGTTTATGTCTTTGACTTCATTCTCGTTAACCTCGTTGGTTATATATGAATCATTTGGGCTTCGTGGAATAAACCCTAAAAGAAGTTCATAGGGGGACTTTCCCGTAGTTTTGTTAATTGTTGAATTTAAGCCCCACTGAATCGATGGAATACTTTTATTCCATTTCACTTCATCTTCGTTAGATGCTGCGATTGAACTTAATATAGTTCGGTTATATCTCTCGGCCTGACCATTTGCACGAGGAGTTGCTGTAGCATTAAGGATTCTTTTAATGCCTAAACTCTTACAGTACTCAGTGAACTTTTCACTGGTAAAGCAACTGCCTCGGTCACATACTATTCGGCGTGGGACTCCAAAAGTATTAATTACTTCTCCAAATGTTTTTATTACCGACACAACTTTTGTGTTCGGAACTGCTTTCAGAAATACAAATTTTGTAAATCCATCTATTATTACAAGTAGATGGGTATTCCGCTTTGAACTCTTAACAAATGGACCTACGTGATCTACATGAAGTGTATCGAAAGGAACTGGAACTTTTTCAATGATATTTAGTTCGCCTGGTTGCTTACCAGCTGGCACTTTATTATATAAGAATGCTAGACAACATGATATGTATTTCTTTACATATTTCTTCATTGACGCGAACCAATATTTCTTTCTTATATATTCCAATGTCTTTTCTACAGAAAAATGACCAACGTTGTCATGGTGGCACATTAGAATATCCCTTCGGAGACTTTTGGGTACTACCCAACGTTTTCCTTCTTTTGTTATTTTGTATAACCTATTATGTTTCAGTGCGAATTCCTTGTATACGTCCTGTTCTTTCTTTGATGTAGGCTTGCTGGAAAGTATTTCTAATAACTCTTTACATCACTCATCTGCCATTTGGGCAGAAAGTATAAAGTCATCTGTGGTAATATCGATTGTAAAGCTATTATAGTCTGTTGGAATTCTGATCGGATTTCGACTTAAAGCATCAACATGACTCATCTTAGAGCCTGGTCGGTATTCTACAGCGAAATCAAACTCTAGTACTGTCAGCCACCATCTAGCTATTCGTGGAACTAAGTCTCTTTTGATGAATGCAGATCTGATCGCACTACAATCCGTAAGAACTTTGAAATTTTTACCTAATAAGTATACTCTATAATGTTTTAGTGATTCCACTACAGCCAATGTTTCAAGTTCGTAAGAATGAAATTTCTGTTCATCCTTACTAGTTGATCCACTGTAATATGAAATTGGTTTCATAGCTCCATATTGTTGTTTTTGTAGCAAAATTCCACCTATACCAATCTTCGAGGCATCTGTATGCAATTCTGTCTCCGCTTCGTGGTCATAAAGAGCAAGTATAGGTCATTCCATCAATTTCTGTTTCAACTGGTGAAAGGCAGCTTGTTGCTCTTCTGTCCATACAAATTTAGCACCTTTTTTAAATAGTTTTGTGAGTGGAGCAGCAATTTCCGCAAAATTTTTAATAAATTTACGAAAGTAGCTCGCTAGTCCTAAAAACTGTCTTGTTTGATGAATGTCTTTTGGATTTGGGAAATTACCTACTGCCGTAATTTTATTCGCATTTGGTTGGATGCCGTGGCAGCTCAGTTCATATCCTAAATATTCTATTTTGCGCTTGAAAAATGAGCATTTCTCTAGTTTCAAAGTTTAATTTGCCTCTTTAAGTAAATTGAGCACTTTCAGTAGTTTTTCTAGTCCGGCATCAATTGTAATTGATGGCAATAATATATCGTCCATGTAAGCTAACACATAGGTAAACCGTCAAGATCCTAGCAAGCTATTTATCATCCATTGGAACACTGCCGGAGCATTTGCTAAGCCAAAGGGCATACGCAAAAATTCATAATGTCCGTCTTGAGTAATAAATGCAGTTTTGGTGATGGAATCTTCACTCATTGGTATTTGGTGATACCCAAATGCTAAATCCAAGCTGGTAAAATATTTACATCCTTTAATTCTATCAATTAAGTCATCAATTCGTGGCATTGGATATTTATCTTTAATTGTATTATTATTTAGTTTCCTGTAGTCTATGCACATGCGATATTCTCCAGATTTCTTCTTAACTAGTAATGTGGGACTACTAAAGGCTGAGCTTGATTCACGAATTATTTCATTTTCCTTCAATTCGTTAACAATATTGCGTACAGCTTCTCGTTCAGAGAATGACATGCGGTAAGGGCGGTAAACAATTGGTTTTTCATCAACTAAATATATTTTCATTTCACTGATTTGTGTTTTACCAAACTCACTCAAATTTTGCGCAAAACAATCCCGATTATCATTTAATATATTCAAAAGTTTAATTTTATATTCTTTACTTACATCATTATCGATACATTTTTCAATGTCAGATAGTTTAAACGGCTCAATTTTATTAATATTTAGAGTCAAATTACTCACCAGATCTCTGTTTAATTCTTCTTTACATGGGATGCCTCTGGCTACGACTTGTTTCTCCTTGATTGTTATAGGTGAATTGGAAACATTCATGATTAAAACAGCACCATTGGACGAATTTGTAATGCATCGCTCAATCCAGTGTTCTTGTCCGGGTTTGCCGCGCTCCTTCAATTCCACATATACATCTGATGCTTCGCAGATATTATAAACTTTTACATATCCAGCATGATGTGGTGGTATGACTGCTGATTCTTTCGCCCATAAAGCAATTTTTGCCGCCGGTAGACTTTCTACTTCTGGCAAAATGGCTAAATCTTATTAAATAATCTCATATTGTTGTTCTGAATCACAACTGTTACGTTTTGGTCATTTATAAAAGTTTGCCCGACTATAATTGGTACCACTTGTATCTCGTCTGGAACTATTAACACTTCCACTGTTGCATGCGCAAGATCAACTTGTAACTTCACCTCCGCTTTATATTTCGCCGTTGTAAAGCCTGCTCCATATCCTGCGATAATGTGATAGCACGGTTGGAGCTCTAATCCCAACTTTCTTGCGTATGTTTCACGCAGCATCACTGCACCACATCCAGTATCAACATAGCCGGGTAAATTTTGTCCACCAAAAACACAATCTATAAAATAGCACATATTCGTGTCTTGCACTTTACATTTCAATACACTTTTCTTCGATTTATAGCACACATTTTCGCTATGGCCCAACCTTTTGCAGCTGCCACATTCGATTTTTGGCTTTAAACATTTCGTTGAAATATGACCGCGTTCGTTACAGTTAAAACACTTCACTACTTTAGTGATATTTTCAATATTGTTAAATGCTTTCTCGATTTTACGATCCATTATTTTGGGATAATGCCTCCTTTTGTCGCATCGCAGATTAATATTTCCCCTCATGTGCATTTTATTAGAATCCGTCTTTTCGTCAATGAAAACGCTTGAAAGAAACTCACTATACAATACTTCTGGCGTGGTGTATCTTCCTGCGCGAGCTCCAGTCTGTATTGTAGGATTTTGGAGACCATCAATAAGGCATGGCACAGCCTCCTTTCCAGTAATGTTGCATGCATTTAAAAGCTCCATTTTTGCGTAATAATATTGCGTCATTGTTTCATTTTCCTCCTTCTTACGGTTTACCAATTTCCTTAAGACTGTCGCATACTCCTGTTGTTCAGGAAATGATTTAGTTATGAGCTCCTTCCATTCCTCCCATGACCGATCATACGTAGTTAAATTGTTATACCACGTTTTTGCCAAACCAATAAGTCTATTCTGCATGTGGTAAATTTTGGTTTTATTGTCCCATTCGTTAATCGCACCTAATTGGTCTATTTTTGCCAACCATTTTGAAGCTGATACGTTCACGTTACCTGGCTCGAATTCAGGAATACAATCACTCCGGATAGTATATCGAATGATCTGTTCCCTAGGCTCTGATGTAACTCGTTGATTTTGTCCTAAAAGATCCTCAACCAATCGCTCTAAGCGATCTATTCGCGCATCCGCAGCACTAGTTTCACTTCTTTGATGTCGGTCATGATTTCGTGCACTTAAATCACCACCGTTAGATGATGATCTTTCGCGGTATTCACTTCGGCGTTCTCCACGAGTCCTTTGGTACCGTATACCGTCGTCCGAACTTTTACTCCTAGATCGCCATCTTTTGGATCGACCCATTACAGCACTTGAAAAACTTTACGTGCACAGTGTTCACACAAACAATGTTCCAACACAAATTACTCTGGGTAATCTCACTTCTGATAAACTGTAATCTATAATTTATAAAACATAAAAACGAAACTCAACTACAAAATTTTAAAATACACTTTATTCCACGTTACTTCTTACACAGCCGGAAAAAGACTCATTTCCTCATTACTTAAATATTTTCAGTCCTCTATTTTATACTTCTCGACCTTCAAATTTATATAATCACCTGACTGAACTAATAAAATACCTGAAACTTTTCCTTGCATATAGTAGGTACTTTAATATGAATGAAAATATATACATGCGACTATGAATCATAACAATGTGGAAAAGGTTCGGGATTGTAAACTACTTATCTTAAAGAGCAAGGATGTTATAAAGAATTTCTTTTGAGCTCTCCGTGCTCCTGGGGGAGAGAGTTGGCATAGGTTTTAGTTAAATTATTTCATATAATGTCCCTTTTTCAGGCTAAATTTTCTTTTATATTGTTACGCGCCACAAAGAGATACAAGCGACATCTATTGGAAATGGAAACAACTTTAGGTTAGTGACATCCTAGTAAACTGGGTTTGGAGAACGGAATATTCAGGAAGGTTCGAGGATAATTTCTAGAGTATAAATGCGGCGCTACTCACTTCCAGGAGGCGAGTCTAATTTCAGACAGTGAAGGGAACGAAGTAAAATATTAGGATTGTGATAATTAGAAGTACAGTACTAGGGATAACTATAAAGAGTTGATTTGAAATTTGTGAATTTGTGAGAGTAAACGGTAAAGTTAAATAAAGACAGAACTTTTGAATTATATCGAAAATATTGTGTTTTAAATGACGAACTAAGACCACGCTCGTAACAACTGGTGTCAGAAGGAAAATAAATTCGCGAAATAAAGTGGTGGCATTTGACTTTGAGGTTCACAGAGTGATTAGTTTTGTGAAATCGTGCGGGAAAATTCCGAAAGAGAATTTTATATTAAACTGTGAGTGAATTACAAAAGACTCAAGAATGGGACGCAAACTTGTAGCGTATTCCCCTTACGCTACCCTTTTTCTTCCTCCCTTCGTTCTTTTTTCTTTTTTCGGCTTCTCTACCTTTTGTAGAGAAACCCCTATGACTTTCCCATGGTACCTGAAAAGGGGCAAAGAAGTACATATTTTCGAGAAGTAGCCCTATGCTACTTCTCCATAACAATAAAAAAAAAAAGCTGAAAAAAATAAAGTCATACATTTTTGAGAAGAAACCCTATGCTTCCTCTCCATATTTTATCAATCCTGCAAATAAAAGAGAAAAAATCCCAAAAGAAACATATCTATACATACCCGCATACAAGTCCAGATCTAAAAAAACAACGAAAAGAAGAAAAAATAATAAATCATTTTTAAACGAAAAACTCTAAATTGTGCAAAAACGAGCACAAATTAGAATCTTTCAGTCGAAACTTCCTGCTAGTCAGCTACAATTCCCCGAACGAAACGGTAATTCGCTTAGCTGTAAAGCATCACGCGATACCATCACGCAATGCATTACAGCAGGCCCGCCCGAAATTCCTAGAAAAATTTCGGTTGGAATGTGCACCAGCTGTGGCGTGAATTCGTGGTAGAAAGAAAAAACGTTCGTCGGTCGGTCGGGAGGAATAGAGAATGGCGGCGATGTAGGCAGACTGCGCCGAGTTAGTTAGTTCTGAGCTGGGCGCGAGTGCGGTAATTTGATTTCAGTACCAGGTCGAAGGCAAATCCTGTGAAATATTAAAACATTAAATTAGTGAGGATGCATTAATAACTTACCTGTGGGCACTTGTGACAAATATCTATCTTGAGGCCGGGTAGTCAGTTTACCGCTAACGCGATTAAAATACGGAATTCATCTATAAAGATTTTAAAATTATTAAAGTAGTGATTATCTTCGGTCAAGAACTCACCGGTGCAATTTTTTTTTGTGTGCGTAGTTAATTCACCTGTAAAGCGATTAAAGGATTACGTAGTGATATTACTGCATAGGCAGTTTACCTGTGAAGAAATTTAAATATTAATTTAGTGATCATATTTGAACAATATCTTACCGGTGCATCATTTTGGTGGAAAATATCTTTATGCTGCATAGGCAGTTTACCTGTGAAGAAATTTCAATATTAATTTAGTGATCATATTTGACAAAAAACTTAC
This sequence comes from Dioctria linearis, assembly GCA_963930735.1. Classification (NCBI taxonomy): domain Eukaryota; kingdom Metazoa; phylum Arthropoda; class Insecta; order Diptera; family Asilidae; genus Dioctria; species Dioctria linearis. The sequence continues at coordinate 150,101,850 of OZ005742.1, read as the reverse complement.
CGGTGCATCATTTTGGTGGAAAATAACTTTATGCTGCATATGCAGTTTACCTGTGAAGAAATTTAAATATTAATTTATGATTATATTTTACCAATAACTTACCGGTGCATTATTTTGGTGGCAAATATTTTTATGCTGTGTAAGCAGTTTACCTGTAAAGAGATTTGGATATTAATTTAGTGATTATAGTTGGTCAATAACTTATCTGTGCATCAATGTTGGCAAATATCTTTCTGCTGCGTGGTTTGTTCTCCTGTAAAGAGAGTAAAATAATAGATTAGTGATTATATTCGATCAATAACGTACCTGTGCATTATTTCGTGGCGAATATCTCTATGCTGCGTGGGTAGTTCACCTGTAATTAGGAAGGATACTTATTATAAAAGTTTGTGATTATGTGAATTAAAAAAAAATTACCTATTCCTCCGACGAACTATTCGAACATTTAACTTAGTTTTTTTTTGCTTGTTTGATTGCGTTTTGGAGCATTCCTTAGTGACAGTTTTCTTCGTAGAGGCCTGTGTGGTTTTCTTAAAAAAAAAAAAAAATATAAAAATTTTCATAACGAGTAAAGGTCAGTAACTGAGTAAGGGAAAAGGTGCGAAAATTGTAAGTGTGAAAAAAAAGAGGTAAATGTACCCACAAATAAAGTAAAAAAAAAAACAAAAAATGAAATAAAAAAAAAAGAGGTCAATGTACCCACAAGAGTCGTGCAAACCGGAAGCAGCTGATCCAGTCGGTACGCCTAGAATAGCAAGGGGTGCACCCCAGCAGCTCCAGTTTCTTCCAGCGAGGGAACTCTCCGCTCATGTTAGTAGACATTATGTAAAGTAAGTTCACGCTCAATTTCTTAAATTTAGTTTTTTTTTGTATAAGATTTACAGCTTGGATTTTATTTTAATATTTTTGTTTATTACTTTTCTTTCTTGTGAGTAATAATGGTTCTATAATCTGCACAAGTCTGCTGAACCAACTTAGTATAAGATCAAGTTAGTGGGGCCTCGACCTATTTTAAGTAGCATTAAGATGAAGTTTTTCTGCAATTGTCAAAGGTGAATGGCGGTTTGGGGTTGATGTTGGAATATAAACAGGAAAAAAAGGAAGAATGTAATCTATAATTTATAAAAACGAAACTCAACTACAAAATTTAAAATACACTTTATTCCACGTTACTTCTTACACACCCGGAAAAAGACTCATTTCCTCATTTCTTAAATATTTTCAGTCCTCTATTTTATACTTCTCGACCTTCAAATTTATATAACCATACATATACATTCACCTGACTGAACTAGTAAAATACCTGAAACTTTTCCTTGCATATAGTAGGTACTTTAATATGAATGAAAATATGTACATGCGACTATGAATCATAAAAATGTGGAAAAGGTTCGGGATTGTAAACTACTTATCTTAAAGAGCAAGGATGTTATAAAGAATTTCTTTTCCTTAAGGGATGCGACTAATAAACTAATTATTCATTTTCTTAGAACTAGGTAATTTGCTGGCTCGTGTTGTGAATGCAGCTTACAAGAAGAAACACAGAAAATAAAAAAACCATTATATAGTCAATACGCTTTGCAATTTAAAAATCCACCTCACCATTTGCTCCTCTTACTAGATTTAAATTTTAAATTTCGTCATTTCCTCTTTTTTTTTGTATTGAAGAGAAAACAAGTAGAAAGGAAGTAAACAAGGAAAAGGGAAAAGTCCATAAAGTATAAAGGAGGTAAGAAGGTACGCAGTTCATGTCTTTTCTTCTCTCTCATAAGACAAGCCATCTCAAGTCCGTTGGACGCATGAATGTACATTTAAATTAGGGCTGCCAAAGGATGTGGGAGTGAGTTCGCATATGAAGGGGTGTAAGCTGTCTGATCGTTCGAGAGACATCATTCTGTGACAGATACTGCAATGGGGCTGAGCATTTTGATACGGCTTTGGAGGCTTAGCCAGGGTGGATGGGGGCGATTGGGCCCAATATTACCCAAAGCCGGGGTCTCACCAACGTAGGAGATCCCCCTCTCAGCACTCCCACTCTCTCTCAATCGTTCATCTACCAGCGTTGAAAATTCTCCGTGTGAATTAGCACTTGTTCGGCGTTGCTGAGGTATTCTGTTCTTCTTTATTTTTGCAGCAATTAATAAAGTAAATTTTCTTCCTTATAGGCTTTCAGGTTCCACAAGGAGAAGGAAGCTTGCATAGCTCTTTTTTTCCGTCCGCCTGTCGCTCTGCATTCACACACTTTTCTTTTTTTTTATTGTCCGTCCGTCTGTCCGGTCAAACATTTTTCCTATTTATGCACAGCTTAACAAGCATAGAAGGGATGTGGGTGGCAAGGACTCCCCCTAGCCCACTGATCGCTGGCGGCAATTGCTGTGCAGCCACCCACTCATATCCTGGATATGTGTGGCAAAGAGGTGTCGGATGCGGTATGTATCTACATTCAGGTACAAGTGGATGTAGGTAGATCTGTCGCCTGACAAGCTCTTCGTTACAAAATAGAGGAGCTTCGCAAACAGAAATTGAAAGTGGGGTTGGGCAAGCAGTCATTGCAAACGACAGTTCTTAAGAATGTTCTAGTGGAGCGACTTAGACAGGCTTTGATAGAGGAAGCAAAGAATCCTTAGACATTTGTTTTCGAAAAAGAACCTGAAGCTGAAGATGAGCCTGCGATGAACATAGAACAGCTTTTGAGTACTTTAATAAGCAAAATGGAAACCCGTTTTAATGAACAACAGAATTCTCTCCAGGAACAAAAGAATTCTCTCGAGGAACAGAAGAAATCTATGGAAGCCCGTATGGACGAACAATAGAATTCTATGGAATCCCGTTTAGACGAAAAAAAGAATTCCCCGGAAACCCGTGTAGACGAACAAAAGAATTCCCTGGAATCCCGCTGGGATGAACAAAAGAATTCTTTGCAAAATTGTTTAGAAACTTGTTTGGAGGAACAGAAGAATTTTCTGAAAAAATCATTAGGCGACCAAAATGTGAGAATTGAAGAAATCCAGCAGGAAGTGTTGGAAGTTCAGCAACAAGTGTCGGAAGTTAAAAAAACAAGTGTCGAAAGTATAACAAAATGTCACGGAGCTGCTTGATAACTTTAAAACAGATTTGGAGAGGATAAATCATCGACAACCTCGACACGAAGGAATTGAAATGTCCGGTACAGGCAGAATGAAACCTCCAATATTTTATGGACAAAATTCGTGGCATATTTTCAAGAGACAGTTCGCGGCAGCTTCCGAAGTAAGTGGAAGGAGCGGTGCAGTATTAGCACGTCGAGGTCCTGCGTCAGAATTTTTACAAAATATACAGATTACATTTCACTAGTACAGGCGATAGAGTTACGTTATGGAGATGAGCACATGCAGCAAGTATATCACCTGCAGTTACGCAACAGGACCCAAAAGCATGGCGAGTCACTACAATACCTGCAGGCTTATGTGGCGAAAGATTAGCTTATCTTTCATACTCTAGCGTAAATGCGGATTTCCTTAATGAAGTGGCAACAGAAGCATTTGTGAACGCTATTGCAGATCAAAATTGACATCAAGCGTTAAAGTTAGCAGGAAAGAAATCAATATCAGAAGCACTAGCCTATGCATTAGCGTATGAATCTGCCAGGCAAGCTTCTCGAAGTGCAGTACGACTGAGAGAAACTTCGGTGGAGGAATGTACTTGTACTTGTAGAATGCAGCCATCACAGAGCAATTCTTCACGTGGTATTCTGCGATGCTGGGATTGTAATAGACCAGAACAGCTCAGTCGGAAAACATGTAAAACCAACTTCGGGAGGCAGAAGTTGGTTGGTAGAGTCGGCAGCCCCGAAGTCATCATTCAGACAGCCTAGTTGCAGAGAAACAATAGCGGTCTTGTTATACATGGAAGTGTAGGAAAAATGACTGCGCTGTCACTATCGACACTGGAGCTTCGAAATCAATTATTAGAGCGGATCTTGTCAAGAGCAAATGGCTTCACAATACCACCAAATATTTACTAAGAACAGCAACTGGAGCAGCAACACAAGTTTTTGGAGAAATAACTTTGGATATTCAACGAGGCGGACTGCTATTTCCTCACACTTTCCTAGTTTCAGACATAATGGATGAATGCATTCTTGGAGTAGATTTTATGACCACATATAAAAAAAAATTAAGATATCGGAGAACGAATACTCAAATATGGCAACATAGAAATTCCTATGAGACTAGGAGGAGGAACAGATTTTCCTGCAAAAAAAAGGACGATGGTTTGTGAGAATATTACTCTCTCTGCATTCTAGGAGACGCTAGTATGCATTCTAGGAGACGCTACAAAAGTTACATCGAACATAATTTTAGGAAAGACTTTAGTTAAAGCAGGAGGTGCAACATTAATTCCAGTCAGAGTGCTCAACACATCCGAAAATGAGGTACAACTAAAAGAATATTGGAAATTGTGAACCCGTTTATCAGATTGTTAATTTGAATACTGGTAGTAATATTAAGGCAGCAATACCTATAACAACTACAACTCAACAGGTTCAGAAACTTCTATCATCTAGTGCCTTAAGTGCGCAGCAATACAACGATGTCAAAGAGGTGATCGATGAATTTTCGGAATTATTTGCAATGAATTATGAAGATTTCGGTAAAACAAATCTTGTCCAGCATCAAATCAATACAGGAGATTCTAGTCGCATTCGGCAGATACCACGAAGACTACCATTAGCGAAACAATCAGAAGTTGCTGATATGATATACTCCATGAAGGAACAAGGCATAATAGAAGAATCTAATAGCCCTTGGACATCGCCAGTTGCTCTTGTCAGGGAAAAGGATGGCAGCACCCGATTCTGTGTAGACTACCGACAGCTATCCGTTACCAAGCATTGACGACACACTAGACACCCTTTCCGGAGCGCAATTCTTTTACACCCTGCACTTGAAGTGTGGTTACTGGCAAGTGGAAATACATACTGAGGACCGAGAGAAAACTGCTTTCTCAGTTGAGAGTGGATTATGGCAATTCAGAGTTATGCCATTTGGATTATGTAATGCTCCAGCCACATTCGAATGACTCATGGAATGTGTTTTACGAGAATTAACCTGGAAAACATGTCTGGTCTACTTAGATGACATAAAAGGGTTTTTTTAAAATTGAAGCAACACCTCTGTGGAACTCCAGTGCTTCACTATCCAAAGCTGGGAAAATTTTTTATATTGGAGACGGATGCCAGGAATGTAGGCATTGGTGCAGTGCTTTCACAGAAGAAGGATGGTCAAGAAGTGCCAGTAGCTTATTTTAGCAAAGCACATTCAAAATCAGAGAAAAATTATTGTGCTACAAGGAAAGAGCTACTTGCCATTGTAAAATCAACCAAGCAATTCCATAAATATCTCTACGGGCAGAAGTTTATCCTCCGCACTGACCATACAGCGCTAAAATAGCTTTTGCAGTTTAAGACCCCTGAGAGGCAAGTGGCGAGATGGATAGTCCGACTCCAAACATATGACGTTGAAATCCAACACCGAAGAGGACGTATCCATGAAAATACAGACGCCCTTTCACGACGTCCATGCAAAGTTGAATGCAAACATTGCCTTAGGGTGGAAGGAAAAGAAACAAACGCAACTATACAGTTGATAACGGCGGAACCAATCAACAGGCTGGGACAGCGAGAACTTGCGAACAGTACAACGAGAAGACCCAGATATATCACACATTCGTGCTTGGAAAGAAGACATGGAAACACCACACTGGAAGGATGTTTAGGAGAGGAGTGAGAACCTGAAGAACTACTGGGCTCAATGGAATTCCCTCCACGTTGAATGCGGTATATTAAAACGTAAGTGGGAGGCAACTAACGGCGAGTCATTCCGGATGCAGACAGTCGTCCCAGCATCAATGGTCAACTATGCTCTAGAAGAAATGCTCAGGGGATCTTTGGAGAGTATTTGGGGGTGAATAGATCAATTGCCAAAATACGAGAAAGGTTTTATTGGTTACATATACGAGAGGCTGTGGAGGAGTGGTGCCGCAGATGCACTATTTGTGCTTCTTGCAAAGGGCCGCCACGCAGAAACAGAGGAGAAATGCAGAAGTATAATGTAGGAGCCCCATTTGAGAGGATAGCCGTAGATATCGCTGGAACATTTCCAGAAACGGATAACGGTAACCGTTACATAATAGTTGCTATTGACTATTTAAGTAAATGGCCCGAAGCTTTTGCAATTCCTAATCAAGAATCAACCAGAGTGGCAGAATTGGGTCAGTAGATTTGCTGTACCTCATGAACTTCATTCGGAACTTCGAATCACGGACTTTGCAAGAGATGTGTAAAATGCTGGGAATAAGAAAAACCAGAACAACTCCTCTGCATCCACAATCTGATGGCATGGTAGACGCTTCAACAGAACATTGGCCGAGAGTCTAAAGAAAGTATTCGACTGTCACCAACGCGATTGGAATCGACATACTCCCATGTTCCTAATCGCATATCGATCAGCTGTTCACAACACAAACGGACAAACTCCAGCAAAATTCATATTCGGAAAGGAGATGCGTTTAGCTAGCGACCTGAAGATTGGTACACCCAGAGGTGAACAAAAGTTACCAGACGATTATGTATCGGAACTTAGACAAAGATTAGCTGATGTACATGAAGTCACAAGAGCAAAATTAGCAATAAATACCTTACGGATGAAGACCCGCTATGACTTGCGTGCTAATTCAGCCGGATTTAATGAATATGACCTTGTTTGGCTGTACAACCCGAAACGACGTAAGGGATGTTCTCCAAAATTACAACAACACTGCGGAGAAGCGTATTCAGTAGTGACTAGAATTAATGACGTAGTATGCAGGATTCAGCGGGGCACAAGAGGCAAACGGAAAATCGTCCATCTAGATCGTTTATGTCAATACTGCGAGCATCAAAACCCTGGATCACCTGCTGTTCGGGACAAACAATTTTAAGAAGGGGGCTTTGTTACGCACAAAGTGATACAAGCGACATCTATTGGAAATGGAAACATCTTTAGGTTAGTGACATCCTAGTAAACTGGGTTTGGAGAACGAAATATTCAGGAATGTTCTAGGATAATTTGTAGAGTATAAATACGGTTCTACTCACATCCAGGAGGCGAGTCTTATTTCAGACAGTGGATTGAACGAGGTAAACTATCAAGATTGTGATACTAGAAGTACAATACTAGCGATAACTATAAAGATTTGATTTGATAATTAATTGTGAATTTGAATTGTTGAATTTTTCCAAATATTAAAACTTTTTGTGAAATTTTTCAACTTAAACTTCCTTTTGTATTTTCCAAACACTAAAACTTCTTTTTATTTTATTTTCCGAATTAGACTTTGTTTTATAAAGTTAAATAAAGATAGAACTTTTTAATTATATCGGAAATATTGTGTTTTAAATAACGAAGTAAGACCACGCTCGTAACAATATTTATTTTCCAATTAGACTTTCTTTTGTAAATTTCGGCTACAACTTATTGTTTTATTTTCCAAATATTAAAACTTTTTGTGAAATTTTCAACTTAAACTTATTGCGATCAGGTACTCGTGAAAGCTTCAAAAAGCTTTTTATTCTTTTTGTTATTTGCTCACTCTCACGACCGACGTTTAAAAATTGTACGTGAGAAAATGTAGAAAAGTTTGGATGCAAGCTATATGCAGCAATGCAAAACTGTAATCCGATATGTACTCGTGCGTCCGTCTTGAAATATTATTTTTAAGAGGGCGCGAATAATTGTGATAATTGTATGTATTTATGTACATACAATTAGATTGAAGCAAGAAAGTAATGTACGTATGTACAGTGTACATACGGAGAAAAAGTAAGAAGACACTGTATGTAGGTAAGTATGCATACTGTGTGAGTGGAATGTGTGTCTGATAACAAAAATGCAATTTATGCTAAATTGCATTTTGTTATAATGTGGGAATGCATTTCTAAATTTATTTTTAAATTTTATATGGAATTTTGCATTTTGTTATAATATGGGAATGCATTTCTAAATGCATTTTAAATTTTATATGGAATTTTGAATGGATTGAATTTAAATTAATTTTCAGGGTCAACTTTAAATCTCATCAAAATATTGCATAGGGCAATATATTGGTGCATGGACCTTTATGGTTGTGATTTGGGTCTTGGCACCTGAGTCACAACATGCCTCCCCCCTGCGGAAAAGAAAGGTTTATTCTTTTGGGAAGAAAACTTTGTTTCTCTCGAAATATATAGTTATAAAAATAAAATTGGGGAGGTTAATCTAGGTATACACATATTTACATAAAATTATAGTAGTAAGATAAATGTTATATGTTATGTAAAAACTTATAGTTTCCTAATGTGGAACACAATGTTGCCTATCGGTACTTAAAGTATTTTTTTCTTTATTATATAACTAATTGGTAAAAGGATTTATTTTATATATTTCTTATTTGACCGAGAAAAAAGAACAAAAGTTTACAATTCTATTCTATGTACAATAAAAAAAACAAGGTTATGTATGTAAATTTACATTCCCAAAAAAGATGTATAGTCCCTTATTAAGTATACCTATTATTTATAGTATATAAAGAGAATATCTTTCTTAAATAGATATTTGGCTATAACATTAGCTCCTTTTTTTTCGTATTTCGTTTCTTCTAAATTAGTATAAAAGATATGAATAATACTAACATTACTTTTATGATGGAGAAAGAAGAATTTTAAGAACTTTTATTTTTAATGATTCTAAATCAAACTTATAAATACATGAAGAAAAAGCAACCGTATTGTCCGGGATTTGAAACCGGGACCATCCGCTTGCCGGGAGACTGCTCTTACCACTGAGTTCACGAGACAGACGATTTTCCCTCTTGCATTTATCAAATTTGTAACTAGCCTACTAAGCCACGTTTTGCTTTCAGCTGGCATTAACCAGTAACGATGAAAGCGCACAAATAAATTTTTGTAAATTCAATAATAAAATAACTTAAATAAAATTGAATTTACAATTTATTTGTGCGCTTTCATCGTTACTGGTTAATGCCAGCTGAAAGCAAACGTGGCTTAGTAGGCTAGTTACAAATTTGATAAATGCAAGAGGGAAAATCATCTGTCTCGTTAGCTCAGTGGTAAGAGCAGTCGCCCGGCAAGCGGACGGTCCCGGTTTCAAATCCCGGACGAGGCGGTTGTTTTTTCTTCTTGTATTTCTAAATTTGATTTAAAATCATTAAAATTAAAAGTTTTTAAAATTCATCTTTCTCCATCATTGACCGATTCTGACAAGTGTAGGTTCGATTCCCGTCCGTGGGAAAAATAAATTACTTATATGTTTTGCAATTTTATAAATTTATATACATTTATATCTTTCATTTATTTATCTTTATAAAAATGTTTTTTTTTTTTTGTATTACAATTGGATTTTATTTATTTTCATACATACACAATAGGATGTGAGATGTAAATTTTTTTTTATGATTCCTCTCTTTTTACGGATGTTTATTAATTTTTGTCAATTAGGATTAAGGTTATTGCGGGGAGAAGCGGATATTGTTGACCATGTCTTATGTTTGTCGTAGTTTGTATATTCCAGAATTTTATATTGGAACCATGAGTCCATGGGATGCCCATATATATCAATAGCATATATATATAAATTATATTACAAATTTTCTGTCTTTTTTTCTGGTGGGGGTGGGAGTTTTTTTAAAATCTTCCATTCTTGGTGCCGGGGTAGGCGCATTTTCTAGTCATTGTTCGGAGAGTATTTCTTTTAATTTACATGCCTTTGTTTTGTATTTAATATACAGGTAAATACATACGATACATACGATAATGCATAGTGGTAAATATGGTGATTGTTTATAGAATTTAAATGGACTAATTCTTGTTCTCTTTGGGAACGAATGGATTCTAGAAGTTTGTCTAGATAATAATATTTAAAGTATGTATTTTTGAATGCAATTCTAATGGGGAGGACGTCCTATTTGATATTATACTGGAAATTTTGATTGTTGGTATAAAATGAGAATTAAATTTGGAAATTTTTACGCTATGTCCGTGCAAGATGAATTCTTTGCTTCGTACATAGCAACCGGAATAGATATACACTGTTCCTGATGAAATTTTGCAGTAGAATTGCATATGGTCCAACGTTCCGCAATTGTGAATATCCCGAAGTATTAATTCAACAAAATGTTCGTGATTGTAGTCTATTAATATGTATTCCTTCGATGGTTCGATATATACGAACGATTCGTTGAGGAGTGTCGGTAACGGTATTGCTTTGAATATTTGGTATGGTTCCTTGAATGGAAGTGGAATTTGGAGCTCAATAATTATTATCAGTTAAAAGATCTATTAACTCTGAGTGGGTATTCTGGTATATGAATGCCATTAATGAGGCTAGTGAAATTAGTTATTCCAGTTCAATTGCTATTTTGTTCTCAAGTTTCCTATTTTCAATTGATGATATCTGCACAGCCAGAAATTGCTTTTCAATTGCGGCTATAGTTTTGTTGAAAATATTTGCGGTTGCTTCGACTAGCGCAGTTTGGCTTTTCTTAAGGGATACGAGCGAGTTTTGGTTTGAGGTAATGTACTGAATCTGCTCATCATATAGTTTGGCATCATCCTTGTTTAATGTGCCGAAAAGGGCTTTGGAAAGTGTGCCTATTGCGTTGAATAAAGCTCTTTGTTTCCTGTTTTGAGTTACAAGTAACATATTCCTATACTCTATGTTTGCTATAATAAGATTTGAAGATCTGAATTGCTATTGAGTTTCTGGCAAGTTGCTGTTATTTGCAGTGCGATGAAGTGGATATTCCTGAATTCTAATTTGAAAAGAAGAAGAAGAAGAGTATGTGCGACTTGACGTGTCATTTTCGCTCGCAAGTTTTTATAGTTTTTTTACTCTCACCGTGCAAAGTTTTTCCTCAAATTTGGTTTTTTCATTTGTTGGACTGCTTATTTGTAGCTACACCTTGATAGCTTGCTAAATTTTGTGAATTTCAAAAGTCTACAAGCAATTTTAATTTTCAATATTTTCACATATCAATATGGCTACAAAAAATTCCTCTTCAATCACACCTACAGCAAATACAGTCACAGTTCGGGACACCCGAAGCAAGCATAACAAACAAAGTAATCCAGCCACTTACATCCCGGATTGTGCTACAACAGCAAGAACGAAAGCATCGTCATTGACGTCAACTTTGGATGATCTTAAGGCACGCATTAACAATATTGCAAAGGAGCTGACTGACAAACTCGAGGAAATCAAAAGCGATTTTCAGACGCAGGTAAACAAGTTACATGAACATGTTGACCGGCTAGTGGAAGTAAACTTATCAAAAACTACAGCACATTTCACTGACTTTTTCACGATTTTTGAGGACAGGATTGATTCTCTTGAAAGACAGCTTAATTCTAAATCTATCTGTTAAATGGTGTTCCCAGTACAGACGACGAAAATTTAATAAATATATTTAACAGCCTATGTGAATCTATTGGCATCACCACTCCCCCCGTACCGGAGATTTTTCGTGCTAAAAACAAAAGTAATCCGGATAGTTCGATTATAATCAAGCTAAATTCAACTCGGGACAAAACTAGCGTTTTAAAAGCGGTCAGTGCTAAACTTAAACTTCCACAGCAAGGGCTATCACTACGTGACATTGGATTCGATTCTGGTAAAAGAATTTTTGTTCATGAGAGCCTCACTAAAAAGAATTACGTTGTGTATCGAGAGGCTCAGCGTTTGAGGAAGCAGCCCAACTGCAATGCACGACCTGTTCTTAGTTTGTTTATGCTTAAACAACTTGCAGCCACCGTTGATGGGAAATAGAAATGTTCTTTTCAGTGTTTTTGCAATTAGTGTCGTGGACGGTTACCTTTCCAGCTAATAATGTATTGCCTTCATTATTCTTCCATTTTAAATTAGGTTTAAGTGTTGTTTATTTTTATATTAGTTTTTTATGTTTCTATTTGAAGTTTATCAATTTGCTCTTTGTTTTTATTGAAGTTCTCAGTCAAATTGAACTCTTTTTTTTCACGTTTTTAGGTTAATTTTTATTATTTTACTCTTACGTATTTTACAATTGAGTTTAATTTTCCTGTTTAATTATTATACTATATTATTTTTCCTTCTAGCTGTATGTACAGCTTGTGTTATTGTTCCTGCTCCTTATCATATCTTCTTTCCTTTTTATTTGGATAATGGATAATGCCATTTGTGCTGAGTCTGGTGGATTGAACAACTCACGCGTTCTGCTGGATATCATGTGTAATCAGTGTAGTGGTCTTAAAATTTGTCATCTAAATGCTCAAAGGTTATATCCCACGATTGATGAGTTTCGTGATCTTTTTAGCGTTTCTTCTCTTGATATTATCTGTATTTCCGAGACTTGGTTGAGATCGCACATTGCTGATGAGCTTTTAGATTTAAATAATTATATGATTTTTCGGAATGATCGTGTCGGCCGATTGGTGGAGGGACTGCTATCTTCATTAAAGATTCATTTCGTGCTCGTGTTGTGGCTCGGTCAGATCATCTTCCTATAGAATATATATTTGTTGAGATTTTAGTTAATGCAGAAAAATGTCTGGTTGGTGTCGTATATAGACCTCCCAATGTTATGGATTTCTCTCCTTTGGAGGCAGTCCTATCTGAGTTGAGTCATATTTATCAACATATTATTATTACAGGTGATTTCAATGTTAATATGTCTACCCCTAATGCTACCACGTCATCATTCAGCGAGATATTGAGCACATACAGCCTGAGTGTGTATAATTCTGAGCCTACTCACTTCACTTCAACTTCGGCAACCCTATTGGATTTATTCATTGTTGCTGACCCTAATCAGATGCTGTTTTTTAATCAGATGTCGCTATCTGCATTCTCCAAACATGACTTAATCTTGGGAATTTACAACCTTTGTTCTGAATCTGTAAGTGATTTAAATTTTTCTTATAGAGATTTTAATGATATTAACTTTGATGAATTTTTTGAGGAGGCACAAACGTTTGACTGGACTTTCATTCGTTCATTAACATCACCTGATGAACAACTTGATTATATTACGAGGGTTATTAAACACCTTTTCGATAAATATGTCCCACAGAAACATCGTCGCATTATCAATACCCAAATACCTTGGTTTACGCTAAGAATCAGGCAATTGATATTGCGAAGAAATAATGCATATCGTAGATGGCGTCGCTTCCGTACACCTGATTGCTGGGACCTTTTTCGGTCCGCTCGTAATGCAGTTAATAATGGAATATCCCGTGTCAAGTTTCAATATTATAGTTCAAAATTTAAAAGCAATATTCCATCCAAAAAACTCTGGCAGAATCTTAGAAGTATTGGGGTTGGGCGATCTAGGAGTTCAACCGTATTTGTAAACCCATGTGAGTTAAACCAGATGTTTATTTCTGCTTCAAATAACTCAAATGGCCCGGGCTATACTGTCAGTGATTATGCTAGTGATTTAAATATACTTGAACCATTTGATGGGTTTGCTTTTAGTCAAGTTAGCGAGGCAGACGTTTATTCTGCTATTATGTCTGTGAAATCTAACGCTGTTGGACTGGATGACCTCCACCCCAAATTTATAAAAGTTCTTTTGCCTGTTATACTCCCAAATCTCACCTACTTTTTCAACAACATTATTTTAAGATCTACGATCCCTTCTATTTTTAAGTATTCTAAAATTATTCCCATTCCCAAGAAGTCTCGTAGTTCAACGGAGTATCGTCCTATTTCCATACTGCCTTTTCTCTCTAAAGCCTTTGAAAAAATCCTGCACACCCAAATCACCAGTTATTTAGATGAGGAGAACCTCCTATCTAATCTTCAATCGGGTTTTAGATCTAAGCGTAGCTGCACTTCAGCGTTGCTAAATACAACAGATGATATTAGGAAATCAATTGATAGTGACAAATTTACGGCACTCGTCCTCCTTGACTTTTCCAAGGCCTTTGACACAGTTGACCACATATTATTATTACGTAAGCTGGCTTTTAATTTCAATTTTTCTAATTCTGCATGCACGTTGGTTTGGTCTTACCTTTGCGGGCGTCATCAGAGTGTGGTCTGTTCTAGTTCTGCTTCTGGCTTCCTACCTTTGCGGAGTGGAGTCCCTCAAGGCTCCATTCTGGGTCCCTTATTATTTACTATCTTTATTAACGATCTTCCAATGGTTCTGAGAAATTGTGATTACCACATGTATGCTGATGATATACAGCTTTACATTTCTAGGCCGTTGGGATTGCTGGAGGATGCCATATGCCGTATGAACGAAGACCTCGCTGATGTGCTGGAATGGGCTGTTCATAATAGTTTGAGCTTAAATGCCTCTAAATCCAATGCTATCGTGATTATAAAAGTGAATTAGACACTTCCTGCTTTCCGAATGTTATTCTAAACAATGTAATTATTCCTTACAGTAGTACAGTAAAGAATCTTGGAATAATTTTGGATCGTACGTTAAATTGGTCGAATCACATTAACGCGCTTATCTGCAAAGTTTATGGAACGCTGCGTAAACTTTCTGTCACTGCGGCCTTTACTCCTGTTGACACGCGGATTATGTTGGTTAAATCGTTAATTGTTCCCCTCATGACTTATGGATGTGAAGTTTTTCGTGGTTCTGATTCAATTTCATTGCGTAAGCTCAATGTGGCTTTTAACTCAATCGTGCGGTATGTGTTTGGCTTGAGGCGATACGACCATGTTTCGGGATATTTAAATTCAATCTTGGGATGCACGTTGGAAACTTACTTTAAATATCGTGCGATATTATTCCTTCGTAATTTGATGATTACCAAGCAACCTGACTACCTGTATACTAGATTGGATTTTTCTCAATCCGTAAGAACTTTTTCACTAAACATTCTTCGGTTCACTTGTCTTTCAAGTGGTCGTCAATTTTTTATTCAATCCACAAGACTCTGGAACTCTCTTCCTCTGCACCTTAGAAGGAGCAGGAACAATCATAGTTTTCGGAACAATTTAACGGAATATTTAAGATCTGCATAACGGTACATTTGATAGTAATAAAGCATAGTAATAAAGCATAGTAATAAAGCATAGTAATAAAGCAAACTGTATTTATCATTATTAATTTGGATATTATATATCTTATTGTGTAAGTTTAGTTTAGTTTCAGTAATGTTTATGATTTAATTTTTTCCATTATCCTACCTACACATAACTATAAGATATGTCTTACTTGTGTAGCGTTGAAATAAACTTTATTTGAATTTGAATATTTGAAAATTTTCCAGGTCGTAGAATGTCACTAATTTCCACTCGTTGGTGTAGAAATTGGCTCTGCACTGGCGTTTAGTTGGTTCACTTCTATTTCTGAGCCGTAGACGAAAGGGATGAGAATAAAAATGAATGCTGTATTCATCATTTTGGAAACCTGGAAAGTGATACTGTATTAATCATTTGGAATGGTTTTTGGGGAGGATGAAGTTACTGGCATTAATTTGTGAAATGTTTCAGATAATTGTTATGGACTCTTTTAGCTTTATTGTTAATTTTTATGGTTGAGTTTTATAAAAAACGGTAGGAGAAGATTTTAAATTATTGGGGATTTCGGCTGGGAATTCGTATAGGAGTTCGCGGGGAGTACAATTAGTACTAGAATGAGGTGTGGTATTGTATACAAACATGGCATATGGAATCCATGTATCCCAGTCCTGAGGATCCTTAGCTACATAAGAGCGGAGATACTCCGCTAAGATTCTGTGGCTTCTCTCCAATGCACCATTCGTGTGAGGGTGATATGGAGTAGTTTTGAGCCGTTTTATTCTCAGCAACTTAGATACCTCGGCGAACATGCCACTTATGAGGTTAGAACCCTGATCTGCGAGGATACTTTCTGGAATGTCATGTCAACAAACTATTGTTGTCGTGAAGGCTTCCGCTAGTGTCTTAGGCTCGGTGTCGACTATGGGAATTTATTTCAAGAATGTGATATTGGGAGAGGTCCTACAACATCTAGGTACACTCTTTCGAAAGGTTTGGAGCTAATGCTCGAGATTTTCATAGGAATTTTTGGATTTCTGGATACTACGTTTTCCTGACAAAGTTTACATTTTCCTACATATTTTGTGATATCGTCTGACATACCAGGCCAGTAGAATTGCTTTTTGATTCTTTTAATTGGGCGGGAAACCCCTTGATGGCCTCCCGTCGGTGGTGAATTAATATCTTTTAGAGCTTAAGCGACGTCATTAATGTCGGATAAATGTTTAATAGAGTGTTGATGGAGTTTAATGTTTATTTGTTTAGTAGCGAATATCTTGGTAAAAATGTTTTTAATAGTTATTACATTTTGTGGAAGGGAAGGAAACATTTATTTGTTTTAACTTATTTGCTTCTGTGTATGAGCAGATCTCAGTTAAAATCTTTTCGCGGTCAGATCTATCTCTTTGGGATCGACAAGGTATATTCACTTTTGATTCTAAAAGTGGGGATTTATCTGAAAATTTTAGTTTCGAGTCTAACACTCTTTCAAGTGATGCATTTTGCATGGGCAAGATGAAAATTTAAGAATCGCATTTTTGGTTAAAAATAACGGGAAATTTGTCTCAGTTATTATGACTGCTGAATTGTTTACTATTGAAGAAGTTGAGTTTGGAGTAATGATACTTGTGCTGGAAATGCTCAGATTCACCTCAGCTCTATTTTGATTCCTAGTTACCATATTTATGCAGGTGGCAGGTTTTGCGAAATTTTCGCTTCTATCTGGAATAGCTCTACTGAGAGGATTTGTGCTGACCCTTTATGATTTATGGACTATCGTGTAGTCATGTTCCTCAAGACGCATTCTCCATCGCATCAGTCTTGAGGAGTGGTCTTTCAGATTCATGAGCCATACGCAAGCGACATCTGTTTGAAATGGAAAGTAAAGGGGCCCACAAATGCTGGTAACGACGATTATAAGGATATACTGAGAATCGGAAAAGATAAAGAAAAAGGTTCTACGATGATGATAAGAAGCGCAAAGGCGGCACTGAAAAGGATGACAAAGGAATCAAAAACAATGATGATGAAGGTGATAAGAGACGAAGGAAAAATCAAAGCATGGAAGAGCGTTTCAACAGAACATTAATCGAACATCTCAGGAAGGTCTTCAACTATAATCAGCGAGATTGGGATAGACATATTCCTATATTTCTAATGGCTTATATATCGGCTATTTACAATATGACCAGACAAAGCCCATCTAAGGTCATATTCAGAAAGGAAATGCGCTTACCTAGCGACCTCAAGTTTGGTATACCCAGAGGCGAACAAAAGTTACCAGAAGACTACGTAACAAAGCTCAGACAACAATTAGCTGATCTGCACGAGGCCACGAGACGTCTCTAAAGTTACCACAACACTGGGAGGGACCGTATGCAGTTAAAACTAAAATTAATAATATGGCATACAAGAATCAGCGCCATACAAGATGAAAAAGAAATATCGTTCATCTAGATCACTTGGGTCAATACGGAGAGCATCAAGACCGTGTACCATCTGTTGTTCGGGACGAACAAACTTTAAGAAAGGGGCAGTATTACGTGCCTTAAAGTGACACGAGCGACATCTGTTGGAAACGGAAGCAACTTTAGGCTAGTGACATCTTAGTAAACCTTGGGTTCGGAAAACGGAATAATCTGGAAGATTCTAGTATAATTTGTAGAGTATAATACGGCACTACTCACATCCAGGAGGAGGAGTCTTATTTCAGACAGTGAAGTGAACGAAGTAAACTATTGTCATATTTAGATGTACAGTACTAGCGCTAACAATAAAAAGTTGATTTGATAATCATTTGTGAATTTGTGAGAGTAAACAGTAAAGTTAAATAAAGAAAGAACTTTTGAATTATATCCGAAATATTGTGTTTTAATTAACGAACTAAGGCAACGCTCGTAACAGTATAAAGCGGTGATAGTAGCCCACGAAACCAAGGAAAGCTTTAATATCTTTTTCCTTCTTCGGTCTGGGATATGACTGAACTGACTTTATCTTTGCTGGATCTGGCCTGACTCCATTTTCTGTAATTATGTGCCCTAAATACATAATTTCTTTCCTTAATAAATGGCACTTGTCTGGTTGAAGTTTAATGTTGAAGTCTCTGTGACGGCTAAATACTGCTGTGAGTCTGGAATTGTGATCTTTGAGATTGTATCCATGGACTACAATATCGTCCATGTATATGAAGTCCAGATAGAACATTGTTCATGGCTCGTTGAAAGGTTGCAGGGGCTCCTTTTAAACCAAATGGTATACGATTGTATTCGTAGTGGCCGTCGGGTGTGCTAAGGGCAGTTCTCTCCCTGTCCTTCGATTCCATTTTTATCTGATGGAATCCACTGGCTAAGTCGAGTGTGGTAAAATATTTCGACTTCCCCAGCCGGTCTAATATATCAGTAATATTAGGCAGTAGGTACGCATCGCCAATAGTGATGTCGTTAATACGACGAAAGTCTACCAGTATTCGCCACTTTTTGTTTCCATTCTCATCTGGTTTTTTAGGAACCAGGAGAAGTGGAGAATTCCAGGGACTATGAGAAGGTCTGATGATGTCTGACTCAAGCAGTTCTTGTATTTGCCGGTTTATTTAAGTTCGGCGTGCCTCAGGAAGTCTATAAGGCTTGGCATAGATGGGCAGTTTGTCTTTGAATGTCTCGATTTTGTGAGTAATCGCATCTGTATATGAAAGGAAATCCCCTTCTAGATAGAAGAGATCATTGAATTCACTACAGGTGTTGCGAATACTCTCAGATTCAGATTAATTGGATCTCTTTCAGAGTCTGTGGAGATGAACACAAAGTCTTCCAAGTCTTGGTAGGGTTCACCTCGTAAAGGCCCAGATCGGCGTCCTTCTCATTTGTGTTGAGGTTTAGGACTTTTGCCATACCATTGTCTGGTTTGACTATCGAATTTCCAAGAAACAAACCTGTCCTTATTTCCTTCTTGAAACAGATCGATTGATGTACAATAGTAGGAGTTTGAATTTCTATTATGAATTCTGATCGAGCCGGAATTTTGACTTTTTTTAAGTGATCCGTTTCTTTCGGATGATTAGTAGGAAGGAGATATGATTCCAACTTTTGTTGAATTTGGAAGAAGTTATACGATGATTCCGACTCGATTGAATTTAAAGGAGATAAAACTTTATTGAAATTCTTTGACTTCTTTGATTTATTCTTGGAATTCACTTTTTGTGAATTTATTGAAGAAGGATATATAATTTTACTAGATACAGCCTCCTGTTCGGCTATTGATGGAGTTTTACTTTTATGTTCTTAATTCATATCTTGTGAAGCTTTGGATGGAGATTGATTTTTGTATAATTCACCCTCCTTTCTGGCTATAGACGGAGATAGATTTTTAACTTTTGCTTCATTTCTTGTGAAGCATTGGCGGGAGATCGATTTGCATTGCTTTTCAAAGCAACTGATACAGATGGAATTGTATTAATATTTTTATTGGAGACTATTGTCCCTGTATATAACAGACTTTTTGTGTGAGACCCCTTTTCTGGGTCTTCGGTTTTCAAATAAACGTATGGGAAGTTAGTGTAATATTCTTCATGCGAATAGAATTCGTTTGATTCATTCACTTTTAGAGAAATAAGTTTATTTTTGTAGTTGAGAAGTATATGGACACTACTAGTACCAGTTGTACTAGGTACGAGAGGGACAACATGTTTTTGTCCCACTTTGAGCCCATTTGCGTGCATTTCTTATGGCTGGTAAGTGGATCTTCAAAAAAAGCTCTGGAAACATAAAACGAGTACAAAATTCTGTGCGACTATGAGTTGTCGAAAGCCTCACATGTGTAAATTAAATGGAGACATGTGTAAATTAAATGGGTGGATCGAGCTATTTTGTCCCACTTTGGTATGTAAACGTGTGTGGGAATGGGAGATCATACATGCTATGATGAGTTTCACTGGGAACGAGCGAGTATGGTAGCGTAAGGAGAGAACGTAAGGAGATCGTGCCACTTTGGTATGTAAACGTGTGTGGGAATGGGAGATCATGCATGTTATGATGATCGTTAATTGAAACGAGCGAGTAGAAAATGAGAACGTAAACAAAAAGCAAAAACGAAAATAAACAAGTGAAAAAGCTAGAATTGGTGTAAAACCAATTCTTATGACACCCTAGATGAATGCCCGTATGAAATTTCCTATGGTCACCCATTTGAGCAATTTGATTTTATGCATTGCTTTCTCGCATATATTTCTAGAACGGCTCGTCGGACAGGAAAAATGATTATAACAAATTTGATAAGATTTCTTATTCTGAAGAAGTTTTTAGTACAATAAAAATGTCTAGGACTGATCGTTTTCAAAGTATATGTAAAAAACCAAAATTTTTATTTGGCAACACCAAGAGTGAGTTGCCCGATTTAGTCCATTTTTGAAATTTTATTTGCTATTACTATGAAAACACAATGTACGAAATTTCAGCTCTCTATGTGGACGTGTTCTCAGGTAGTGTCCAAATATATAGTGGAAAACGAAATTTTTGTATGGCAACCCCACGAAGGAGGTGCCCGATTTGTCTCATTTTCTAACATAATTTTACTTTTTTTTTTATTGTCCGTGTACAAAATTTCAGCTTTCTAAGTAAACGCGTTCACGAGTTATCGTGCGCACGGACGGACGGACGGACGGACAGACGGCCATGCAAAAATCAAAATAACTTTTAATTTTATGCGGGGGTGTCCAATCCATTTTGCTCTACCATCATTATTTCTGTGCGTTACAAACGGAATGACAAACTTAGTATACCCTATAGATTTTATCTAGGGTATAAAAAGAGTTGACTGGCCAGCAGATATGCTGCAGGTACATATAGAAACAAAGGAGCTCGTGCCGGTGAAAACAGGTTGCCGTTTGGTGAACTTGAACTGTGAGAAATGAAAAAAACACGATATGTAGGTTATATTAATTTTTTATTAAATAAATTTTAATTTTTCCGCCCTCTGTGTCATCTTTTCCGTTGCGAAATTCTTGTGTTGAATCGAAACCAGAATATCTGATTGTAGGTGTGTCGTTCAACCTGCTTATTTTTTATTCAAATACCCGGTATAAGTAATAAATTTCACAGCACAATCCTAAATCAATAATTGCTCCTGCTGCAAATTTTAATGTATTAAAGATATATTTTGATGAGTTTGACTGCATTAATGGCTGGTTGTACGGGCCACAAACATCCCTACCGTTTGCATAGACACACTTTGGGGAGAGACGTATATGTTCTGTTTCAACGTCTTCTGGGCAGTTCATAGCATACATTTCCAGGGAGCAAAAGTAACACTTTATTTTATCTTTAAGATTTGTGTGAACTATGAGCTGAAAACGTGGTTGGGAGTTAAATGAAAAACACGAAATGATGGTTGTATTAATTTTTTTACTGAAATTTTTTTAATTTTTTTGGATGAAGTGAAGATTTAAAAATCCGCCCTTTGTGTCGTCTTTACCGTTGTAGATTAAACATTGCGGC
Organism: Dioctria linearis; assembly: GCA_963930735.1. Lineage (NCBI taxonomy): Eukaryota > Metazoa > Arthropoda > Insecta > Diptera > Asilidae > Dioctria > Dioctria linearis. Next base: position 150,080,327 of record OZ005742.1, on the reverse strand, counting down.
GCGGCGTTTGGTTAAGTTCGTCGATCTGTCGTCGAGTTTTTATCTTTTCCGAGAAGCGAGGCGGTAGGAAAATGTAGGTGTCATTCAGCAAATGGGCCGTTAACCGAACACCATACTTCGTCTTAATCAGCATAAAAAACTTTATCTCGTGCTCTACACCAATCACCGTCGAGGTTATAGAGATCATGGTACTGGAACTTCTCTGGGCCACAATATTTAATAAATCGAAGGTGCTCTGAAAAAGACAAAATCAATAAATTATATAAAATATTTAAAATATGTAAATATTTACCATGTTCTTTTAGCTTCAGTTCTACAAAAAATTCAAGGGAGTTGTAGCGTGCTGTTTTCTATCGTATTCTGAAATTTTCTTAAAAAGCACAGAGTTTATATAGTCCTTACATTTTCAATTTACTCTGGGGGTTAATTTCTTAGGTTTTAAAGAATTTTGATAAAAATTAAAACTGAACTTGTTTTTAGGTTAAGCATCTCATTAAAATCTGCCTACTATTATTTTTTTCATTTTGTAAAGCAGACAGATAATTAAAGATAAATACATTATTAGCCATAAACAATTTTACTTTATGTGAATGGTAAATTTTAAAATTTATCCTCGGTATTTTTTTTTCCATTTTTTTCATATATCATTAAAAAATGCATACTATTATTTTTGCATGTTGTAAAGCAGATACTGCAGTTGCAAGGTATAATTTAAGATAAATACATTATAAGCCATAAAGAATTTTACTTTAGGTGAATGGTAAATTTAATTTTTATCCTCGGTATTGTTTTCATTTTTCATATATCATTAAAATTTGCATACTATTATTTTTCATGTTTGTAAAGCAGATACTGCAGTTGCAAGGCATAATTAAAGGTAAAGCCCTAAAGAATTTTACTTTATATGAATGGTAAATTTAATTTTTATCCTCGCTATTTTTTTCCTGTTTCATATATTGGTAAATATATATATAATGAGCAAAACCTGGGAATGAAATATTCAGGCTGAGTTTGTCGACGAATTCGTTTAATTTTAAAAAGTTTTTAAGGCGTTTTATATTAGTATGTTTGTACTGTAGAATTTTTGGCGTTGTTGGTGTCGCGTGTAAATAGAGCTACTTAATAATTAAATAATAAAGCCGAGTTTGAAGAAAGTTAAATCACATGAAAACCAGTTTAAAAAAGGATATACCTACCTGTGAAAAAACAGTAAGTTATAAACAAGCGGAAGACAGTTAAAAACGAGAAGTTCTTCTTGAAAATGGATAATCAGGGATTTTTATATTTATTAGAAACAACGTTAAAAAACGACAAATCTTTATTTCCCTGTTTTTTAAATTCAGGAATTAAGGAATTAAAGAATAAAGATATTAATTATATTATAGAAAACATTGTAAGTGTTTATAGACTTATTTCCGATTATACGTTCTTGAATAATAATAGTTTAGACCATCCTTTAATTAAGGAAACTTTAAATATATTAGATGAAATTCGCAAACCCTGAAGAAGTTAAACCAGTTTGCGTTAGTATGAGACCCGTTGACTAGCTTGATGGAAAATTAATCGTTTATTTAATATCTGCCGTTAACCAGTCTATTGCTGGGTTTTTATCAGATGAAATACTTCAAGTAGAAGCGAACATAGTTCATTTTCCCTTTGGCGGAGGTAAATTTCTAAACACCGAAAACGAAAGTAATTATCTTAAAAATAAGCGAAGCATTATAAATGTAAGTTTAAGCAATGACTTTCTTGTTTACCTAAAAGTCTTTGCTATGTCATCGAAATGTTAAACGGGGCAGAACCGAAAAAAATTTCTAGAAGATTTGAAGAAAAATTGGTTAATTTATCTAAAGCTTTGTGTAAAAAGTCTTTAGTTAAAGTTACTGAAAACCAAGGATGTCGTTTATCGGATTTGTTTAAATTTCAGAAATATTTGAAAAATTATCAAATTGTGGTGTTTGATTCGTTATCACGAACAAAACTATTTCAAGGTATACCAAATTATGAACGTAATAAGAAAATATACTTATTTTATTCTAAAATAGAGAAACATTTTTACGTAATCAAGTCGGCAACGGGTTTTTTTTAACAAAAAGTACCTTTGTGTTTTCTGTAATGATCTATATGACCACAAATGTTATCACAAGTGTGATATGCAGTGTCGATATTGCTATGTATCTCCCCCTTGTAAATTTGTTCAAAAGGTAGAAGATTGTACAAAGTACAACAGATCCTTTAGAGGTGAGGAGTGTTATAATAATCATCTGAATAGCTTAGTTAAAGAAAAAAATATTTGTAATACATTACAAATCTGCAACGATTGTGGAAGTTTTATTGATTATTCAAAGCGAGATGAAAAACACACCTGCGGAGAGTTTTATTGCAACAACTGTTTTAAATATGTCGAAAGCGGTCATTTATGCTACTTAAAACCATACAAAGGAAAAAGTAATACGAATTTTTTCTTTATTTTTTTTTTGATTGCGAAAGCACCCAAAATATAAATTATAGAAATAACCCCGAGTCGTTTATACACTCAGTTAATTTAATAGTAGCACAGCAAACCTGTAATAAATGCTTTAGCACGACAATAAGTTTGAATACAGCCGACTGTAGTCAGTGCGGTAAAAGAGAACATATTTTTAAGTATGAAAAAAATTCCGAAAATATTGTAGAGTAATTTGTAAACTTCTGTTTTAAAAATCGTTCTTTTGCTAAACGAATTATATGTGTTCCTCATAATATGCAGTCGTATGATGGACATTTTATAATCTCAGAATTAATAAAAAAGAAGAAAAAAGTCTGGCCAATTATGAACGGGTCTAAAATCATGAAAATTACATGTGTAAATGTGATTTTTATCGACTCATTGAATTTCTTACCATTTCCTTATGAAAGGGTTTTATCTGCATTTTTTTAATACCTTAGAAAATAAATTGGAATTATGTTGGTCTAACTCCTCCAAAGGAAATGTACGGGACGGATATCATGAAAACTGAGAAGAGGGAAGAATTTATCATCTGGTATGAAGATAAAATTAAATCTAACACATTTCACAACCAGACAGCGTTAATGAATACTGCAAAAATGATGTCAGTATTTTACGTACAAGTTGTTTAACATTTATGACCGACTTTTTGAAAATTACTGGAATAAACCCGTTTATAGAGATAATAACGATCGCGTCAGCAGTAATGCTAGTCTACAGAAAGAACTTTTTAAAAGAAAACCTTATAGGTATTATGCCTAAAAACGGTTACATTAAAAATAACAATCAATCGTTTATAGCTCTAAAATGGCTTACTCTAGAAAATAAAAAATTTAATGGACAAATTAAACACGTGGGTAGTCACGGTGAGGTTACATTAATAAATTAAAAAACTCCGGTTTTAGAGTTGATGGATTTAGTGATCATACTAACACTGTATATGAATTTTTAGGATGTTTTTACCACGGTTGTGTACTTTACTTTCAAAACCGTTCGTCGGAAAAATGTCAATCTCAAACACTTGACCAACGATATGAAAGTACGTGCAGAAGAAACGACATGATTAAAAAGATAGGCTACAAGCTAATAACAATTTGGGAATGTATATTTAAAGAATTTTTTAAAAAAAATCCAGAAATAGATTCCGAATTAAATAATGATTTAAAAGATTTCGTATCTAAATTAAAACCGCGAGATGCTATAACAGGAGGGCGGACTGAATTATTTGCCGCGCATTACAAAGCTCAGTCTGATGAACAAATTAAATATCTAGATTTTACAAGTCTCTATCCTTATGTTAATGAATATGCCCCTTACCCAGTCGGACGTCCTACAATTTATAAAGGTGGTTATAACGTGCCTTCTGCTGCAGAAGTGATAGAAATGCATGGGGTTATAAAGTGTAAAATCTTACCGCCTCAAAATCTTCTAATTCCCGTTTTACCTATTAAAATCAATAAAAAATTGTACTTTCCGCTTTGTAGAAGCTGCAGTGAACTTAATAATGTAGATGCGTGTAGTCATAATGAAAACCAGAGATGGTTGGTAGGAAGTGGGTAATACCAGAAGTTTCACTAGCTGTAAAACACGGTTATACAATTAAATCAATATTTGAAGTATGGAAATACAACGTTGTGCCTTAGAATCCACTATTAAAGCAGGCGGGTTTGTTTTCTGATTATGTTAATACTTTTTTGAAATTAAAACAAGAAGCTAGCGGTTGCTGGTTGTAACACCGAACAGGAAAGACATAGATTTGTTGAAGAATATGAAAAACAGGAAAATATTCTTTTAGATAAAGATAAAATACAGAAAAATTCCGGGTTACGTCATGAAACCAAGCTATGTCTGAATTCGTTGTGGGGAAAATTTGCTTAAAGGGAAGATAGAACTCAAACCACAGTTGTTACAAGTTTCAAAGAGCTCTCAGACTTTATTGAAAGTGCAGGAATACACAAAGTCATTTGCCAGAATGAAATTATACGATGTACTTTTACAAATGCAAGACCGCATTTTATACTGTGACACGGACAGAGTCTTTTTTATTGAAAAAGTTGGTAGAAAAACCTTTGAAAATTCAAATTTTTTAGGAGGTCTTACAAATGAAATAGAAAGTTACGGGGAACACGCCTACGTTTCAGAATTCGTAAGCATCGGTACTAAGTCTTATAGTTTAAAAATTAAAACATGAAACGGGTTTAAATATAGTACTAAATGCAAAGGTGTTGTTTTAAATTACAACAATTCAGATTTCATTAACTTTGAAAGAATGAAGAAAATGGTGTTTCAAGAATGTGAAAATATTGCGTTAGAAAATACTTTTAAAATTAAAAGAAAAAGACCGGGAACAATTGTGTCTTAGAAAGATATTTAAACAATGAGGTTTACTTTTGATAAGAGACTATTAAATGATGAAGGTTCTTCTTAGCCTTACGGATATAAAAAAGCAAAAACATCATTGTAAAAATTTTTTATGAATACCGCAAGGCAACACTGTAACCGCAAGTTGTTGAACGAAAATTGTATATAAATGTACAGGTAGTTCTAATTGTTAAAGCTTCGGTTAGTTTTATATTACTTTTAAGAGAACCGGTTTATATACGGTTTACATACATATATAAGGTCATGAAAATATGAATTTCCATATCAATTTGGTATTTTCTGTGTAAAGTATAAGTCATGAGTTCAGGAAGTGTTAGACATTCAGTTTGCTGTTGGAAACAATGCACAATACTTTGCGAAGGAAAATTCTATTCTTCGAACAGGCTCTATAATGCCTAGCCTATATTTCTTCAAGGCGCTTTACCCTCTGGAAGAGCTGGATTTTAAATACAGACAGCAGAACGAGTTCATTTTTAAAAATAGAAATGGCTTGAAGTGGAACAGCGGAATTATCGACTATAATCATCTACCTGGTCTGTTATCAACGATTGCTTCTTTTACAATATATGTAAAAGGTTTTGAGAAACAACTGTTTCTTCAAAAATATCTTCCGGAAAGTGAAATAATTAATCTGAAAATACCAAAAATAAGCGAGCTTGAAAATTTTCAGACTTATTGTAAAAACCACAATGTGGATTCCCAACTACGATGTTCTGTTCAAAATTGTGTTAATATTTATTAATATATGTTAATAAATAAACTTATTGAATAAAATAACAAATTTAAGTTTTTATTTCATTTATTTGTAATCAAAGTTCATTGCATCAAAAATTAGATTTGCAATATAATACAGATGTATTTCATAAAAAAGTCTGGAATAATTTAAGTGCACATAAGAAGTACGACTTGGAATAAAAAAACCTTCACATAGAAATTTGAGTACATTTTTTCCTTACACTTTTCAGGATACCTCCTGTAATATTCCTTTAGAGATTCAGAAGCGTTGTTATTGTGAATCATGACAATATTGAAGAATTTCATCATTTCAAATAATTTATAAAGTTCCGCTTGCGTTAGCGTCATAGTACCATTGTTTATGGGGTCTTGTATTCGTTTTGTAGTTCGACCTGCTTTGCTGGAAACGTCTCTTCATTTTGGTTTTTAAACCGTTGAGATTCTCGTAAACTGCCACCCAGCCCGGATAAGATGTTGATATCGGAAAGAGGCCGTGGCGATGAAACACTATTTTCGCTTCGAGTGATAACGCGTCAAATCCAAGTATTACTTTCCGGTTGTGGCAGTCGTCCAAATAATATGTGTAGTTTAGCAACACATTTTCACTGGCCACTTCTGCTACACATTTAGACAATTTCTTTTTTCCTTTGACGGGTACTTCAGCTTTGGACAATCTCTTTTTACCTTTTGCGGAGCATTTTTGTTTTTTACGTGGTAGTTCCATATTAATCAAATCACACTTTTGCGTTGAATACAAAGCAGCTGGGGTTCAGGCTTTTATAGTTTCGATCTCAGCTTTGCAAGGCTGGCTTCAAAAATCCCCTCCAGATTGTGGATGATTTTTCTTTTAGATATATGCTGTGGTATAAATTAACAATTTTGTGATCATTTCAACTTAGATCCTTCGAATCAAACTGGTCAAAATGGTCTTAAAGCTCCGCCCTCTGCATCGAGAATACAGAAATATACAGCAATAATGTCCACAGGTTGCTGAAAATTGGCCTTGCATTCGCTTTTTATTACTACAAAAAGAGCTTGAATTAGCTAATAATAATTTTCGAAAAACCTGTTGTTGGGATACTTTCCAAAAGAGTCAAGGTACTCTGCAGGTCCTTGCTATTGGAAATAAAAGGCGACCCAATGAGTTCCGCCTTTATGTGCAGGATTAGTGTTAGCTATAACACATGCAGGTTTTTTTATTTTTTGCGGTATATGATTGCACGGAAAAACACCTCTAAAAACCTGTTTGTCGTGCGATTATTTGTTAACGCATTTGTAAGCTCAATCGTGTTCATTCCTGTTCAGTAGAAATGATGGCTTCCACGTCAATGGCCTTGGTGTGAGATGTAACGTAGTTATTTATAAATTCTTTGGTTGTAGCTCCACGAACAAATGCGATATTAAATTTTGATAGAGTTTTTATAAGATCTTCATCCAAACGCTTGAGCTCGAGATTGCCAAATTTACTTATTTGTTCAGAATATTCTGTACTAGATGTAGAATATTTGAAAATTATTTCTTTTGCAAAAGACTTATTATGCGAAGCGAATCCAGCAATAGAAACTCTTTTTAAGAAGGTTAAGTGATTTCCGGAGAAGTATTCCACATTTGCCAAACAGTAGTTCATTATAGATCACGTATTTAAGTAAAATTAAACATAATGGTTAGTTAATCTGCCTGTTACGTACCTTTGTGGGGATCGCGGGTATTGTATCCAAATCCGCTGTCCTACCGGCTGCGCCGATTTTTATATATATATATATTGTGTTTTGAGATGTCGGGTCACTTTAATCACACCTTTTTATCTTGTACACACCACAAAAAAAGAACTTTCCTTTCTAATTTTAACTTTATTTATATTTAAGCACAACTTCCTTTCCTTAGATTTTAACTATGAGTCCTTTTTAGACACAACTCTTTTGTTAGATTTTAACTTTTTGCCCTATTTTCTTGTTTTTTCAAACTCAACCGAGACCGCCGCGTATAGGATTTTAAAAATCGACTCGATTCTTCAACTTTTACTGCCGCACCGCCGTGTATAATACTTAAAAATCACAACTCGATTCTTCAACTTTTACTGCCGCACCGCCGTGTATAATACTTAAAAATCACAACTCGATTCTTCAACTTTTACTGCCGCACCGCCGTGTATAATCTTTAAAAATCACAACTCGATTCCGCTTTTTGCTTTTTACTCCGCTCTCGATCAAATTTTTAATTCAACTCGGCTCTTGATTACTTTTGCCGCGATCAAGAGCCCTCGTTCAGGGTAGGAAATGCATAGTTGCATTTTCACCCTGAGAAAATTTTCATTTATTCCGGACTTGATTAAACAAGTCCAGAATGTTTTTTTCGTTGGACGGAGGTTTGAAATTTGATGCTTTGATAAACATCAGCTATCGTTCTGTCGTTCTGAAATCGCGCCGCGCATATACATACAATGTATTTCGGCGGCGCGCATTTCTCACGACGAAAGCTTTTTTGTGATATGTATGTACGTTCGTCCATACATATTGAAATTTTCACGACAAATCGTACTGAAGGTACGATTTGTCTTTTGCTTTACTTTTTTTTCTGTAAATATTTCTACTGGCAAATTTTGCCTTCAGCAAAACTTGCCATGGGAATAATTTTATTTTAATTTATGGAATGTGAAGAAAATTGCTGACGCAATTTTCTTCACTGATTGAATAGATAAGCTAACCATGTTTTAAGCATGGTTAGCTTATGTGAAAAATTTATGCTGGAAATATTTTGATGTTTCCTTTCTTTTCTTTTCCTTAATTCTATCCCTTTGTAATTAGGTGTTTGTTTTAGGCATGTAACATGCCTTATATAGGTTGTTAGAAATTGGTGTACACATTTTTATCTTTACCTATATCAAGGCTGCTGTATTGTTCTGTATGCAATACATGTCACTGTGTTTTTTAGTGCTTCCTTAAATCGTCCTTCAATTCTAACCGTTCCCTGATTCAATAGATTTCCACATGTGGAATTATACGAGAGGTCTGTTGTTAAATCGAAAGCAAGTAGAAAACACCCATTGTCGAAGAATTTTTTTGAAATTTGGTGTCCTTTATCGAAATAATGAATACCGGTTCCTTTAAACAGCGTAATATATCCTCGAGTGCTAGCAGGATTTTCTTTTGAATAATCAAATTCTAGAGATTGATTTGGTACCTGTACGCCGTTCACCGATAAGTTAAGCCTGGTGATGTTGTTGTGCTTGAAGTTGTAAGAAGTTTTTGTTCGTTTTCCGTTATATGCATCGTTGTCAACCATGCCAAAGCCTAGCAGATTTGGCAACTGTCCTATAATCACATTGTCCAATGATAATGTAAATGTATTTGCGGGTATTGTATAAGTCTTAATTAGATTTCATACGGATATTTAGCGTTGGAGCGTTGGAGAACAGCTTTATGAGCCAGCAAGATGTTAGGATTGATAGTTACATGATTCATGTACATAGTTTCTTCTACTATCTTAACTCGTGGGGAATTGTCATCATCTTTTCCCCAAAGGTAAAATTCGGGTTTTTCGAGTGATAAAACTACCCATAAATCAACACCGTTCATTACTAATTTATCTTGATTAAACATATCGCCGTGAATCTTTCCCATTAGGTCAACAACATTACTTTTATCAAACAGCTTTTGTGTTGCTAAATAACCTTTATTTAGCTCAGGATTTTCAGCTACCTTCATATTATTTTGATCGAGATACCAGCCAACCGATTCCAAATGTGTTGAAGCGGCATCTTTCCCGTAATTTAATTAGTTCTCAATATAGGCTCTATATTTGTAATTGTTATCAGTTTGAGCTAGTGGTTTTCCATTTAAGTAAATTGTACATTGACGGAAAAGTGCATGGAGTATGTTATTTACAAGGCCAGGGCCTTCATCACGAACAGTGTCTTTGGTTTTATCCGGCTTAGTTATTTCGATACCTTCACCTGTGTAAAGTTCTTCTTTTCTATCTTTGATTTTACCCAGTTGTAATTTCAAACGAGGGTATATGCTTGATAAGTCTCGATATGTATCACCATGTCCTAGCGATACAAATTCCAATATCGACGAGTTATCTAGAGAAGCTATAGGTTTATAAGATACCTCTTCAGTTTTTAAGATGCTGCTGTGTACAGGTGGTGTAGACAGAAGGTCTAACTCAGATTTCATGCATTCGTTGTATGAAGGCATGTTGTCTATTTATTAAAAATATCTAACACCTCCGTTTGGAGAAATATATCCGTAAAGAAGTTGGACAGGTTGTCTATATTAGTATCAATAGCCACTGGTCTAGTTAAATATTCGCCGGAACTTTGCTTTTCGTATCGAACATTCGAAATGTTCCTACCTTTAATAATTTTTCGCTTTTCGGCCGGTTTAGCATTAATTGAATCTTTATTCAATCTATTCAAGATGTTAAAAATCGTATCCTTAATGTGAATAAATATCTTTTGTTTTTCGTGCTCACTAAGAGTTTGATCATCAAAGTGAACATTTGATATAAAAAGCGTAATAAGATCTCTAACATTAAGATGAGACGGTAGTGGTTTCTTTATTTTGATTGTGACTCCTAAATCTTCCAACCGCAGTTCAAATACATCATGTACCCTTTTGCCACCAGCATTTTTTTCTGTCTCACGCGCTCTTTTTATGCTAAGCGTGGCATGTGTGTATTTGTCTATCGAATCTTGTATGACAGCATACTTTCTCTTTTGTCTAGGAATTTGTCCAAATACTTCATCAACAAAGGCTACAACTGACTCATAGTTTTTATATTTTAAAATAACATTTTCTGAAGCCCTTTTACCCCGATATATATGTAATGTAAACTCATCTGGATCCTGTTTGTAACTTACTTCGGGTATAACGCCATCGAAAAAGTCAGCCTCTAACCGATCCTACATCTTTTTCTTAACATCATCCAAGTACATGGTATACCATGATGGTAAAATAGCGTTATAAAATGTTAGTAGGAATGCAGCCAAATTTGCTTGTCCTGCTCTGTAACTAGCTTGCTCAAGATTCTCTTTAGTCCACTCAAGTTTAACGGTTTCATTTATTTTGATGTTAAGTGATTCAATTTCTTTTCTATGCTGCTCTCTTATTTCTTTCAACGGATCAGCCTTTTAACATTTCTCTGATTTACTTCTTCAGCTGTATTTCGCTTGACTCCTCCTTTTATGACATGGTATGGCAATGAAATTTCAGTTATTCCAACACACCAGTCATCAGTAACTTTCATGTTGTAGGTAGTGCATTTGTAAAAGGTGATAGCGTATTTTCGGGATAAAACTGCATGGAATTATTACTTAAAAGGCATACGTAAGTCATTATCTTTTATATCTACAGGCATTTTTAAATTCTTTTCCAATCAACGTTCGGTACACATGAGAATTGCTGCTTATTATTATTACAGGCTTTCCCAAGTAATTGCTGCTATGCTGGCACTTCTAGCTTTTGCTGCGTTTTTTAGGCGATCACTTTATCGGACAACTTTCTTAACTGGCAACGAAAGCATATATTGACTGGGATCTAGCAGAGAAGGCCTTAATATAGATTGATTTCAGGACGGTTTTCTACCTTCGTCACCTGTAGTACTTTCCGTGTCGAGTTCTTTTTATATGTTCACAGCTTTATCTATACTCATCTCTGCAGGTACAGTGTACTGGGTTATACCATCCCCAGCTGTGATTACCTTATAATCTTTATCGCGAGACTTGGTTTCAGAAAACGTCTTAGGTATTTGTGAAGGTGGTTTCAGACTTTTTCCTATACCACTAGCTGATAAGTGGCGTTTGCAAGCAGGTGATAATAGTTGTCTTGTCGGTGATATTTCAGCAAGTTCGAAGAAATCCTCTTCCATTCTTTCAGGTGTATTTTCTTTTAAGGGTGATGTTTGTGTTGATATTTCATCTTTAAAAATATTTTAGTTTGAGTAGAACTATCCCGCAAGCTTTTCTGCTTATCTTGCGGTAGGCGAATAAACTTAGTTTGAGTAGCACTATCCCGCAAACTTTTCTGTTTTTCTTGCGGTATTTGAATATATGGTTTTTCATTTAACACATGCACAGCTTTCCGTCTTAAGTTTGAAAACTCTATTAATTCATTTCGGTAATTGTACTATTTCTCCCTATCAGATAAATGCTTTTTTTTTTAATATTTTATCCATGGTCTTATCGAACCTAGATTGATTCAGGGAATCCTCAATCTCGTTTTTCAAGTTTTCCTATACTTCTGGTGAAAGAAGTAACATTTTATTAAGATTATTGTTTTTAAACATATTTCTTGATTAATGAACCAATTACACCTGATAATACACTGGTAAGAAACTTCCTCGCTGTATCAGTATTTTACGTTGTCTGGGTACAGATCTTTTTGCAACAACTAATTTTCGTAAATCCTTTTTATACTTACAGAGCGAATTGTATATTTTTCCATGAGTGATATGGTTTCCCTTCAAAGTATTAAGAGTAATTTCGCGAAGAGTTTTTATGACTTCGGGTTCGGCATTTTTAATATTGGCCTGCCTTAATTTCGGTTTTGCTGTTTTAAGAATATATAGCATATGCTTGTTGTCCCTTAATCGATTCATTCGTGACACCATTTTTACTGATTAAAGGCGGACAGAAACAAATTGTAAATGTCTTATTAAAAATATCAGTACGAAATCTTAACACCTCGTTGATATCTTGAATGAAATCTATCAGTAATTAGCCATGTGGTACCTGTGTAATCTCTGTATATATTTTTACCAGATCCGAACTATTTTCTGAATAAATCGCTAAATGAATAAACTGACTCTTACCTCGGGGGTTTTTAAACACAACAGTTAAGTGATATGTCTCGGCAAAACTTACCCTGATGAAATAGATTTTGTGTTACAAGGATTGCTGAAAGATTGCGATGGTGTGATCCTTTTGTAAAGAATTCACAAACTTGTCTGCTAAAAGCATTTAACATCATATCCAATACAATTAATGTAGGTTCCTGTGTATAATTTCTAAACTCTTCAGGAATACTATCAATATATTCGATGTTAGCATATGTGGTATCTGACGGCAGAGCCCCTTGTTCTGTATTACACCAGATAACTCTTGTTATTTGCGGTCGTGTTAAAAATATATTATTTAGAAGGTTTTTTATAAATGCTGTTTTTCCACAGCCTGAAGGCCCTGCGACCATCATTGTAAACGGATGATTAGACTTTATCATTGCCGGTTTTAAAATATTTTATATAAAGCTGTTATTCATTGGCCGTATTTATACATTCTGTAAAATGAGCGGAAAACAAGTCGTTAATGAACTGCATAAACCAGCTCGCAAGAACTTAAAACGCAGAGTGTTACTATTAAGGGTATCGATGATTTGTGGCAGGCAAACTTGGTCGATATGGGTTCGTACTCGTCAGAAAACCAGGGTTTTCGTTTTCTTCTTACTGTAATCGATACCTTTTCAAAATATGCTTGTGCATTACCAATTTAAGGTAAGAAGGCTTCAGAAATTGTTAAGGCAATGCAGTCTCTTTTTAATCGAGGCCGCATTCCAAGAAACTTACAAACAGATGATGGAAAGGAGTTGTTTAATAAACCGTTCCAACAGCTTCTAAAACGATATGATATCAACCATTATTCAACTTACAGCGCTTTAAAAGCTTCAATTGTAGAAAGGTTTAACAGAAGGTTAAAAGGCATGATGTGGAAAGAATTCAGTATGAACGGGAATTATCATTAGATTAGCCTGCTAGCTAAGTTAATAGAAACCTATAATACAATAAAGCATCGCACGGTTAAAATGCGGCGTGTAGATGTTAGTCCACGCAACGAAAAACGTTTATTATCGACTGTATATAAATATCCAAAAATGAAATCAAAACCGATATATAAAGAAGGCGATTTTGTCCGTATAAGTAAATATAAGCATGTATTTGAGAAAGGTTATACTCCTAATTGGTCTACTGAAGTATTTAAAATAAATGAGGTCAAAAGAACATTTCCAACTACTTATATTCTCGAGGATTACGCAAGAGATGTAATTCAGGGAAGTTTTATGAACTCGAACTGGCCCCAGTCAATTATCTTGATCTTTGTTTAGTAGAAAAAATTTCAAAAAGACGTGGAAATAAAGTCTTTGTAAAGTAGTTCGGTTTCTCAGCAAAACATAATTCCTGGATTGATTTTTAAAGACTTACTGTAATATTTCTAAACACAGTCATCATGTTAATCTTAAAGAGAGAATCTGACCGTTTAAAAACCTTCCATAATCTACCTTTAGATGACAGAAAGTGTTGCAAACTAGCAAGAAGCGGTTTCTTTTACACAAATCTTAAAGATAAAATAAAGTGTTATTTTTCCCCCCTGGAAATGTATGCTATGAACTGCCCAGAAGACGTTGAAGCAGAACATATACGTCTCTCCCCAAAGTGTGTCTACGCAAACGGTAGGGATGTTTGTGACCCGTACAACCAGCCATTGTTGCAGTCAAACTCATCAAAATATATATTTAATACATTAAAATTTTCAGCAGGAGCAATTATTGTTTCAGGATTGTGCTGTGAAATTTATTACTTTTACCGGGTATTTAAATAAAAAACAAGGCAAGTTGAACGACACACCTACAATTAAATATTCTAGTTTCGATTCAACAGAAGGATTTTCGCAACGGAAAAGATGACACAGAGAGCGGAAAAAATTAAAAATTATTCAATAAAAATTGATATAACCTACTTTTCGTGTTTTTTTCATTTTTCGGAGTTCAAGTTCACCAAACCGGCAACCTGTTTTCACCGGCACGAGCCCCTTTGTTTACATATGTACCTGCAGCAGATCTGTTGGCCAGTCGACTCTTTTTTATTTTAGTTTTTTCTTTTTGTTTACGTTCTCATTTTCTACTCGCTCGTTTCAACTAAAGATCATCAAAACATGCATGATCTCCCATTCCCACACACGTTTACATACCAAAGTGGAACAAAAAAGGTCGATCCACCCATTTAATGGAAAGAATTCCAGCGTCTCCATTTAACTCACACATTTGAGACTTTCGACAACTCATAGTCGCACAGAATTTTTTACTCGTTTTATGTTTCCGGAGTTTTTTTGAAGATCCACCTACCTCCCACAATTTGAAATGGGTTCTGTAAGATGGAGTTAAATTTCATAGATCTCAAATTCAATTTTGCAAATATGAATCCTTGTGTACAAGTGGGCTTGGTAAATAATGTATTGATATTGCAGACAGCACCTCTGTAGCAGATACTGTCTAGTTTCAGTGGATGGAGTTTTATTAGGCTGATCTCTGCTTAAAAATGTAAGTTTTGGTGCAGAGCAGATGTCAACAGGCAAGTAAAAAAGAGTTAAAGAATTTTTATTAATTTGGATGGGGATACGAATTATTTTCTTGCTGCCTAGTTTTCCGTCGATATTGTCTAGGGCTTTCGATGAATTTGCGCTGTCGTTTGTATATGCGAGGGGTTGCCCAGATTGACCACCCGCTGTATCCAGTTTCCCTGCCCGGATTCCGATGAAGTTCGACTATTTTATCTATTTGGAGAAGGTGATCTTGCCGAGATATTCGCATTATTATATCTCGGCGGTGAAGTTCGATTCTCTCGGAATACTGGTTGCTGCCAGTTCCTGTTTTATAGCTGTCTATTTGCCATGTTTGCCAGTGGACTTGTATTTATTTCCCGAAAATTATTTTGGTTTCCTGGGCTGTTGTTAGAACGGTTATTATTCGCAGCTCTTGTCCTGCATTGTCCTATGGTGTGCCCAATTCGATGACAATATCGACAAGTGTGGACCTGCGACGGCGATATGATTTTATTGAAATCTGGAGAGGCTGCAATTGCGAGTTTGGTTTTGGAACTGCGTTGAAATTTTGCGTGGAGCGTTGTATGACTTGATGCAGCATGCCCCAGTCTATTACATTTGAAACAACGAAGAATCGAATTTATTTTTTGCGTAAAGGGGTTTTCATTTAACTTGTTATTTACTTGAAAGCCGAGCTGTTTCTGCTCTAAACATGATGCATGTTCCAAGATGTGTAATTTTAATGCACAAAATGATTTATCGGAATGCACTTTGGCTAAAGTTTGGAGTTGGACATTTATTAGCCCATCATCGATACCTCTCATTGCTTGATATTTGTTATCTTTTAAAAGAGACTTTATAAGAGCTCTATCAATTGTATATGAGTGTGTTCCTTCATTTAGCTTTGACAGTGTTACATTGGACAGGGACTACAAGGAAGATCTAGAGGTTTTGACTTCGAAGGTCTGAGTCAACAGAGATTTTAATTCAGACCAATCTGATATTTGGTTGTACCTGAATACATCATACGCTTCGGCGGATAGTTTGCGCCTTATTAAGCTAAGGAGGGAGTGCTTTTCGTTCGCCGTCGATGCCGTCACGTATATATCATCACTAGTTGAATTGGATTTGTGAAGATCTTTGGGATTTCCATTAAAGTTGGGGATTAACGATCCAGCTTCTGATAGAAGGACGGTAGATAGTCTGTGAAGTTATGTGTATTATTCGATACGTTTTGGATTCGAGAGTCTAATTGCTTTTGAAGCGCAATTATCGTGTCTGTGTATGATGTTTCTACCTCGGCGTATACATCATTTTTGAAATAATCATGCTCCAAATCATTAGGGCCGGTATATGAAATTATTTCACTATGCGTCGCCTCAAAATCATCCCAGTATTTGTGCAATGAATTGAAGTTTTGTGTCAGATATGTCTGGGTTGGAGTTGATAATGAACTGATCGACTGTATAGTTCGTGATATTGACTTTTGTCTATAATCTTGTAACCTAAACCGTACTGTATTAGATTGATCTTTGTCTGTGCTGTCCTGGTTATCGGTTGCAGCTGTTTTCTGAGAAGTTTTTGGAAGTGGAATGAAAAACGGGTTATTTGTGCGCTCCGTATGGAGAGTTATAGACTTCAACCTATCGGACAGAGTTGCCTTGGTAAATTTGTGCCAGTCTTCTGTTTTATCATAGCATGACTGTTTGAAATAGTCATGAGTCTCATCGAATTCATCATGATCTTGAAAAAGGGTTTCGATTTTTTCAAATGAAGCCCACAGTTCTTCCAAATTTTGGAGTATTTCAGAAGTAAAATCTGAAGTCCTTTTGCTTTTATTGCCTCGATGATAATCGGCCAGAATTTTTCTAATTGCTGCCAAGCAAAGCTCGTCAAACGTTTTGGTTAATTCAGTCATGTTGTTATGTAGTATGGAGCGTAAAGATTGGGGAATTAGGTAGAAATTGGAATGAATATTTATTAAAATTAAGAGTGCCTATGTGTATTATACAGGACGTAAAAATTGGTAGATGTGTATATATGTATACTGCAGAACATGGCGATTAAATATGTTTATTATAATTAAAAATATATCTAATATATTAATAATGTTTAAATATTTTTGTTCAAATAAAATTGACGTTTAATGTAAGGAAAGAGGGAAAAAAATGTATCAATATGATGGAACTATTTCTGGAATTTGCTAAAGAAAGAAACTTCAATACAATATTCACAAAAAAAGGAAATATTCGAGAAGAAATAACTAAGAGAATGTTCACTCTTGCAACCAATATCTTTCTCCTGAACAGTAGGCTCTCGAAGTCCTATCGCAAGGGATCGATTATTGATTTCAACCGAAGTCCTCTGACCAGCAAGCTCACGCAGTCTTACCGCAGAGGTCGCTTCTAGGAAGAGTGGACCTTATTGTTATTACTGATCACTGAATATGTTTTAGCCTTGGTTAATTGTAATGTTTCGTAAAGTACTGAATAATATAATTATATATGCATAATTCAATATAGAAAAATGAATGTATGTATTATGTAGATATATATGGTTAAAAAATAAATAAAAAAAGGTTCAATCTTTTCTATTTCTACCTCAATTTTAGTCCAATTTATCAATTTTCTGTTGTTGTGCAGAACAATGATTGTTATGTTGGGCGTGTGGCCTGATGATTTCTATTGAAGAAGTTGTTGTTGTTGGTACGATTTGTCGAGCGTCCAGGCTGACGTCTTCTTGCAGATTTAAAATTAAAGGTGAACGTGTCTTTGCTGTTCTTTTTGATGAATTCGTTGGGTTGATGCTGGATGTTGTTGAGGATGAAGATAATGATGATACGTCACACGTCCTGGGTGACGATTTCTAGGAGGCTTCCTTCTGGGAATCGTCTCGGTGAGGCAGGGACGAAGCCTCGCTAAATTCCCTCGTTGGAGCACTAAGGCACTCTAAACTTATTTATTATTTCCTCTAAGTACCCTATATGAAGGGTACCCCGCCTTCTATTTCTTTTCTTTTTAATTCCACTTTTTATGATCTTGTGGCGAATTTTATTATTTTTAACTTTTTTTAATTTTAATTTAATTAACTTTTTTATTTAAAGGCACTGGATTTTGGGCTAGGTACACAAAACAATTATGAAGAGACTGTATTTGCAGAAGTACCGCTTTTACCAACATGTTTTGTTTTCCTTATTTTTATTTAATTTCAATTTAATTGATTTTTATAAAAAAGCGCTGGGTTGTTGGGAAGGTACTCCGCTGCCACCAATATGCTGTACTTTGCGCACTCCGTGCTCCTGGGGGAGAGAGTGGGCATAGGTTTTAGTTAAATTATTTCACACAATGTTCCTTTTTCAGGCAAAATTTTGTTTTATATTTATTTTCTAATTAGACTTTCTTTTATAAATTTCGACTACAACCTATTCTTTTATTTTCCAAATAGTAAAACTTCTTTTTGTTTTACTTTCCGAATTAGACTTTCTTTTATAAATTTCACCTGTGTTTATTGGATCCAAAATGTTTGATTTAAACCACTGATATTTTGATGTGTAATCTCGACGGGATGGAAAGAACGACTCCCTGAGGATCAGCGATATTGCGCGCAGGTACCCGTGAAAGCTTCAAAAAGCTTTTTATTCTTTTTATTATTTTCTCACTCTCACGACGTCTAAAAATCGTACGTGAGTAAATGTAGAATAGTTTGGATGCAAGCTATATGCAGCAATGCAAAACTGCAATCCGATATGCACTTGTCCGTCCGTCTTGAAATATTATTTTTAAGAGGGACCGAATAATTGTGATAATTGTATGTGTGTATGTACATACAATTAAATTGAAGGAAGTAAGTAATGTACGTATGTACAGTGTATATACGTAGAAAAAGTAAGAAGACACTGACAGGTAAGTATGCATACCGTGTGAGTGGAATTTGTGTCTGATAACAAAAATGCAATTTATGCTAAATTGCATTTTGTTATAATATGGGACAATTCGAAGGAAGAAAATAGTCCTTTAAGTATGGTTTTACTTATTTTGTGCCGTATGAAACGAAGCAGTGGGGTGATTCCACCGCAAATGTTCCTGAGAGTTGTGTTGAAATGGGGTTTATTGGGAACTGAAGTAGGAATGAATTTTAAATCAGCGTGGCTCATTTTTGTTCAACATGTTTTTACTAAAAATATGGTTTTAGACGGTTATTATGTACCGTTACGGTACATTTACCAAATATGATTGTGGTATTCACATCACTTAGTATTGCGATTACCTGATAAGGTCCTACCCAGATTTGGGAAAGCTTATGTTTTCTGTTTTCGTTCTTAATGAGGACCTTGTCTCTTATATGAGCACTGTGAGCTAGCGAATAAGTTCTTTCGTGCCGTGGCATATGATTTTTGGAGCTTATACTTCAATATATGGTAATAGCTCTCATGATTGTAAATGGGTTCGGGATCCCGTTTTAAATTTGATGGGACATCCGCTGTGAAGCGGTAAAGGCAGTCCATTGGGGTAAGTTTAGTACCCTCGTGTACACTATTATTATATATGAATGCAGCGGTTCGTAGGTATTGGTCCCATGTTTTGGGATTTTCATCTACGATTGTTCGCAGGTATTCTGTGAAGGGTCTATGTGCAAGCTCTAGTGTTCCATTACATTGTGGGTGGTATGCTGAAGTTTTTAACTTCTTTACCTTAAGAAGCTTACATATACTTTTGAATAATTCACTCAGGAAATTTGATCCCTGATCTGTCAGTATTCTTTTGGGTATGCGATAGCGCGTAACGATTTCATCAAAGAAAACTTGGGCTACTGTGATTGCTTCTACATTAGGTATTGCATACAAGCCGACAAATTTTGTTGGATTATCTTGAAAGGTCAAGATATGTTTGTTACCTGATGTGCTCTCTTATAATGGACCTACAATATCGAGGTAAACTGCGTTGAAGGGCTGTTCTGCGATGTCCGTGATTACCATCGGCATTTTATATTGTGGAAATGCTTTCATCGTCGGGCACTTTGGGCATTTCTTATATATTTTTTAATGTCGCTAAGCACGTATAACCACCCATACTTGCGTCTTACCCGTTTGAAAGTTTTTATGACACCTTGATGGCCACCGAATGGAGAATCGTGATAATCTTTTAATATTGTTCGGATATCTGTGGGGCTCGTGATTAATTCAGGTATCTTACCCGTACTTACTTTTTGATCAAGCAATGCGAAGTCTTGTATATCTGCGTCTGGGACCTGAATTCCGTTTTGATGTACTTTCGTGTGCTCGCTTAACTCCGTATTGGAGCTATTTTGGGTCACTTGAGCCATTTGCTTCTGAGCGCGAGTCACGATGAAACAATGAGCGGATTTCTTTTTCTTCTTATTGTTTGTGGAATGATCTTCCTCCACATCTGAATCCATCGTGTTGTGGACTACGGCTTTTACCATTAACATACTGCCAAAACTGGCTTCTGTTAATGCGTGAGGGATGCGACGTCGTGCATCTGTATTAGTGTTGTACTTGCCTGGTTTGTATTCGATGTTGTAATCGAATTCGGATAATTTGTGGTGAAATCTCACCAAACGGGAAAGTAGGGTCTTTCACATTCAAGACAGCTTTGAGAGGTTTATGGTCTTTATAGACCGTGAATTTCCATAGGCTATGGGCTGGTACTTTCCGACTTCTCCTTGAGAAAGAACAGCTCCTAGAGCCTCGTTATTTGCGTCCGTTATTAGATTGAACGACTTTGAAAAATCGGGATAAATTAGAAGTGGTGGAGAAATTAAAGCTTTTTTTATGCTTTCAAATGCTTCTCGGTATTTCTCAGTCCAAGTGAATTTTACATCCTTTCGGAGTGAATTCGTAATTGGGCGTACAATTCTGGAGAAGTCTGGAATGAATTTGCTGTAGTGATTGGCAGGTCCCAAAAATGATTTAACCTGCCTTCCTGTTATTGGAACAGGAAATATTTGGATACAGGCCGTTTTACTTGGGTCTGGTAGGGCTCCTTCGCTAGAACATTATGTCCTAGGTAAACAACTTCTCTTCTTAGAAACTTTCACTTTTCTGGCTGCAGTTTCAAGTTGTTCTCTCTCAGCTTGTCGAAGACTTTTCTCAACTTTTAGTTGTGCCCATTTAAATTTCGATAGAAGAATTCTTAAGAACTTTTATTTAATGATTCTAAATTAAATCATAAATACAAGAAGAAAAATCAACCGCCTCGTCCGGGGTTTGAATCCGGGACCTTCCGCTTGCCGGGCGACTGCTCTTACCACTGAGCTAACGAGACAGATGATTTTCCCTCTTGCATTTATCGATTTATAATTAGCCTACTAAGCCACGTTTTGCTTTCAGCTGGCATTAACCAGTAACGATGAAAGCGCACAAATAAATTTTTGTAAATTCAATTTTTTAATATTTTCCTGACGGGAATCGAACCTACACTTGTTAGAACCGGTCAAGATAGAGGATAGAGGAATTCTTAAGAACTTTTATTTAATGATTCTAAATTAAATCATAAATACGAGAAGAAAAAACAACCGCCTCGTCCGGGGTTTGAAACCGGGGCCTTCCGCTTGCCGGGCGACGGCTCTTACCCTGAGCTAACGAGACAGATGATTTTCCCTCTTGCATTTATCAATTTATAATTAGCCTACTAAGCCACGTTTTGCTTTCAGCTGGCATTAACCAGTAACGATGAAAGCGCACAAATAAATTTTTGTAAATTCAATTTTTTCATTTTTTCCCTGACGGGAATCGAACCTACACTTGTTAGAATCGGTCAAAATAGAGGATAGAAGAATCCTTAAGAACTTTTATTTAATGATTCTTAATTAAATCATAAATACAAGAAGGAAAAACAACCACCTCGTCCGAGGTTTGAAACCCGGACCTTCCGCTTGCCGGGCGACTACTCTTACCACTGAGCTAAGGAGACAGATGATTTTCCCTCTTGCATTTATCAATTTATAATTAGCCTACTAAGCCACGTTTTGCTTTCAGCTGGCATTAACCAGTAACGATGGAAGCGCACAAATAAATTTTTGTAAATTCAATTTTTTAATTTTTTCCCTGAAGGGAATCGAACCTACACTGTTAGAATCGGTCAAGATAGAGGATAGAAGAATTCTTAAGAACTTTTATTTAATGATTCTAAATTAAATCAAAAATACAAGAAGAAAATCAACCGCCTCGTCCGGGGTTTGAAACCGGGACCTTCCGCTTGCCGGGCGACTGCTCTTACCACTGAACTAACGAGACAGATGATTTTCCCTCTTGCATTTATCAATTTATAATGAGCCTACTAAGCCACGTTTTGCTTTCAGCTGGCATTAACCAGTAACGATGAAAGCGCACAAATAAATTTATGTAAAATCAATTTTTTAATTTTTCCCCTAACGGGAATCGAACCTACACTTGTTAGAATCGGTCAAGATAGAGGATAGAAGAATTCTTAAGAACTTTTATTTAATGATTCTAAATTAAATCATAAATACAAGAAGTATAAACAACCGCCTCGTCCGGGGTTTAAAATACGGACTTCCGCTTGCCGGGCGACTGCTCTTACCACTGAGCTAACGAGACAGATGATTTTCCCTCATGCACTTATCAATTTATAATGAGCCTACTAAGCCACGTTTTGCTTTCAGCTGGCATTAACCAGTAACGATGAAAGCGCACAAATAAATTTATGTAAGTTCAATTTTATAATTTTTCCCCTGACGGGAATCGAACCTACACTTGTTAGAATCGGTCAAGATAGAGGATAGAAGAATTCTTAAGAACTTTTATTTAATGATTCTAAATTAAATCATAAATACAAGAAGTATAAACAACCGCCTCGTCCGGGGTTTAAAATCCGGACTTCCGCTTGCCGGGCGACTGCTCTTACCACTGAGCTAACGAGACAGATGATTTTCCCTCTTGCATTTCTCAATTTAAAATTAGCCTACTAAACCACGTTTAGCTTTCAGCTGGCATTAACCAGTAACAATGAAAACGCACAAATAAATTTTTGTAAATTCAATTTTTTTAATTTTTCCCTGACGGGAATCGAATCTACACTTATTAGAATCGCTCAAGATAGAGGATAGAAGAATTCTTAAGAACTTTTATTTAATGATTCTAAATTAAATCATAAATACAAGAAGAAAAAACAACCGCCTCGTCCGGGGATTGAAACCCGGACCTTCCGCTTGCCGGGCGACTGCTCTTACCCTGAGCTAACGAGGCAGATGATTTTCCCTCTTGCATTTATCAATTTATAATTAGCCTACTAAGCCACGTTTTGCTTTCAGCTGGCATTAACCAGTAACGAAGAAAGCGCACAAATAAATTTTTGTAAATTCAATTTTTTAATTTTTCCCCTGACGGGAATCGAACCTACACTTGTAAGAATCGGTCAAGATAGAGGATAGAAGAATTCTTAAGAACTTTTATTTAATGATTCTAAATTAAATCATAAATACAAGAAGAAAAAACAACCGCCTCGTCCGAGGTTTGAAACCCGGACCTTCCGCTTGCCGGGCGACTGCTCTTACCACTGAGCTAAAGAGACAGACGATTTTCCGTCTTGCATTTATCAATTTATAATTAGCCTACTAAACCACGTTTTGCTTTCAGCTGGCATTAACCAGTAACGATGAAAGCGCACAAATAAATTTTTGTTAAATCAATTTTTTAATTTTTCCCCTGACGGGAATCGAACCTACACTTGTTAGAATCGGTCAAGGTAGAGGATAGAAGAATTCTTAAGAACTTTTATTTAATGATTCTAAATTAAATCATAAATACAAGAAGAAAAATCAACCGCCTCGTACGAGGTTTGAAACCCGGACCATCCGCTTGCCGGGCGACTGCTCTTACCACTGAGCTAAAGAGACAGATGATTTTCCCTCTTGCATTTATCAATTTATAATTAGCCTACTAAGCCACGTTTTGCTTTCAGCTGCCATTAACCAGTAACGATGAAAGCGCACAAATAAATTTTTGTAAATTCAATTTTTTAATTTTTCTCCTGACGGGAATCGAACCTACACTTGTTAGAATCGGTCAAGATAGAGGATAGAAGAATTCTTAAGAACTTTTATTTAATGATTCTAAATTAAATCATAAATACAAGAAGAAAAAACAACCGCCTCGCCCGGGGTTTGAAACCAGGACCTTCCGCTTGCCGGGCGACTGCTCTTACCACTGAGCTAACGAGACAGATGATTTGCCTTCTTGCATTTATCAATTTATAATTAGCCTACTAAGCCACGTTTTGCTTTCAGCTGGCATTAACCAGTAACGATGAAAGCGCAAAAATAAATTTTTGTAAATTCAATTTTTTAATTTTTCCCCTGACGGGAATCGAACCTACACTTGTTAGAACCGGTCAAGATAGAGGAAAGAAGAATTCTTAAGAACTTTTATTTAACGATTCTAAATTAAATCATAAATACAAGAAGAAAAAACAACCGCCTCGTCCGGGGTTTAAAACCCGGACCTTCCGCTTGCCGGGCGACTGCTCTTACCACTGAGCTAACGAGACAGATGATTTTCCCTCTTGCATTTATCAATTTATAATTAGCCTACTAAGCCACGTTTAGCTTTCAGCTGGCATTAACCTGTAACGATGAAAACGCACAAACAAATTTTTGTAAATTCAATTTTTTAATTTTTCCCTGACGGGAATCGAACCTACACTTGTTAGAATCGGTCAAGATAGAGGATAGAAGAATTCTTAAGAACTTTTATTTAATGATTCTAAATTAAATCATAAATACAAGAAGAAAAAACAACCGCCTCGTCCGGGGTTTGAAACCGGGGCCTTCCGCTTGCCGGGCGACGGCTCTTACCCTGAGCTAACGAGACAGATGATTTTCCCTCTTGCATTTATCAATTTATAATTAGCCTACTAAGCCACGTTTTGCTTTCAGCTGGCATTAACCAGTAACGATGAAAGCGAACAAAAAAATTTTTGTAAATTCAATTTTTTAATTTTTTCCCTGACGGGAATCGAACCTACACTTGTTAGAATCGGTCAAAATAGAGGATAGAAGAATCCTTAAGAACTTTTATTTAATGATTCTTAATTAAATCATAAATACAAGAAGGAAAAACAACCACCTCGTCCGAGGTTTGAAACCCGGACCTTCCGCTTGCCGGGCGACTGCTCTTACCACTGAGCTAAGGAGACAGATGATTTTCCCTCTTGCATTTATCAATTTATAATTAGCCTACTAAGCCACGTTTTGCTTTCAGCTGGCATTAACCAGTAACGATGAAAGCGCACAAATAAATTTTTGTAAATTCAATTTTTTAATTTTTTCCCTGAAGGGAATCGAACCTACACTTGTTAGAATCGGTCAAGATAGAGGATAGAAGAATTCTTAAGAACCTTTATTTAATGATTCTAAATTAAATCAAAAATACAAGAAGAAAAATCAACCGCCTCGTCCGGGGTTTGAAACCGGGACCTTCCGCTTGCCGGGCGACTGCTCTTACCACTGAACTAACGAGACAGATGATTTTCCCTCTTGCATTTATCAATTTATAATGAGCCTACTAAGCCACGTTTTGCTTTCAGCTGGCATTAACCAGTAACGATGAAAGCGCACAAATAAATTTATGTAAAATCAATTGTTTAATTTTTCCCCTAACGGGAATCGAACCTACACTTGTTAGAATCGGTCAAGATAGAGGATAGAAGAATTCTTAAGAACTTTTATTTAATGATTCTAAATTGAATCATAAATACAAGAAGTATAAACAACCGCCTCGTCCGGGGTTTAAAATCCGGACTTCCGCTTGCCGGGCGACTGCTCTTACCACTGAGCTAACGAGACAGATGATTTTCCCTCATGCACTTATCAATTTATAATGAGCCTACTAAGCCACGTTTTGCTTTCAGCTGGCATTAACCAGTAACGATGAAAGCGCACAAATAAATTTATGTAAGTTCAATTTTTTAATTTTTCCCCTGACGGGAATCGAACCTACACTTGTTAGAATCGGTCAAGATAGAGGATAGAAGAATTCTTAAGAACTTTTATTTAATGATTCTAAATTAAATCATAAATACAAGAAGTATAAACAACCGCCTCGTCCGGGGTTTGAAACCGGGGCCTTCCGCTTGCCGGGCGACTGCTCTTACCACTGAGCTAACGAGACAGAACTTTTCCCTCTTGCATTTATCAATTTATAATTAGCCTACTAAGCCACGTTTTGCTTTCAGCTGCCATTAACCAGTAACGATGAAAGCGCACAAATAAATTTTTGTAAATTCAATTTTTTAATGTTTTCCCTGACGGGAATCGAACCTACACTTGTTAGAATCGGTCAAGATAGAGGATAGAAGAATTCTTAAGAACTTTTATTAAATGATTCTAAATTAAATCATAAATACAAGAAGAAAAAACAACCGCCTCGTCCGGGGTTTGAAACTCGGACCTTCTGCTTGCCGGGCGACTGCTCTTACCACTGAGCTAACGCGACAGATGATTTTCCCTCTTGCATTTATCAATTTATAATTAGCCTACTAAGCCACGTTTTGCTTTCAGCTGGCATTAACCAGTAACGATGAAAGCGCACAAATAATTTATTGTAAATTCAATTTTTTAATTTTTCCCTTGACGGGAATCGAACATACACTTGTTAGAATCGGTCAAGATAGAGGATAGAAGAATTCTTAAGAACTTTTAATTAACGATTCTAAATTAAATCAAAAATACAAGAAGAAAAATCAACCGCCTCGTCCGGGGTTTGAAACCGGGACCTTCCGCTTGCCGGGCGACTGCTCTTACCACTGAACTAACGAGACAGATGATTTTCCCTCTTGCATTTATCAATTTATAATGAGCCTACTAAGCCACGTTTTGCTTTCAGCTGGCATTAACCAGTAACGATGAAAGCGCACAAATAATTTTTTGTAAATTCAATTTTTTAATTTTTCCCCTGACGGTAATCCAACCTCCACTTGTTAGAATCGGTCAAGATAGAGGATAGAAGAATTCTTAAGGACTTTTATTTAATGATTCTAAATTAAATCATAAATACAAGAAGAAAAAACAACCGCCTCGTCCAGGGTTTAAAATCCGGACTTCCGCTTGCCGGACGACTGCTCTTACCACTGAGCTAACGAGACAGACCTTTTCCCTCTGGCATTTATCAATTTATAATTAGCCTACTAAGCCACGTTTTGCTTTCAGCTGCCATTAACCAGTAACGATGAAAGCGCACAAATAAATTTTTGTAAATTCAATTTTTTAATTTTTCCCCTGACGGGAATCGAACCTACACTTGTTAAAATCGGTCAAGATAGAGGATAGAAGAATTCTTAAGAACTTTTATTTAATGATTCTAAATTAAATCATAAATACAAGAAGAAAAAACAACCGCCTCGCCCGGGGTTTGAAACCGGGGCCTTCCGCTTGCCGGGCGACTGCTCTTACCACTGAGCTAACGAGACAGAACTTTTCCCTCTTGCATTAATCAATTTATAATTAGCCTACTAAGCCACGTTTTGCTTTCAGCTGCCATTAACCAGTAACGATGAAAGCGCACAAATAAATTTTTGTAAATTCAATTTTTTAATTTTTCTCCTGACGGGAATCGAACCTACACTTGTTAGAATCGGTCAAGATAGAGGATAGAAGAATTCTTAAGAACTTTTATTTAATGATTCTAAATTAAATCATAAATACAAGAAGAAAAAACAACCGCCTCGCCCGGGGTTTGAAACCAGGACCTTCCGCTTGCCGGGCGACTGCTCTTACCACTGAGCTAACGAGACAGATGATTTGCCTTCTTGCATTTATCAATTTATAATTAGCCTACTAAGCCACGTTTTGCTTTCAGCTGGCATTAACCAGTAACGATGAAAGCGCAAAAATAAATTTTTGTAAATTCAATTTTTTAGTTTTTCCCCTGACGGGAATCGAACCTACACTTGTTAGAACCGGTCAAGATAGAGGATAGAAGAATTCTTAAGAACTTTTATTTAACGATTCTAAATTAAATCATAAATACAAGAAGAAAAAACAACCGCCTCGTCCGGGGTTTAAAACCCGGACCTTCCGCTTGCCGGGCGACTGCTCTTACCACTGAGCTAACGAGACAGATGATTTTCCCTCTTGCATTTATGAATTTATAATTAGCCTACTAAGCCACGTTTAGCTTTCAGCTGGCATTAACCTGTAACGATGAAAACGCACAAACAAATTTTTGTAAATTCAATTTTTTAATTTTTCCCTGACGGGAATCGAACCTACACTTGTTAGAATCGGTCAAGATAGAGGATAGAAGAATTCTTAAGAACTTTTATTTAATGATTCTAAATTAAATCATAAATACAAGAAGAAAAAACAACCGCCTCGTCCGGGGTTTGAAACCGGGGCCTTCCGCTTGCCGGGCGACGGCTCTTACCCTGAGCTAACGAGACAGATGATTTTCCCTCTTGCATTTATCAATTTATAATTAGCCTACTAAGCCACGTTTTGCTTTCAGCTGGCATTAACCAGTAACGATGAAAGCGAACAAAAAAATTTTTGTAAATTCAATTTTTTAATTTTTTCCCTGACGGGAATCGAACCTACACTTGTTAGAATCGGTCAAGATAGAGGATAGAAGAATTCTTAAGAACCTTTTTTTAATGATTCTAAATTAAATCAAAAATACAAGAAGAAAAATCAACCGCCTCGTCCGGGGTTTGAAACCGGGAC
The DNA here is from genome assembly GCA_963930735.1 of Dioctria linearis. Classification (NCBI taxonomy): domain Eukaryota; kingdom Metazoa; phylum Arthropoda; class Insecta; order Diptera; family Asilidae; genus Dioctria; species Dioctria linearis. Next base: position 150,051,714 of record OZ005742.1, on the reverse strand, counting down.
CTTCCGCTTGCCGGGCGACTGCTCTTACCACTGAACTAACGAGACAGATGATTTTCCCTCTTGCATTTATCAATTTATAATGAGCCTACTAAGCCACGTTTTGCTTTCAGCTGGCATTAACCAGTAACGATGAAAGCGCACAAATAAATTTATGTAAAATCAATTGTTTAATTTTTCCCCTAACGGGAATCGAACCTACACTTGTTAGAATCGGTCAAGATAGAGGATAGAAGAATTCTTAAGAACTTTTATTTAATGATTCTAAATTGAATCATAAATACAAGAAGTATAAACAACCGCCTCGTCCGGGGTTTAAAATCCGGACTTCCGCTTGCCGGGCGACTGCTCTTACCACTGAGCTAACGAGACAGATGATTTTCCCTCATGCACTTATCAATTTATAATGAGCCTACTAAGCCACGTTTTGCTTTCAGCTGGCATTAACCAGTAACGATGAAAGCGCACAAATAAATTTATGTAAGTTCAATTTTTTAATTTTTCCCCTGACGGGAATCGAACCTACACTTGTTAGAATCGGTCAAGATAGAGGATAGAAGAATTCTTAAGAACTTTTATTTACTGATTCTAAATTAAATCATAAATACAAGAAGTATAAACAACCGCCTCGTCCGGGGTTTAAAACCCGGACCTTCCGCTTGCCGGGCGACTGCTCTTACCACTGAGCTAACGAGACAGATGATTTTCCCTCTTGCATTTCTCAATTTAGAATTAGCCTACTAAACCACGTTTAGCTTTCAGCTGGCATTAACCAGTAACGATGAAAACGCACAAATAAATTTTTGTAAATTCAATTTTTTTAATTTTTCCCTGACGGGAATCGAATCTACACTTGTTAGTATCGGTCAAGATAGAGGATAGAAGAATTCTTAAGAACTTTTATTTAATGATTCTAAATTAAATCATAAATACAAGAAGTATAAACAACCGCCTCGTCCGGGGTTTAAAATCCGGACTTCCGCTTGCCGGGCGACTGCTCTTACCACTGAGCTAACGAGACAGATGATTTTCCCTCTTGCATTTCTCAATTTAGAATTAGCCTACTAAACCACGTTTAATAAGAATCGGTCAAGATAGAGGATAGAAGAATTCTTAAGAACTTTTATTTAATGATTCTAAATTAAATCATAAATACAAGAAGAAAAAACAACCGCCTCGTCCGAGGTTTGAAACCCGGACCTTCCGCTTGCCGGGCGACTGCTCTTACCACTGAGCTAAAGAGACCGACGATTTTCCGTCTTGCATTTATCAATTTATAATTAGCCTACTAAACCACGTTTTGCTTTCAGCTGGCATTAACCAGTAACGATGAAAGCGCACAAATAAATTTTTGTTAATTCAATTTTTTAATTTTTCCGCTGACGGGAATCGAACCTACACTTGTTAGAATCGGTCAAGATAGAGGATAGAAGAATTCTTATGAACTTTTATTTAATGATTCTAAATTAAATCATAAATACAAGAAGAAAAAACAACCGCCTCGTCCGAGGTTTGAAACCCGGACCATCCGCTTGCCGGGCGACTGCTCTTACCACTGAGCTAAAGAGACAGATGATTTTCCCTCTTGCATTTATCAATTTATAATTAGCCTACTAAGCCACGTTTTGCTTTCAGCTGGCATTAATCAGTAACGATGAAAGCGCACAAATAAATTTTTGTAAATTCAATTTTTTAATGTTTTCCCTGAGGGGAATCGAACCTACACTTGTTAGAATCGGTCAAGATAGAGGATAGAAGAATTCTTAAGAACTTTTATTAAATGATTCTAAATTAAATCATAAATACAAGAAGTATAAACAACCGCCTCGTCCGGGGTTTAAAATCCGGACTTCCGCTTGCCGGGCGACTGCTCTTACCACTGAGCTAACGCGAGTGATGATTTTCCCTCTTGCATTCATCAATTTATAAATAAGCCTACTAAGCCACGTTTTGCTTTCAGCTGGCATTAACCAGTAACGATGAAAGCGCACAAATAATTTATTGTAAATTCAATTTTTTAATTTTTCCCTTGACGGGAATCGAACATACACTTGTTAGAATCGGTCAAGATAGAGGATAGAAGAATTCTTAAGAACTTTTATTTAATGATTTTAATTAAATCAAAAATACAAGAAGAAAAATCAGCCGCCTCGTCCGGGGTTTGAAACCGGGACCTTCCGCTTGCCGGGCGACTGCTCTTACCACTGAACTAACGAGACAGATGATTTTCCCTCTTGCATTAATCAATTTATAATGAGCCTACTAAGCCACGTTTTTCTTTCAGCTGGCATTAACCAGTAACGATGAAAGCGCACAAATAATTTTTTGTAAATTCAATTTTTTAATTTTTCCCCTGACGGGAATCCAACCTCCACTTGTTAGAATCGGTCAAGATAGAGGATAGAAGAATTCTTAAGGACTTTTATTTAATGATTCTAAATTAAATCATAAATACAAGAAGAAAAAACAACCGCCTCGTCCAGGGTTTAAAATCCGTACTTCCGCTTGCCGGGCGACTGCTCTTACCACTGAGCTAACGAGACAGATCTTTTCCCTCTGGCATTTATCAATTTATAATTAGCCTACAAAGCACGTTTTGCTTTCAGCTGCCATTAACCAGTAACGATGAAAGCGCACAAATAAATTTTTGTAAATTCATTTTTTTAATTTTTCCCCTGACGGGAATCGAACCTACACTTGTTAAAATCGGTCAAGATAGAGGATAGAAGAATTCTTAAGAACTTTTATTTAATGATTCTAAATTAAATCATAAATACAAGAAGAAAAAACAACCGCCTCTCCCGGGGTTTGAAACCGGGGCCTTCCGCTTGCCGGGCGACTGCTCAACACTGAGCTAACGAGACAGAACTTTTCCCTCTGGCATTTATCAATTTATAATTAGCCTACTAAGCCACGTTTTGCTTTCAGCTGCCATTAACCGGTAACCATGAAAGCGCACAAATAAATTTTTGTAAATTCAATTTTTTAATTTTTCTCCTGACGGGAATCGAACCTACACTTGTTAGAATCGGTCAAGATAGAGGATAGAAGAATTCTTAAGAACTTTTATTTAATGATTCTAAATTAAATCATAAATACAAGAAGAAAAAACAACCGCCTCGCCCGGGGTTTGAAACCAGGACCTTCCGCTTGCCGGGCGACTGCTCATACCACTGAGCTAACGAGACAGATGATTTGCCTTCTTGCATTTATCAATTTATAATTAGCCTACTAAGCCACGTTTTGCTTTCAGCTGGCATTAACCAGTAACGATGAAAGCGCAAAAATAAATTTTTGTAAATTCAATTTTTTAATTTTTCCCCTGACGGGAATCGAATCTACACTTGTTAGAACCGGTCAAGATAGAGGATAGAAGAATTCTTAAGAACTTTTATTTAATGATTCTAAATTAAATCATAAATACAAGAAGACAAAACAACCGCCTCGTCCGGGGTTTAAAACCCGGACCTTCCGCTTGCCGGGCGACTGCTCTTACCACTGAGCTAACGAGACAGATGATTTTCCCTCTTGCATTTATCAATTTATAATTAGCCTACTAAGCCACGTTTAGCTTTCAGCTGGCATTAACCTGTAACGATGAAAACGCACAAATAAATTTTTGTAAATTCAATTTTTTAATTTTTCCCTGACGGGAATGGAACCTACACTTGTTAGAATCGGTCAAGATAGAGGATAGAAGAATTCTTAAGAACTTTTATTTAATGATCCTAAATTAAATCATAAATACAAGAAGAATAAACAACCGCCTCGTCCGGGGTTTAAAACCCGGACCTTCCGCTTGCCGGGCGACTGCTCTTACCATTGAGCTAACGAGACAGATGATTTTCCCTCTTGCATTTATCGATTTATAATTAGCCTACTAAGCCACGCTTAGCTTTCAGCTGGCATTAACCTGTAACGATGAAAACGCACAAATAAATTTTTGTAAATTCAATTTTTTAATTTTTCCCTGACGGGAATCGAACCTACACTTGTTAGAATCGGTCAAGATAGAGGATAGAAGAATTCTTAAGAACTTTTATTTAATGATTCTAAATTAAATCAAAAATACAAGAAGAAAAATCAACCGCCTCGTCCGGGGTTTGAAACCGGGACCTTCCGCTTGCCGGGCGACTGCTTTTACCACTGAACTAACGAGACAGATGATTTTCCCTCTTGCATTTATCAATTTATAATGAGCCTACTAAGCCACGTTTTGCTTTCAGCTGGCATTAACCAGTAACGATGAAAGCGCACAAATAATTTTTTGTAAATTCAATTTTTTAATTTTTCCCCTGACGGGAATCCAACCTCCACTTGTTAGAATCGGTCAAGATAGAGGATAGAAGAATTCTTAAGGACTTTTATTTAATGATTCTAAATTAAATCATAAATACAAGAAGAAAAAACAACCGCCTCGTCCAGGGTTTAAAATCCGGATTTCCGCTTGCCGGGCGACTGCTCTTACCACTGAGCTAACGAGACAGATCTTTTCCCTCTGGCATTTATCAATTTATAATTAGCCTACTAAGCCACGTTTTGCTTTCAGCTGCCATTAACCAGTAACGATGAAAGCGCACAAATAAATTTTTTTAAATTCAATTTTCTAATTTTTCCCCTGACGGGAATCGAACCTACACTTGTTAAAATCGGTCAAGATAGAGGATAGAAGAATTCTTAAGAACTTTTATTTAATGATTCTAAATTAAATCATAAATACAAGAAGAAAAAACAACCGCCTCGCCCGGGGTTTGAAACCGGGGCCTTCCGCTTGCCGGGCGACTGCTCTTACCACTGAGCTAACGAGGCAGAACTTTTCCCTCTGGCATTTATCAATTTATAATTAGCCTACTAAGCCACGTTTTGCTTTCAGCTGCCATTAACCAGTAACGATGAAAGCGCACAAATAAATTTTTGTAAATTCAATTTTTTAATTTTTCTCCTGACGGGAATCGAACCTACACTTGTTAGAATCGATCAAGATAGAGGATAGAAGAATTCTTAAGAACTTTTATTTAATGATTCTAAATTAAATCATAAATACAAGAAGAAAAAACAACCGCCTCGCCCGGGGTTTGAAACCAGGACCTTCCGCTTGCCGGGCGACTGCTCTTACCACTGAGCTAACGAGACAGATGATTTGCCTTCTTGCATTTATCAATTTATAATTAGCCTACTAAGCCACGTTTTGCTTTCAGCTGGCATTAACCAGTAACGATGAAAGCGCAAAAATAAATTTTTGTAAATTCAATTTTTTAATTTTTCCCCTGACGGGAATCGAACCTACACTTGTTAGAACCGGTCAAGATAGAGGATAGAAGAATTCTTAAGAACTTTTATTTAATGATTCTAAATTAAATCATAAATACAAGAAGAAAAAACAACCGCCTCGTCCGGGGTTTAAAACCCGGACCTTCCGCTTGCCGGGCGACTGCTCTTACCACTGAGCTAACGAGACAGATGATTTTCCCTCTTGCATTTATCAATTTATAATGAGCCTACTAAGCCACGTTTTGCTTTCAGCTGGCATTAACCAGTAACGATGAAAGCGCACAAATAATTTTTTGTAAATTCAATTTTTTAATTTTTCCCCTGACGGGAATCCAACCTCCACTTGTTAGAATCGGTCAAGATAGAGGATAGAAGAATTCTTAAGGACTTTTATTTAATGATTCTAAATTAAATCATAAATACAAGAAGAAAAAACAACCGCCTCGTCCAGGGTTTAAAATCCGGATTTCCGCTTGCCGGGCGACTGCTCTTACCACTGAGCTAACGAGACAGATCTTTTCCCTCTGGCATTTATCAATTTATAATTAGCCTACTAAGCCACGTTTTGCTTTCAGCTGCCATTAACCAGTAACGATGAAAGCGCACAAATAAATTTTTTTAAATTCAATTTTCTAATTTTTCCCCTGACGGGAATCGAACCTACACTTGTTAAAATCGGTCAAGATAGAGGATAGAAGAATTCTTAAGAACTTTTATTTAATGATTCTAAATTAAATCATAAATACAAGAAGAAAAAACAACCGCCTCGCCCGGGGTTTGAAACCGGGGCCTTCCGCTTGCCGGGCGACTGCTCTTACCACTGAGCTAACGAGACAGATCTTTTCCCTCTGGCATTTATCAATTTATAATTAGCCTACTAAGCCACGTTTTGCTTTCAGCTGCCATTAACCAGTAACGATGAAAGCGCACAAATAAATTTTTTTAAATTCAATTTTCTAATTTTTCCCCTGACGGGAATCGAACCTACACTTGTTAAAATCGGTCAAGATAGAGGATAGAAGAATTCTTAAGAACTTTTATTTAATGATTCTAAATTAAATCATAAATACAAGAAGAAAAAACAACCGCCTCGCCCGGGGTTTGAAACCGGGGCCTTCCGCTTGCCGGGCGACTGCTCTTACCACTGAGCTAACGAGGCAGAACTTTTCCCTCTGGCATTTATCAATTTATAATTAGCCTACTAAGCCACGTTTTGCTTTCAGCTGCCATTAACCAGTAACGATGAAAGCGCACAAATAAATTTTTGTAAATTCAATTTTTTAATTTTTCTCCTGACGGGAATCGAACCTACACTTGTTAGAATCGATCAAGATAGAGGATAGAAGAATTCTTAAGAACTTTTATTTAATGATTCTAAATTAAATCATAAATACAAGAAGAAAAAACAACCGCCTCGCCCGGGGTTTGAAACCAGGACCTTCCGCTTGCCGGGCGACTGCTCTTACCACTGAGCTAACGAGACAGATGATTTGCCTTCTTGCATTTATCAATTTATAATTAGCCTACTAAGCCACGTTTTGCTTTCAGCTGGCATTAACCAGTAACGATGAAAGCGCAAAAATAAATTTTTGTAAATTCAATTTTTTAATTTTTCCCCTGACGGGAATCGAACCTACACTTGTTAGAACCGGTCAAGATAGAGGATAGAAGAATTCTTAAGAACTTTTATTTAATGATTCTAAATTAAATCATAAATACAAGAAGAAAAAACAACCGCCTCGTCCGGGGTTTAAAACCCGGACCTTCCGCTTGCCGGGCGACTGCTCTTACCACTGAGCTAACAGACAGATGATTTTCCCTCTTGCATTTATCAATTTATAATTAGCCTACTAAGCCACGTTTAGCTTTCAGCTGGCATTAACCTGTAACGATGAAAACGCACAAATAAATTTTTGTAAATTCAATTTTTTAATTTTTCCCTGACGGGAATCGAACCTACACTTGTTAGAATCGGTCAAGATAGAGGATAGAAGAATTCTTAAGAACTTTTATTTAATGATTCTAAATTAAATCATAAATACAAGAAGAAAAAACAACCGCTTCGTCCGGGTTTTGAAACCCGGACCTTCCGCTTGCCGGGCGACTGCTCTTACCACTGAGCTAAAGAGACAGATGATTTTCCCTCTTGCATTTATCAATTTATAATTAGCCTACTAAGCCACGTTTAGTTTTCAGCTGGCATTAACCTGTAACGATGAAAACGCACAAATAAATTTTTGTAAATTCAATTTTTTAATTTTACCCTGACGGGAATCGAACCTACAGTTGTTAGAATCGGTCAAGATAGAGGATAGAAGAATTCTTAAGAATTTTTATTTAATGATTCTAAATTAAATCATAAATACGAGAGGAAAAACAACCGCCTCGTCCGGGGTTTGAAACCGGGACCTTCCGCTTGCCGGGCGACGGCTCTTACCCTGAGCTAACGAGACAGATGATTTTCCCTCTTGCATTTATCAATTTATAATGAGCCTACTAAGCCACGTTTTGCTTTCAGCTGGCATTAACCAGTAACGATGAAAGCGCACAAATAAATTTTTGTAAATTCAATTTTTTAATTTTTTCCTGACGGGAATCGAACCTACACTTGTTAGAATCGGTCAAGATAGAGGATAGAAGAATTCTTAAGAACTTTTATTTAATGATTCTAAATTAAATCATAAATACAAGAAGAAAAACAACCGCCTCGTTCGGGGTTTGAAACCGGGACCTTCCGCTTGCCGGGCGACGGCTCTTACCCTGAGCTAACGAGACAGATGATTTTCCCTCTTGCATTTATCAATTTATAATTAGCCTACTAAGCCACGTTTAGCTTTCAGCTGGCATTAACCTGTAACGATGAAAACGCACAAATAAATTTTTGTAAATTCAATTTTTTAATTTTTCCCTGACGGGAATCGAACCTACACTTGTTAGAATCGGTCAAGATAGAGGATAGAAGAATTCTTAAGAACTTTTATTTAATGATTCTAAATTAAATCATAAATACGAGAGGAAAAACAACCGCCTCGTCCGGGGTTTGAAACCGGGACCTTCCGCTTGCCGGGCGACGGCTCTTACCCTGAGCTAACGAGACAGATGCTTTTCCCTCTTGCATTTATCAATTTATAATGAGCCTACTAAGCCACGTTTTGCTTTCAGCTGGCATTAACCAGTAACGATGAAAGCGCACAAATAAATTTTTGTAAATTCAATTTTTTAATTTTTTCCTGACGGGAATCGAACCTACACTTGTTAGAATCGGTCAAGATAGAGGATAGAAGAATTCTTAAGAACTTTTATTTAATGATTCTAAATTAAATCATAAATACAAGAAGAAAAACAACCGCCTCGTTCGGGGTTTGAAACCGGGACCTTCCGCTTGCCGGGCGACGGCTCTTACCCTGAGCTAACGAGACAGATGATTTTCCCTCTTGCATTTATCAATTTATAATTAGCCTACTAAGCCACGTTTTGCTTTCAGCTGGCATTAACCAGTAACGATGAAAGCGCACAAATAAATTTTTGTAAATTCAATTTTTTAATTTTTTCCTGACGGGAATCGAACCTACACTTGTTAGAATCGGTCAAGATAGAGGATAGAAGAATTCTTAAGAATTTTTATTTAATGATTCTAAATTAAATCATAAATACGAGAGGAAAAACAACCGCCTCGTCCGGGGTTTGAAACCGGGACCTTCCGCTTGCCGGGCGACGGCTCTTACCCTGAGCTAACGAGACAGATGATTTTCCCTCTTGCATTTATCAATTTATAATGAGCCTACTAAGCCACGTTTTGCTTTCAGCTGGCATTAACCAGTAACGATGAAAGCGCACAAATAAATTTTTGTAAATTCAATTTTTTAATTTTTTCCTGACGGGAATCGAACCTACACTTGTTAGAATCGGTCAAGATAGAGGATAGAAGAATCCTTAAGAACTTTTATTTAATGATTCTAAATTAAATCATAAATACAAGAAGAAAAACAACCGCCTCGTCCGGGGTTTGAAACCGGGACCTTCCGCTTGCCGGGCGACGGCTCTTACCCTGAGCTAACGAGACAGATGATTTTCCCTCTTGCATTTATCAATTTATAATGAGCCTACTAAGCCACGTTTTGCTTTCAGCTGGCATTAACCAGTAACGATGAAAGCGCACAAATAAATTTTTGTAAATTCATTTTTTTAATTTTTCCCCTGACGGGAATCGAACCTACACTTGTTAGAATCGGTCAAGATAGAGGATCGAAGAATTCTTAAGAATTTTTATTTAATGATTCTAAATTTAATCATAAATACAAGAAGAAAAAACAACCGCCTCGTATGAGGTTTGAAACCGGACCTTCCGCTTGCCGGGCGACTGCTCTTACCACTGAGCTAAAGAGACAGATGATTTTCCCTCTTGCATTTATCAATTTATAATTAGCCTACTAAGCCACGTTTTGCTTTCAGCTGGCATTAACCAGTAACGATGAAAGCGCACAAATAAATTTTTGTAAATTCAATTTTTTAATTTTTTCCTGACGAGAATCGAACCTACACTTGTTAGAATCGGTCAAGATAGAGGATAGAAGAATTCTTAAGAACTTTTATTTAATGATTCTAAATTAAATCATAAATACAAGAAGAAAAACAACCGCCTCGTCCGGGGTTTGAAACCGGGACCTTCCGCTTGCCGGGCGACGGCTCTTACCCTGAGCTAACGAGACAGATGATTTTCCCTCTTGCATTTATCAATTTATAATTAGCCTACTAAGCCACGTTTTGCTTTCAGCTGGCATTAACCAGTAACGATGAAAGCGCACAAATAAATTTTTGTAAATTCAATTTTTTAATTTTTTCCTGACGGGAATCGAACCTACACTTGTTAGAATCGGTCAAGATAGAGGATAGAAGAATTCTTAAGAATTTTTATTTAATGATTCTAAATTAAATCATAAATACGAGAGAAAAAACAACCGCCTCGTCCGGGGTTTGAAACCGGGACCTTCCGCTTGCCGGGCGACTGCTCTTACCACTGAGCTAACGAGACAGATGATTTTCCCTCTTGTATATATCAATTTATAATTAGCCTACTAAGCCACATTTTGCTTTCAGCTGGCATTAACCAGTAACGATGAAAGCGCACAAATAAATTTTTGTAAATTCAATTTTTTAATTTTTTCCTGACGGGAATCGAACCTACACTTGTTAGAATCGGTCAAGATAGAGGATAGAAGAATTCTTAAGAACTTTTATTTAATGATTCTAAATTAAATCATAAATACAAGAAGAAAAACAACCGCCTCGTCCGGGGTTTGAAACCGGGACCTTCCGCTTGCCGGGCGACGGCTCTTACCCTGAGCTAACGAGACAGATGATTTTCCCTCTTGCATTTATCAATTTATAATTAGCCTACTAAGCCACGTTTTGCTTTCAGCTGGCATTAACCAGTAACGATGAAAGCGCACAAATAAATTATTGTAAATTCAATTTTTTAATTTTTTCCTGACGGGAATCGAACCTACACTTGTTAGAATTGGTCAAGATAGAGGATAGAAGAATTCTTAAGAACTTTTATTTAATGATTCTAAATTAAATCATAAATACAAGAAGAAAAACAACAGCCTCGTCCGGGGTTTGAAACCGGGACCTTCCGCTTGCCGGGCGACGGCTCTTACCCTGAGCTAACGAGATAGATGATTTTCCCTCTTGCATTTATCAATTTATAATTAGCCTACTAAGCCACGTTTTGCTTTCAGCTGCCATTAACCAGTAACGATGAAAGCGCACAAATAAATTTTTGTAAATTCAATTTTTTAATGTTTTCCCTGATGGGAATCGAACCTACACTTGTTAGAATCGGTCAAGATAGAGGATAGAAGAATTCTTAAGAACTTTTATTTAATGATTCTAAATTAAATCATAAATACAAGAAGAAAAAACAACCGCCTCGTCCGGGGTTTGAAACCGGGGCCTTCCGCTTGCCGGGCGACGGCTCTTACCCTGAGCTAACGAGACAGATGATTTTCCCTCTTGCATTTATCAATTTATAATTAGCCTACTAAGCCACGTTTTGCTTTCAGCTGGCATTAACCAGTAACGATGAAAGCGAACAAAAAAATTTTTGTAAATTCAATTTTTTAATGTTTTCCCTGACGGGAATCGAACCTACACTTGTTAGAATCGGTCAAGATAGAGGATAGAAGAATTCTTAAGAACTTTTATTTAATGATTCTAAATTAAATCATAAATACAAGAAGAAAAAACAACCGCCTCGTCCGGGGTTTGAAACCGGGGCCTTCCGCTTGTCGGGCGTCTACACTTGCCACTGAGCTAACGAGACAGATGATTTTCCCTCTAGCATTTATCAATTTATAATTAGCCTACTAAGCCACGTTTTGCTTTCAGCTGCCATTAACCAGTAACGATGAAAGCGCACAAATAAATTTTTGTAAATTCAATTTTTTAATTTTTTCCCTGACGGGAATCGAACCTACACCTGTTAGAATCGGTCAAGATAGAGGATAGAAGAATTCTTAAGAACTTTTATTTAATGATTCTAAATTAAATCATAAATACAAGAAGAAAAAACAACCGCCTCGTATGAGGTTTGAAAACGGACCTTCCGCTTGCCGGGCGACTGCTCTTACCACTGAGCTAAAGAGACAGATCATTTTCCCTCTTGCATTTATCAATTTATAATTAGCCTACTAAGCCACGTTTTGCTTTCAGCTGCCATTAACCAGTAACGATGAAAGCGCACAAATAAATTTTTGTAAATTCAATTTTTTAATTTTTTCCCTGACGGGAATCGAACCTACACTTGTTAGAATCGGTCAAGATAGAGGATAGAAGAATTCTTAAGAACTTTTATTTTATGATTCTAAATTAAATCATAAATACAAAAAAAAAACAACCGCCTCGTCCGGGGTTTGAAACCGGACCTTCCGCTTGCCGGGCGACTGCTCTTACCACTGAGCTAAAGAGACAGATGATTTTCGCTCTTGCATTTATCAATTTATAATTAGCCTACTAAACCACGTTTTGCTTTCAGCTGGCATTAACCAGTAACGATGAAAGCGCACAAATAAATTTTTGTAAATTCAATTTTTTAATTTTTTCCCTGACGGGAATCGAACCTACACCTGTTAGAATCGGTCAAGATAGAGGATAGAAGAATTCTTAAGAACTTTTATTTAATGATTCTAAATTAAATCATAAATACAGGAAGAAAAAACAACCGCCTCGTATGAGGTTTGAAACCGGACCTTCCGCTTGCCGGGCGACTGCTCTTACCACTGAGCTAAAGAGACAGATGATTTTCCCTCTTGCATTTATCAATTTATAATGAGCCTACTAAGCCACGATTTGCTTTCAGCTGGCATTAACCAGTAACGTTGAAAGCGCACAAATAATTTTTTGTAAATACATTTTTTTAATTTTTCCCCTGACGGGAATCGAACCTACACTTGTTACAATCGGTCAAGATAGAGGATCGAAGAATTCTTAAGAATTTTTATTTAATGATTCTAAATTTAATCATAAATACAAGAAGAAAAAACAACCGCCTCGTATGAGGTTTGAAACCGGACCTTCCGCTTGCCGGGCGACTGCTCTTACCACTGAGCTAAAGAGACAGATGATTTTCCCTCTTGCATTTATCAATTTATAATTAGCCTACTAAGCCACGTTTTGCTTTCAGCTGGCATTAACCAGTAACGATGAAAGCGCACAAATAAATTTTTGTAAATTCAATTTTTTAATTTTTCCCCTGACGGGAATCGAACCTACACTTGTTAGAATCGGTCAAGATAGAGGATAGAAGAATTCTTAAGAATTTTTATTTAATGATTCTAAATTAAATCATAAATACAAGAGAAAAAAACAACCGCCTCGTCCGGGGTTTGAAACCGGGACCTTCCGCTTGCCGGGCGACTGCTCTTACCACTGAGCTAACGAGACAGATGATTTTCCCTCTTGTATTTATCAATTTATAATTAGCCTACTAAGCCACATTTTGCTTTCAGCTGGCATTAACCAGTAACGATGAAAGCGCACAAATAAATTTTTGTAAATTCAATTTTTTAATTTTTTCCTGACGGGAATCGAACCTACACTTGTTAGAATCGGTCAAGATAGAGGATAGAAGAATTCTTAAGAACTTTTATTTAATGATTCTAAATTAAATCATAAATACAAGAAGAAAAACAACCGCCTCGTCCGGGGTTTGAAACCGGGGCCTTCCGCTTGCCGGGCGACGGCTCTTACCCTGAGCTAACGAGACAGATGATTTTCCCTCTTGCATTTATCAATTTATAATTAGCCTACTAAGCCACGTTTTGCTTTCAGCTGCCATTAACCAGTAACGATGAAAGCGCACAAATAAATTTTTGTAAATTCAATTTTTTAATTTTTTCCCTGACGGGAATCGAAACTACACCTGTTAGAATCGGTCAAGATAGAGGATAGAAGAATTCTTAAGAACTTTTATTTAATGATTCTAAATTAAATCATAAATACAAGAAGAAAAAACAACCGCCTCGTATGAGGTTTGAAACCGGACCTTCCGCTTGCCGGGCGACTGCTCTTACCACTGAGCTAAAGAGACAGATGATTTTCCCTCTTGCATTTATCAATTTATAATTAGCCTACTAAGCCACGTTTTGCTTTCAGCTGCCATTAACCAGTAACGATGAAAGCGCACAAATAAATTTTTGTAAATTCAATTTTTTAATTTTTTCCCTGACGGGAATCGAACCTACACTTGTTAGAATCGGTCAAGATAGAGGATAGAAGAATTCTTAAGAACTTTTATTTAATGATTCTAAATTAAATCATAAATACAAGAAGAAAAAACAACCGCCTCGTCCGGGGTTTGAAACCGGGACCTTCCGCTTGCCGGGCGACTGCTCTTACCACTGAGCTAAAGAGACAAATGATTTTCCCTCTTGCATTTATCAATTTATTATTAGCCTACTAAGCCACGTTTTGCTTTCAGCTGGCATTAACCAGTAACGATGAAAGCGCACAAATAAATTTTTGTATACTCAATTTTTTAATTTTTCACCTCACGGGAATCGAACCTACACTTGTTAGAATCGGTCAAGATAGGATAGAAGAATTCTTAAGAACTTTTGTTTAATGATTCTAAATTAAATCATAAATACAAGAAGAAAAAACAACCGCCTCGTCCGGGGTTTGAAACTGGGACCTTCCGCTTGCCGGGCGACTGCTCTTACCACTGAGCTAACAAGACAGACGATTTTCCCTCTTGCATTTATCAATTTATAATTAGCCTACTAAACCACGTTTTGCTTTCAGCTGGCATTAACCAGTAACGATGAAAGCGCACAAATAAATTTTTGTAAATTCAATTTTTTAATTTTTTCCCTGACGGGAATCGAACCTACACCTGTTAGAATCGGTCAAGATAGAGGATAGAAGAATTCTTAAGAACTTTTATTTAATGATTCTAAATTAAATCATAAATACAAGAAGAAAAAACAACCGCCTCGTATGAGGTTTGAAACCGGACCTTCCGCTTGCCGGGCGACTGCTCTTACCACTGAGCTAAAGAGACAGATGATTTTCACTCTTGCATTTATCAATTTATAATTAGCCTACTAAGCCACGTTTTGCTTTCAGCTGGCATTAACCAGTAACGATGAAAGCGCACAAATAAATTTTTGTATATTCAATTTTTTAATTTTTCACCTGACGGGAATCGAACCTACACTTGTTAGAATCGGTCAAGATAGGATAGAAGAATTCTTAAGAACTTTTGTTTAATGATTCTAAATTAAATCATAAATACAAGCAGAAAAAACAACCGCCTCGCCTCGTCCGGGGTTTTAAACTGGGACCTTCCGCTTGCCGGGCGACTGCTCTTACCACTGAGTTAACAAGACAGATGATTTTCCCTCTTGCATTTATCAATTTATAATTAGCCTACTAAACCACGTTTTGCTTTCAGCTGGCATTAACCAGTAACGATGAAAGCGCACAAATAAATTTTTGTAAATTCAATTTTTTAATTTTTTCCCTGACGGGAATCAAACCTACACCTGTTAGAATCGGTCAAGATAGAGGATAGAAGAATTCTTAAGAACTTTTATTTAATGATTCTAAATTAAATCATAAATACAAGAAGAAAAAACAACCGCCTCGTATGAGGTTTGAAACCGGACCTTCCGCTTGCCGGGCGATTGCTCTTACCACTGAGCTAAAGAGACAGATGATTTTCCCTCTTGCATTTATCAATTTATAATGAGCCTACTAAGCCACGTTTTGCTTTCAACTGGCATTAACCAGTAACGATGAAAGCGCACAAATAATTTTTTGTAAATTCATTTTTTTAATTTTTCCCCTGACGGGAATCGAACCTACACTTGTTAGAATCGGTCAAGATAGAGGATAGAAGAATTCTTAAGAATTTTTATTTAATGATTCTAAATTAAATCATAAATACAAGAAGAAAAAACAACCGCCTCGTCCGGGGTTTGAAACCGGGACCTTCCGCTTGCCGGGCGACTGCTCTTACCACTGAGCTAACGAGACAGATGATTTTCCCTCTTGTATTTATCAATTTATAATTAGCCTACTAAGCCACATTTTGCTTTCAGCTGGCATTAACCAGTAACGATGAAAGCGCACAAATAAATTTTTGTAAATTCAATTTTTTAATTTTTTCCTGACGGGAATCGAACCTACACTTGTTAGAATCGGTCAAGATAGAGGATAGAAGAATTCTTAAGAACTTTTATTTAATGATTCGAAATTAAATCATAAATACAAGAAGAAAAACAACCGCCTCGTCCGGGGTTTGAAACCGGGGCCTTCCGCTTGCCGGGCGACGGCTCTTACCCTGAGCTAACGAGACAGATGATTTTCCCTCTTGCATTTATCAATTTATAATTAGCCTACTAAGCCACGTTTTGCTTTCAGCTGCCATTAACCAGTAACGATGAAAGCGCACAAATAAATTTTTGTAAATTCAATTTTTTAATTTTTTCCCTGACGGGAATCGAACCTACACCTGTTAGAATCGGTCAAGATAGAGGATAGAAGAATTCTTAAGAACTTTTATTTAATGATTCTAAATTAAATCATAAATACAAGAAGAAAAAACAACCGCCTCGTATGAGGTTTGAAACCGGACCTTCCGCTTGCCGGGCGACTGCTCTTACCACTGAGCTAAAGAGACAGATGATTTTCCCTCTTGCATTTATCAATTTATAATTAGCCTACTAAGCCACGTTTTGCTTTCAGCTGCCATTAACCAGTAACGATGAAAGCGCACAAATAAATTTTTGTAAATTCAATTTTTTAATTTTTTCCCTGACGGGAATCGAGCCTACACTTGTTAGAATCGGTCAAGATAGAGGATAGAAGAATTCTTAAGAACTTTTATTTAATGATTCTAAATTAAATCATAAATACAAGAAGAAAAAACAACCGCCTCGTCCGGGGTTTGAAACCCGGACCTTCCGCTTCCAGGGCGACTGCTCTTACCACTGAGCTAAAGAGACAGACGATTTTCCCTCTTGCATTTATCAATTTATAATTAGCCTACTAAGCCACGTTTTGCTTTCAGCTGGCATTAACCAGTAACGATGAAAGCGCACAAATAAATTTTTGTGAATTCAATTTTTAAATTTTTTCCCTGACGGGAATCGAACCTACACTTGTTAGAATCGGTCAAGATAGAGGATAGAAGAATTCTTAAGAACTTTTATTTAATGATTCTAAATTAAATCATAAATACAAGAAGAAAAAACAACCGCCTCGTCCGGGGTTTGAAACCGGGACCTTCCGCTTGCCGGGCGACTGCTCTTACCACTGAGCTAAAGAGACAAATGATTTTCCCTCTTGCATTTATCAATTTATAATTAGCCTACTAAGCCACGTTTTGCTTTCAGCTGGCATTAACCTGTAACGATGAAAGCGCACAAATAAATTTTTGTATATTCAATTTTTTAATTTTTCACCTGACGGGAATCGAACCTACACTTGTTAGAATCGGTCAAGATAGAGGATAGAAGAATTCTTAAGAACTTTTGTTTAATGATTCTAAATTAAATCATAAATACAAGAAGAAAAAACAACCGCCTCGTCCGTGGTTTGAAACTGGGACCTTCCGCTTGCCGGGCGACTGCTCTTACCACTGAGCTAACAAGACAGACGATTTTCCCTCTTGCATTTATCAATTTATAATTAGCCTACTAAACCACGTTTTGCTTTCAGCTGGCATTAACCAGTAACGATGAAAGCGCACAAATAAATTTTTGTAAATTCAATTTTTTAATTTTTTCCCTGACGGGAATCGAACCTACACCTGTTAGAATCGGTCAAGATAGAGGATAGAAGAATTCTTAAGAACTTTTATTTAATGTGCATTTATCAATTTATAATTAGCCTACTAAGCCACGTTTTGCTTTCAGCTGGCATTAACCAGTAACGATGAAAGCGCACAAATAAATTTTTGTAAATTCAATTTTTTAATTTTTCCCCTGACGGGAATCGAACCTACACTTGTTAGAATCGGTCAAGATAGAGGATAGAAGAATTCTTAAGAATTTTTATTTAATGATTCTAAATTAAATCATAAATACAAGAAGAAAAAACAACCGCCTCGTCCGGGGTTTGAAACCGGGACCTTCCGCTTGCCGGGCGACTGCTCTTACCACTGAGCTAACGAGACAGATGATTTTCCCTCTTGTATTTATCAATTTATAATTAGCCTACTAAGCCACATTTTGCTTTCAGCTGGCATTAAAAAGTAACGATGAAAGCGGACAAATAAATTTTTGTAAATTAAATTTTTTATTTTTTTCCTTACGGGAATCGAACCTACACTTGTTAGAATCGGTCAAAATAGAGGATAGAAGAATTCTTAAGAACTTTTATTTAATGATTCTAAATTAAATCACAAATACAAGAAGAAAAAACAACCGCCTCGTGCGGGGTTCGAAACCGGGGCCATCCGCTTGCCGGGCGACTGCTCTTACCACTGAGCTAACTTGACAGATGATTTTCCCTCTTGCATTTATCAATTTATAATTAGCCTACTAAACCACGTTTTTGCTTTCAGCTGGCATTAACCAGTAACGATGCGCTTTCTTTAGCTCAGTGGTAAGAGCAGTCGCCCGACAAGCAGAAGGCCCCGGTTTCAAACCCCCGGACGAGGCGGTTGTTTTTTCTTCTTGTATTTATGATTTAATTTAGAATCATTAAATAAAAGTTCTTAAGAATTCTTCTATCCTCTATCTTGATCGATTCTAACAAGTGTAGGTTCGATTCCCGTCAGGAAAAAAATAAAAAAATGAATTTACAAAAATTTATTTGTGTGCTTTCATCGTTACTGGTTAATGCCAGCTGAAAGCAAAACGTGGCTTAGTAGGCTAATTATAAATTGATAAATGCAAGAGGGAAAATCATCTGTCTCTTTAGCTCAGTGGTAAGAGCAGTCGCCCGGCAAGCGGAAGGTCCGGGTTTCAAACCCCGGACGAGGCGGTTGTTTTTTCTTCTTGTATTTATGATTTAATTAAGAATCATTAAATAAAAGTTCTTAAGAAATCTTCTATCCTCTATCTTGACCGATTCTAACAAGTGTAGGTTTGTGGCGGTATATAGGGCGACATTGCGCCTGGTGGGTCACAGAGAATTTGTACGGTTTAATCTAACTATCAAGGAAGTACTTGACGATTTGCGAAAGGTGAAGATAGTAGGCCTAGGATAAAAATATGACATTGTATAATTTTCTAGTCTAGTAGTCAGTTGACTGATATTGTTTTTTTAGCATTACGCCAAGTAACAAAAAATAGAAAAATATTTAAAAGTCTCTGTAAGAAATAAAAAATAAAAAAAGAAGCATAGGGAAATTATAACCAGACAATATTCATAATAAAATAAACCTTAATAACTAACGCCTTTAGTTTTTATTAGCCCAACTAGCGAAACGGTAGGATTGAGGGCAGAGATAGTTTGAGTGGGACAGCGAAGCCTTGGCTATCCCCACACTGGTGACCCCGACAGAAAGGAATACGAGCATCAGCTGGTTCTCTTTACCAATTGGCAGTGACATTGACCCGGCCGAAATATAATCTACGGCAAATACATCGATAGAAGGGTTAATTCTGATACAGGCATTGTAGGATCCACTTCAGGCCGGTTGTCATCGAAGCGCTCAGAACCGCTACGTTCGCTCGAACCCCTTTATCGAATGGTACTTCGCAAACATTGTCGCAATCAATTTCAGCCTCTTTTCAGATAAAGCAGCAAACTCAGGCTTTTAAGAAGTTGTCAAACTCCCGTCAAATTAACCAGCATACTCTAAAAATACTGAAGTATTTCAACAACAAGAAAACCAAGTGTATCAAGAATCTTATTAACAGCATTTGGTGCCATATTACGGGACGAAAAAACACAAAAAAATAGCAAGAGGCGCAACGGCAGCTCCAGCAAACAACAAGATTGTGGTTACGCTATTAGAACGTGCATACATTGAGTTGTGTGGCAACAACTACTGCAAGCCCAGCTGCGTTTGAAGCGACTGTAAGATTAACACAATAAAAATAATTACTGTTCTTGTTATATTCGTTAATGTTTATTTAGTTATTGTTGTTCGATTTTGATTTGGTTTATCATTATATATATATATACATTTGTGATCCGAGGTGAGATAGCACTTTATATGTACACTAGTGTAAACGTTACGCAAATCGCCAAGGACTCTCCGCTCACTTCGTTGTGTTAAATTTATTTCACGCTTTTGGTCTTGCTCAACTTCAGGTGTTAAAATATGGAAGACCGTTGGTTTTCTCTCGAGGATTTGCCAGGGGCGATCCATGCTCGTAATATAAATACCATTTCAAGCCTCACAGAAGACACAAATGGTCACTCCACTGCCGACCCAGTACAGTCAGGGTCAATATGCATTAGTTCTGTTGCAATTAAAAACATTCGTTTTTGGAAAATTTCGCCGGAGTTGTGGTTCGTCCAGTTGGAGGCACAGTTTACTCTTGCTAGAATAAACCAGCAAAAAACTATGTTTTTTCACGCCGTCAGTGCTCTTGATGAGAGCGTCGTTAGGTTGGTCAGCGAATTGGTGTCTGCTCCTCCCGAGGGGGAGGAATATTCTAAGTTAAAGGAAGTGTTGACTTTTCGGTTGGCTGATAGCGAAGAGAAAAAAATCAAACAATTATTAACGGAGCTGTCCTTCGGTGATGGAAAACCCTCACAATTGTTGCGTGAGATGCGAACCCTAGATAGTTTGAAGCTGGGAGATAGAATCTTGAAGTCTCTCTGGTTGCAACGCTTGCCGCCGCAGATGCAGGCTATTTTAGCCTGTAACCACGGGAAGCTCGATGAACTAGCAACCTGCGCCGACAAAATAGCAGAAGTCAATACTCAGGCAGAGGTATATACCATTAATCCTTCCATAGAAGATTCGAAATTGTCGAACAATTGGCTACCAGAGTAAGAAACCTAGAGAAATTAATCGAAAGGTCTCCAATTTACCTCCAAGAAGCTTCAAAGAATAGCTCCCATAGATACCAGTTAGCTCGTGAGTCGCAACCACGGGCACAGATTTCAAATAGCGACGCCAAAATACCACACAAATATTGCTGGTATCATGCGAAATTTTGGGAGCGGGCTAAGAACTGCGTTCCCCCCTGTAGTTTCAAAATTCAAAAGCCCAGCAATACAAGTTATAGGAATAGCAAAACAGTTGCGGAGTTTGCAACAAACTAGATTGCCCTCTGCCATTGACGACGGGCAGCAGTGGCGCTATAAACAGCCGTCTACATATTTTGGACAAATCCTCAAATAATTTTTTTTTAATTGACACTGGGGCAGATGTGTCAGTACTTCCAGCGTCTTCAATTGATCGTCGTTCCAAGTCAAATTTACAGTTGGCCGCAGCAAATTCCTCGACAATCGACACATTCGGTCGAAAAATGCTAACTCTAGACTTGGGCTTAAAACGATATTTCTCTTGGTATTTTATTTTAGCGGATATTTCAAGACCGATTTTGGGTGCAGACTTTCTTAGTCACTACGGGTTGTTGGTGGATATTAGAACAAGAGTTATCATTGACCCACGCACATCCTCAAGCTCTTGTGGCGAAAAAGTTTCGACGTACTGTTCGTCTCTTTCGATACTTTTTGATCGGTCAATAAACCCCGAAATTCAAAATTGATTATATAAATACCAGGCTATTATGAATTTTACTAACCCAGTAAAGCATACAACCACTCACCACATAATCACCGAAGGTCCACCAGTCGTCTCGAAGGTGCGACGTCTCGTGCCAGAGAGGTTAGCGGTGGCTCGGAAAGAATTCGATTTTCTCTTGGCACAAGGCATTTGCAGACCCTCAGACAGTAGCTGGTCTTCTCCGTTGCACTTAGTAAAGAAAAAAAATGGTGAATGGAGGCCATGCGGCGATTATAGATCATTAAATGCTCGTACTATAACGGACCGCTACCCGATTCCTTTAATACATGACTTCACCTATCGTTTACAAGACTGCAGCTTCTTCTCGACACTAGATTTAAAAAAGGCATACCACCAAATCCCTATTGAGCCCAAAGACATTCGAAAGACAGCTATATGCACACCATTTGGACTCTTTGAGTTCACTCGGATGACGTTTGGCCTCTGTAATGCGGCGCAAACCTTCCAAAGGTTTAGTCACGGCATCCTCCGGGAATTTTCTTTTTGTATTGTCTATTTAGATGACGTCTTAGTAGCCTCTAAATCTAAAGTTGATCACCTCAACCATCTGGAGTTAATTTTTAAACGTTTGAAGGAATTCGGATTGATAATTAATGTCGAAAAGTGAACATTCTTACAAAGAGAAGTAACATTTTTAGGTCATTTGGTCACCGAACAGGGTATTAAACCGTCACCAGAACGTGTCGAGGTTATTTCAAATTTCAAGTTACTTAATAATATAAGGGAATTGCGACGCTTTCTCGGAATGGTAAACTTTTACCGGCGGTTTCTACCGTTGGCAGCCAAACATCATGCAGTCTTAAACAATTATTTAACAGGTTCCAAAAAAGAGGGTTTGAAAAAGATCGATTGGTCAAAAGAAGCCGTAGAGGCCTTTGAATTTGCCAAAGATCAGTTAGCGCAAACCACACTCCTTGCATTTCCTAAGGCTTTCGCAAACTTGGCGTTGTTTGTCGACGCTTCGGATACTGCCATTGGCGCTGCTGTCCATCAAGAGTGCAACGGGAACTGGCACCCTTTAGGTTTTTACTCGGTTAAGCTTAATACCGCGGAATGTAAGTACAGCACTTATGATAGGGAACTATTAGCAGCTTACAAAGGCATCAAATACTTCCGCTACCTCCTGGAAGGCCGTTGCTTCACCCTGTTCACGGACCATAAGCCCTTAACTTTCGCTTTTAAACAGGACCCAGAGAAGGCCTCTCCTAGGCAACTGCGGCATTGGGATTTCATCAGTCAATTCACTACAGATATTAGGTTCATTCCAGGTAAAGAAAATGTTGTAGCCGATACGCTTTCAAGGCTGAACGAACTGAACCTTGCTAGTTCGATAGACTTTGCGGCGATCGCTGAGGCACAAAGTAATGACGCAGAACTTCATAACATTCTTCAAAATTCTCAGTTTAGGTTCGAGAAGCTGTCAATTTGCGGCACGGACAAATAATTATATTGCGAAAATTCTTCAAGTAAATCCAGGCCTTTTATACCTCGTAGCTTCCGCAAACGAATTTTCGATTCAGTGCACAAGTTAGCACACCCGAGTATTCGATCCACTAAGAAAATGATCACAGAGAGATATTTTTGGCCCGATATGAATAAAGATAGCATCATTTGGGCACGCTCCTGTTCGGCTTGTCAACAAAGCAAGATGTCCAGGCATATTAGTAACACCCTAGGTACTTTTCCACCCTGCTCTGGACGTTTCCAGGACATTCACGTCGATATCGTAGTCCCACTACCTCCTTCTCAGGGATACAGGTATTGTCTCACTATCATCGATAGGTTCACACGATGGCCTGAGGCAATTCCGCTAGTCGATATTAATGCAGAAACAGTGGCGGAAGCGCTCTGTCAGGTCTGGATAGCTCGTTTTGGAATACCCCGGAGGATCATTACCGATCAGGGCTCACAGTTCGAGTCAGCTTTGTTTTCTGAACTTACAAAATAATTGGGCTTTGAGCGCAACCGAAAAACGGCTTACCACCCACAGTCAAATGGGCTCCTGGAAAGATGTCATCGGACTCTAAAAGCTGCTTTGATGGCGTATAGAGAAAGATCCTGGACTAAAACGTTACCCTTCATTTTGCTAGGTCTTAGAACGGTATTCAGAGAGGAATTTCTCGCTACGCCAGCCGAACTAGTTTACGGTGAGAGCTTGAGGCTCCCCGGCGATTTTTTCCAAAATTCACAGTTTCTTCCGCAAAAAGAGTACGTCCAAATTTTAAGCAATTTCTTTGCAGACTGCAGACCCATCCCAGCTTCAAATCATTCTAAACATTCTCTCTTCAGATTCAAAGAGATCGACAAGTGCTCTCACGTTTTCGTAAGGACAGACTCAGTTAGGAGTGCATTACAACCCCCTTATGAGGGACCATATGAGGTCATTAGACGGTGTGACAATTTCTTTACGCTTAAAATAAGAAACCGCCAGGTTAACACTTCAGTAAATCGCCTTAAGCCTTATTTTGGTGAAATCGATCAGCAAACAACATCTAATAATAATATCGCTGCCCAAAATTCTTACTCGGATAGTTCCTACAGGCACACACCATTAAACACCACATCGAAGTGCTCTCAGCCAGCGCCTGGAGACTTCTTCCCACAAGACACCGACTCATTGAGCAGCGACATCAATGATCAGCATTTTAACACAAATAACTCCTTTAGGCCGATACAATTGGACCATTCAAATACAGCGATGTGCTCTCAGCCAGCGTCTGGAGACTTCTTACAATCAGACATAGTTCGACCGGATTATACACAGGAAACCCAACCGTCGTCTGGAAGTTTACAGGACCGAACAGACTCAGACGCTTTGGCGTCAACTCCGTCGTCAACTCCGTCGTCACATGCGACATCCCGGAGGATAAGGTTCCTCTCGGATGGAAATATTGTTATACAACAACAAACCACTCGGGCGGGACGAATCACAAAGCCGCCTGCTAAATATAGCTAAAACCCAAGGTTTTGCTGGTGGGGGAGTGCTGTGGCGGTATATAGGGCGACATTGCGCCTAGCGGGTCACAGAGAATTTGTACGGTTTAATCTAACTATCAAGGAAGTACTTGACGATTTGCGAAAGGTGAAGATAGTAGGCCTAGGATAAAAATATGACATTGTATAATTTTCTAGTCTAGTAGTCAGTTGACTGATATTGTTTTTTTAGCATTACGCCAAGTAACAAAAAATAGAAAAATATTTAAAAGTCTCTGTAAGAAATAAAAAATAAAAAAAGAAGCATAGGGAAATTATAACCAGACAATATTCATAATAAAATAAACCTTAATAACTAACGCCTTTAGTTTTTATTAGCCCAACTAGCGAAACGGTAGGATTGAGGGCAGAGATAGTTTGAGTGGGACAGCGAAGCCTTGGCTATCCCCACACTGGTGACCCCGACAGAAAGGAATACGAGCATCAGCTGGTTCTCTTTACCAATTGGCAGTGACATTGACCCGGCCGAAATATAATCTACGGCAAATACATCGATAGAAGGGTTAATTCTGATACAGGCATTGTAGGATCCACTTCAGGCCGGTTGTCATCGAAGCGCTCAGAACCGCTACGTTCGCTCGAACCCCTTTATCGAATGGTACTTCGCAAACATTGTCGCAATCAATTTCAGCCTCTTTTCAGATAAAGCAGCAAACTCAGGCTTTTAAGAAGTTGTCAAACTCCCGTCAAATTAACCAGCATACTCTAAAAATACTGAAGTATTTCAACAACAAGAAAACCAAGTGTATCAAGAATCTTATTAACAGCATTTGGTGCCATATTACGGGACGAAAAAACACAAAAAAATAGCAAGAGGCGCAACGGCAGCTCCAGCAAACAACAAGATTGTGGTTACGCTATTAGAACGTGCATACATTGAGTTGTGTGGCAACAACTACTGCAAGCCCAGCTGCGTTTGAAGCGACTGTAAGATTAACACAATAAAAATAATTACTGTTCTTGTTATATTCGTTAATGTTTATTTAGTTATTGTTGTTCGATTTTGATTTGGTTTATCATTATATATATATATACATTTGTGATCCGAGGTGAGATAGCACTTTATATGTACACTAGTGTAAACGTTACGCAAATCGCCAAGGACTCTCCGCTCACTTCGTTGTGTTAAATTTATTTCACGCTTTTGGTCTTGCTCAACTTCAGGTGTTAAAATATGGAAGACCGTTGGTTTTCTCTCGAGGATTTGCCAGGGGCGATCCATGCTCGTAATATAAATACCATTTCAAGCCTCACAGAAGACACAAATGGTCACTCCACTGCCGACCCAGTACAGTCAGGGTCAATATGCATTAGTTCTGTTGCAATTAAAAACATTCGTTTTTGGAAAATTTCGCCGGAGTTGTGGTTCGTCCAGTTGGAGGCACAGTTTACTCTTGCTAGAATAAACCAGCAAAAAACTATGTTTTTTCACGCCGTCAGTGCTCTTGATGAGAGCGTCGTTAGGTTGGTCAGCGAATTGGTGTCTGCTCCTCCCGAGGGGGAGGAATATTCTAAGTTAAAGGAAGTGTTGACTTTTCGGTTGGCTGATAGCGAAGAGAAAAAAATCAAACAATTATTAACGGAGCTGTCCTTCGGTGATGGAAAACCCTCACAATTGTTGCGTGAGATGCGAACCCTAGATAGTTTGAAGCTGGGAGATAGAATCTTGAAGTCTCTCTGGTTGCAACGCTTGCCGCCGCAGATGCAGGCTATTTTAGCCTGTAACCACGGGAAGCTCGATGAACTAGCAACCTGCGCCGACAAAATAGCAGAAGTCAATACTCAGGCAGAGGTATATACCATTAATCCTTCCATAGAAGATTCGAAATTGTCGAACAATTGGCTACCAGAGTAAGAAACCTAGAGAAATTAATCGAAAGGTCTCCAATTTACCTCCAAGAAGCTTCAAAGAATAGCTCCCATAGATACCAGTTAGCTCGTGAGTCGCAACCACGGGCACAGATTTCAAATAGCGACGCCAAAATACCACACAAATATTGCTGGTATCATGCGAAATTTTGGGAGCGGGCTAAGAACTGCGTTCCCCCCTGTAGTTTCAAAATTCAAAAGCCCAGCAATACAAGTTATAGGAATAGCAAAACAGTTGCGGAGTTTGCAACAAACTAGATTGCCCTCTGCCATTGACGACGGGCAGCAGTGGCGCTATAAACAGCCGTCTACATATTTTGGACAAATCCTCAAATAATTTTTTTTTAATTGACACTGGGGCAGATGTGTCAGTACTTCCAGCGTCTTCAATTGATCGTCGTTCCAAGTCAAATTTACAGTTGGCCGCAGCAAATTCCTCGACAATCGACACATTCGGTCGAAAAATGCTAACTCTAGACTTGGGCTTAAAACGATATTTCTCTTGGTATTTTATTTTAGCGGATATTTCAAGACCGATTTTGGGTGCAGACTTTCTTAGTCACTACGGGTTGTTGGTGGATATTAGAACAAGAGTTATCATTGACCCACGCACATCCTCAAGCTCTTGTGGCGAAAAAGTTTCGACGTACTGTTCGTCTCTTTCGATACTTTTTGATCGGTCAATAAACCCCGAAATTCAAAATTGATTATATAAATACCAGGCTATTATGAATTTTACTAACCCAGTAAAGCATACAACCACTCACCACATAATCACCGAAGGTCCACCAGTCGTCTCGAAGGTGCGACGTCTCGTGCCAGAGAGGTTAGCGGTGGCTCGGAAAGAATTCGATTTTCTCTTGGCACAAGGCATTTGCAGACCCTCAGACAGTAGCTGGTCTTCTCCGTTGCACTTAGTAAAGAAAAAAAATGGTGAATGGAGGCCATGCGGCGATTATAGATCATTAAATGCTCGTACTATAACGGACCGCTACCCGATTCCTTTAATACATGACTTCACCTATCGTTTACAAGACTGCAGCTTCTTCTCGACACTAGATTTAAAAAAGGCATACCACCAAATCCCTATTGAGCCCAAAGACATTCGAAAGACAGCTATATGCACACCATTTGGACTCTTTGAGTTCACTCGGATGACGTTTGGCCTCTGTAATGCGGCGCAAACCTTCCAAAGGTTTAGTCACGGCATCCTCCGGGAATTTTCTTTTTGTATTGTCTATTTAGATGACGTCTTAGTAGCCTCTAAATCTAAAGTTGATCACCTCAACCATCTGGAGTTAATTTTTAAACGTTTGAAGGAATTCGGATTGATAATTAATGTCGAAAAGTGAACATTCTTACAAAGAGAAGTAACATTTTTAGGTCATTTGGTCACCGAACAGGGTATTAAACCGTCACCAGAACGTGTCGAGGTTATTTCAAATTTCAAGTTACTTAATAATATAAGGGAATTGCGACGCTTTCTCGGAATGGTAAACTTTTACCGGCGGTTTCTACCGTTGGCAGCCAAACATCATGCAGTCTTAAACAATTATTTAACAGGTTCCAAAAAAGAGGGTTTGAAAAAGATCGATTGGTCAAAAGAAGCCGTAGAGGCCTTTGAATTTGCCAAAGATCAGTTAGCGCAAACCACACTCCTTGCATTTCCTAAGGCTTTCGCAAACTTGGCGTTGTTTGTCGACGCTTCGGATACTGCCATTGGCGCTGCTGTCCATCAAGAGTGCAACGGGAACTGGCACCCTTTAGGTTTTTACTCGGTTAAGCTTAATACCGCGGAATGTAAGTACAGCACTTATGATAGGGAACTATTAGCAGCTTACAAAGGCATCAAATACTTCCGCTACCTCCTGGAAGGCCGTTGCTTCACCCTGTTCACGGACCATAAGCCCTTAACTTTCGCTTTTAAACAGGACCCAGAGAAGGCCTCTCCTAGGCAACTGCGGCATTGGGATTTCATCAGTCAATTCACTACAGATATTAGGTTCATTCCAGGTAAAGAAAATGTTGTAGCCGATACGCTTTCAAGGCTGAACGAACTGAACCTTGCTAGTTCGATAGACTTTGCGGCGATCGCTGAGGCACAAAGTAATGACGCAGAACTTCATAACATTCTTCAAAATTCTCAGTTTAGGTTCGAGAAGCTGTCAATTTGCGGCACGGACAAATAATTATATTGCGAAAATTCTTCAAGTAAATCCAGGCCTTTTATACCTCGTAGCTTCCGCAAACGAATTTTCGATTCAGTGCACAAGTTAGCACACCCGAGTATTCGATCCACTAAGAAAATGATCACAGAGAGATATTTTTGGCCCGATATGAATAAAGATAGCATCATTTGGGCACGCTCCTGTTCGGCTTGTCAACAAAGCAAGATGTCCAGGCATATTAGTAACACCCTAGGTACTTTTCCACCCTGCTCTGGACGTTTCCAGGACATTCACGTCGATATCGTAGTCCCACTACCTCCTTCTCAGGGATACAGGTATTGTCTCACTATCATCGATAGGTTCACACGATGGCCTGAGGCAATTCCGCTAGTCGATATTAATGCAGAAACAGTGGCGGAAGCGCTCTGTCAGGTCTGGATAGCTCGTTTTGGAATACCCCGGAGGATCATTACCGATCAGGGCTCACAGTTCGAGTCAGCTTTGTTTTCTGAACTTACAAAATAATTGGGCTTTGAGCGCAACCGAAAAACGGCTTACCACCCACAGTCAAATGGGCTCCTGGAAAGATGTCATCGGACTCTAAAAGCTGCTTTGATGGCGTATAGAGAAAGATCCTGGACTAAAACGTTACCCTTCATTTTGCTAGGTCTTAGAACGGTATTCAGAGAGGAATTTCTCGCTACGCCAGCCGAACTAGTTTACGGTGAGAGCTTGAGGCTCCCCGGCGATTTTTTCCAAAATTCACAGTTTCTTCCGCAAAAAGAGTACGTCCAAATTTTAAGCAATTTCTGGGGTCACAGGTTCGATTCCCGTCAGGGGAAAAATTAAAAAATTGAATTTACAAAAAATTATTTGTGCGCTTTCATCGTTACTGGTTAATGCCAGCTGAAAGCAAAACGTGGCTTAGTAGGCTAATTATAAATTGATAAATGCAAGAGGGAAAATCATCTGTCTCTTTAGCTCAGTGGTAAGAGCAGTCGCCCGGCAAGCGGAAGGTCCGGGTTTCAAACCTCGGACGAGGCGGTTGTTTTTGCTTCTTGTATTTATGATTTAATTTAGAATCATTAAATAAAAGTTCTTAAGAATTCTTCTATCCTCTCTCTTGACCGATTCTAACAAGTGTAGGTTCGATTCCCATCAGGGGAAAAATTAAAAAATTGAATTTACAAAAATTTATTTGTGCGCTTTCATCGTTACTGGTTAATGCCAGCTGAAAGCAAAACGTGGCTTAGTAGGCTAATTATAAATTGATAAATGCAAGAGGGAAAATCATCTGTCTCGTTAGCTCAGTGGTAAGAGCAGTCGCCCGGCAAGCGGAAAGTCCCGGTTTCAAACCCCGGACGAGGCGGTTGTTTTTTCTTCTTGTATTTATGATTTAATTTAGAATCATTAAATAAAAGTTCTTAAGAAGTCTTCTATCCTCTATCTTGACCGATTCTAATAAGTGTAGGTTCGATTCCCGTCAGGGAAAAAATTAGAAAATTGAATTTACATAAATTTATTTGTGCGCTTTCATCGTTACTGGTTAATGCCAGCTAAAAGCAAAACGTGGCTTAGTAGGCTAATTATAAATTGATAAATCGGAAAATCATCTGTCTGGTTAGCTCAGTGGTAAGAGCAGTCGCCCGGCAAGCGGAAGGTCCGGGTTTCAAACCTCGGGCGAGGCGGTTGTTTTTCTTCTTGTATTTATGATTTAATTTAGAATCATTAAATAAAAGTTCTTAAGAATTCTTCTATCCTCTCTCTTGACCTATTCTAACAAGTGTAGGTTCGATTCCCATCAGGGGAAAAATTAAAAAATTGAATTTACAAAAATTTATTTGTGCGCTTTCATCGTTACTGGTTAATGCCAGCTAAAAGCAAAACGTGGCTTAGTAGGCTAATTATAAATTGATAAATCGGAAAATCATCTGTCTGGTTAGCTCAGTGTTAAGAGCAGTCGCCCGGCAAGCGGAAGGTCCGGGTTTCAAACCTCGGGCGAGGCGGTTGTTTTTCTTCTTGTATTTATGATTTAATTTAGAATCATTAAATAAAAGTTCTTAAGAATTCTTCTATCCTCTATATTGACCGATTGTAACAAGTGTAGGTTCGATTCCCGTCAGGGAAAAAATTAAAAAATTGAATTTAAAAAAATTTATTTGTGCGCTTTCATCGTTACTGGTTAATGCCAGCTGAAAGCAAAACGTGGCTTAGTAGGCTAATTATAAATTGATAAATGCAAGAGGGAAAATCATCTGTCTCTTTAGCTCAGTGGTAAGAGCAGTCGCCCGGCAAGCGGAAGGTCCGGGTTTCAAACCTCGGACGAGGCGGTTGTTTTTTCTTCTTGTATTTATGATTTTATTTAGAATCATTAAATAAAAGTTCTTAAGAATTCTTCTATCCTCTATCTTGACCGATTCTAATAAGTGTAGGTTCGATTCCCGTCAGGGAAAAAATTAGAAAATTGAATTTACATAAATTTATTTGTGCGCTTTCATCGTTACTGGTTAATGCCAGCTAAAAGCAAAACGTGGCTTAGTAGGCTAATTATAAATTGATAAATCGGAAAATCATCTGTCTGGTTAGCTCAGTGTTAAGAGCAGTCGCCCGGCAAGCGGAAGGTCCGGGTTTCAAACCTCGGGCGAGGCGGTTGTTTTTCTTCTTGTATTTATGATTTAATTTAGAATCATTAAATAAAAGTTCTTAAGAATTCTTCTATCCTCTATATTGACCGATTGTAACAAGTGTAGGTTCGATTCCCGTCAGGGAAAAAATTAAAAAATTGAATTTAAAAAAATTTATTTGTGCGCTTTCATCGTTACTGGTTAATGCCAGCTGAAAGCAAAACGTGGCTTAGTAGGCTAATTATAAATTGATAAATGCAAGAGGGAAAATCATCTGTCTCTTTAGCTCAGTGGTAAGAGCAGTCGCCCGGCAAGCGGAAGGTCCGGGTTTCAAACCTCGGACGAGGCGGTTGTTTTTTCTTCTTGTATTTATGATTTTATTTAGAATCATTAAATAAGAGTTCTTAAGAATTCTTCTATCCTCTCTCTTGACCGATTCTAACAAGTGTAGGTTCGATTCCCATCAGGGGAAAAATTAAAAAATTGAATTTACAAAAATTTATTTGTGCGCTTTCATCGTTACTGGTTAATGCCAGCTGAAAGCAAAACGTGGCTTAGTAGGCTAATTATAAATTGATAAATGCAAGAGGGAAAATCATCTGTCTCGTTAGCTCAGTGGTAACAGCAGTCGCCCGGCAAGTGGAAGGTCCCGGACGAGGCGGTTGTTTTTTCTTCTTGTATTTATGATTTAATTTAGAATCATTAAATAAAAGTTCTTAAGAATTCTTCTATCCTCTATCTTGACCTATTCTAAGAAGTGTAGTTTCGATTCCCGTCAGGGGAAAAATTAAAAAATTGAATTTACAAAAATTTATTTGTGCGCTTCCATCGTTACTGGTTAATGCCAGCTAAAAGCAAAACGTGGCTTAGTAGGCTAATTATAAATTGATAAATCGGAAAATCATCTGTCTGGTTAGCTCAGTGGTAAGAGCAGTCGCCCGGCAAGCGGAAGGTCCGGGTTTCAAACCTCGGGCGAGGCGGTTGTTTTTCTTCTTGTATTTATGATTTAATTTAGAATCATTAAATAAAAGTTCTTAAGAATTCTTCTATCCTCTATATTGACCGATTCTAACAAGTGTAGATTCGACTCCCGTCAGGGAAAAATTAAATAATTGAATTTACAAAAATTTATTTGTGCGTTTTCATCGTTACTGGTTAATGCCAGCTGAAAGCAAAACATGGCTTAGTAGGCTAATTATAAATTGATAAATGCAAGAGGGAAAATCATCTGTCTCGTTAGCTCAGTGGTAAGAGCAGTCGCCCGGCAAGCGGAATTCCGGGTTTTAAACCCCGGACGAGGCGGTTGTTTTTTCTTCTTGTATTTATGATTTAATTTAGAATCATTAAATAAAAGTTCTTAAGAATTCTTCTATCCTCTATCTTGACCGATTCTAACAAGTGTAGGCTCGATTCCCGTCAGGGAAAAAATTAAAAAATTGAATTTACAAAAATTTATTTGTGCGCTTTCATCGTTACTGGTTAATGCCAGCTGAAAGCAAAACGTGGCTTAGTAGGCTAATTATAAATTGATAAATGCAAGACGGAAAATCATCTGTCTGGTTAGCTCAGTGGTAAGAGCAGTCGCCCGGCAAGCGGAAGGTCCGGGTTTCAAACCTGGGGCGAGGCGGTTGTTTTTCTTCTTGTATTTATGATTTAATTTAGAATCATTAAATAAAAGTTCTTAAGAATTCTTCTATCCTCTATCTTGACCGATTCTAACAAGTGTAGGTTCGATTCCCGTCAGGGAAAAAATTAAAAAATTGAATTTACAAAAATTTATTTGTGCGCTTTCATCGTTACTGGTTAATGCCAGCTGAAAGCAAAACGTGGCTTAGTAGGCTAATTATAAATTGATAAATGCAAGAGGGATAATCATCTGTCTCTTTAGCTCAGTGGTAAGAGCAGTGCCCGGCAAGCGGAAGGCCCCGGTTTCAAACCCGGACGAGGCGGTTGTTTTTTCTTCTTGTATTTATGATTTAATTTAGAATCATTAAATAAAAGTTCTTAAGAATTCTTCTATCCTCTATCTTGACCGATTCTAATAAGTGTAGGTTCGATTCCCGTCAGGGAAAAAATTAGAAAATTGAATTTACATAAATTTATTTGTGCGCTTTCATCGTTACTGGTTAATGCCAGCTAAAAGCAAAACGTGGCTTAGTAGGCTAATTATAAATTGATAAATCGGAAAATCATCTGTCTGGTTAGCTCAGTGTTAAGAGCAGTCGCCCGGCAAGCGGAAGGTCCGGGTTTCAAACCTCGGGCGAGGCGGTTGTTTTTCTTCTTGTATTTATGATTTAATTTAGAATCATTAAATAAAAGTTCTTAAGAATTCTTCTATCCTCTATATTGACCGATTGTAACAAGTGTAGGTTCGATTCCCGTCAGGGAAAAAATTAAAAAATTGAATTTAAAAAAATTTATTTGTGCGCTTTCATCGTTACTGGTTAATGCCAGCTGAAAGCAAAACGTGGCTTAGTAGGCTAATTATAAATTGATAAATGCAAGAGGGAAAATCATCTGTCTCTTTAGCTCAGTGGTAAGAGCAGTCGCCCGGCAAGCGGAAGGTCCGGGTTTCAAACCTCGGACGAGGCGGTTGTTTTTTCTTCTTGTATTTATGATTTTATTTAGAATCATTAAATAAGAGTTCTTAAGAATTCTTCTATCCTCTCTCTTGACCGATTCTAACAAGTGTAGGTTCGATTCCCATCAGGGGAAAAATTAAAAAATTGAATTTACAAAAATTTATTTGTGCGCTTTCATCGTTACTGGTTAATGCCAGCTGAAAGCAAAACGTGGCTTAGTAGGCTAATTATAAATTGATAAATGCAAGAGGGAAAATCATCTGTCTCGTTAGCTCAGTGGTAACAGCAGTCGCCCGGCAAGCGGAAGGTCCCGGACGAGGCGGTTGTTTTTTCTTCTTGTATTTATGATTTAATTTAGAATCATTAAATAAAAGTTCTTAAGAATTCTTCTATCCTCTATCTTGACCTATTCTAAGAAGTGTAGTTTCGATTCCCGTCAGGGGAAAAATTAAAAAATTGAATTTACAAAAATTTATTTGTGCGCTTTCATCGTTACTGGTTAATGCCAGCTGAAAGCAAAACGTGGCTTAGTAGGCTAATTATAAATTGATAAATGCAAGAGGGAAAATCATCTGTCTCTTTAGCTCAGTGGTAAGAGCAGTCGCCCGGCAAGCGGAAGGTCCGGGTTTCAAACCTCGGACGAGGCGGTTGTTTTTGCTTCTTGTATTTATGATTTAATTTAGAATCATTAAATAAAAGTTCTTAAGAATTCTTCTATCCTCTCTCTTGACCGATTCTAACAAGTGTAGGTTCGATTCCCATCAGGGGAAAAATTAAAAAATTGAATTTACAAAAATTTATTTGTGCGCTTTCATCGTTACTGGTTAATGCCAGCTGAAAGCAAAACGTGGCTTAGTAGGCTAATTATAAATTGATAAATGCAAGAGGGAAAATCATCTGTCTCGTTAGCTCAGTGGTAAGAGCAGTCGCCCGGCAAGCGGAAAGTCCCGGTTTCAAACCCCGGACGAGGCGGTTGTTTTTTCTTCTTGTATTTATGATTTAATTTAGAATCATTAAATAAAAGTTCTTAAGAATTCTTCTATCCTCTATCTTGACCGATTCTAATAAGTGTAGGTTCGATTCCCGTCAGGGAAAAAATTAGAAAATTGAATTTACATAAATTTATTTGTGCGCTTTCATCGTTACTGGTTAATGCCAGCTAAAAGCAAAACGTGGCTTAGTAGGCTAATTATAAATTGATAAATCGGAAAATCATCTGTCTGGTTAGCTCAGTGGTAAGAGCAGTCGCCCGGCAAGCGGAAGGTCCGGGTTTCAAACCTCGGGCGAGGCGGTTGTTTTTCTTCTTGTATTTATGATTTAATTTAGAATCATTAAATAAAAGTTCTTAAGAATTCTTCTATCCTCTATATTGACCGATTCTAACAAGTGTAGGTTCGATTCCCGTCAGGGAAAAAATTAAAAAATTGAATTTAAAAAAATTTATTTGTGCGCTTTCATCGTTACTGGTTAATGCCAGCTGAAAGCAAAACGTGGCTTAGTAGGCTAATTATAAATTGATAAATGCAAGAGGGAAAATCATCTGTCTCTTTAGCTCAGTGGTAAGAGCAGTCGCCCGGCAAGCGGAAGGTCCGGGTTTCAAACCTCGGACGAGGCGGTTGTTTTTTCTTCTTGTATTTATGATTTAATTTAGAATCATTAAATAAGAGTTCTTAAGAATTCTTCTATCCTCTCTCTTGACCGATTCTAACAAGTGTAGGTTCGATTCCCATCAGGGGAAAAATTAAAAAATTGAATTTACAAAAATTTATTTGTGCGCTTTCATCGTTACTGGTTAATGCCAGCTGAAAGCAAAACGTGGCTTAGTAGGCTAATTATAAATTGATAAATGCAAGAGGGAAAATCATCTGTCTCGTTAGCTCAGTGGTAACAGTAGTCGCCCGGCAAGCGGAAGGTCCCGGACGAGGCGGTTGTTTTTTCTTCTTGTATTTATGATTTAATTTAGAATCATTAAATAAAAGTTCTTAAGAATTCTTCTATCCTCTATCTTGACCTATTCTAAGAAGTGTAGTTTCGATTCCCGTCAGGGGAAAAATTAAAAAATTGAATTTACAAAAATTTATTTGTGCGCTTTCATCGTTACTGGTTAATGCCAGCCGAAAGCAAAACGTGTCTTAGTAGGCTAATTATAAATTGATAAATGCAAGAGGGAAAATCATCTGTCTCGTTAGCTCAGTAGTAAGAGTAGTCGCCCGGCAAGCGGAAGGCCCCGGTTTCAAACCCCCGACGAGGCGGTTGTTTTTTCTTCTTATTTATGATTTAATTTAGAATCATTAAATAAAAGTTCTTAAGAATTCTTCTAGCCTCTATCTTGACCGATTCTAACAAGTGTAGGTTCGATTTCAGTCAGGGGAAAAATTAAAAAATTGAATTTACAAAAATTTATTTGTGCGCTTTCATCGTTACTGGTTAATGCCAGCTGAAAGCAAGACGTGGCTTAGTAGGCTAATTATAAATTGATAAATGCAAGACGGAAAATCATCTGTCTCTTTAGCTCAGTGGTAAGAGCAGTCGCCCGGCAAGCGGATGGTCCGGGTTTCAAACCTCGGACGAAGCGGTTGTTTTTCTTCTTGTATTTATGATTTAATTTAGAATCATTAAATGAAATTTCTTTGGAATTAGTCTGTCCTCTATCTTGACCGATTCTAACAAGTGTAGGTTCGATTCCCGTCAGGGGAAAAATTAAAAAATTGAATTTACAAAAATTTATTTGTGCGCTTTCATCGTTACTGGTTAATGCCTGCTGAAAGCAAAACGTGGCTTAGTAGGCTAATTATAAATTGATAAATGCAAGAGGGAAAATCATCTGTCTCGTTAGCTCAGGGTAAGAGTAGTCGCCCGGCAACCGGAAGGCCCCGGTTTCCAACCCCGGATGAGGCGGTTGTTTTTCTTCTTGTATTTATGATTTAATTTAAAATCATTAAATAAAAGTTCTTAAGAATTCTTCTATCCTCTATCTTGACCGATTCTAACAAGTGTAGGTTCGATTCCCGTCAGGGGAAAAATTAAAAAATTGAATTTACAAAAATTTATTTGTGCGCTTTCATCGTTACTGGTTAATGCCAGCTGAAAGCAAAACGTGGCTTAGTAGGCTAATTATAAATTGATAAATGCAAGACGGAAAATCATCTGTCTCTTTAGCTCAGGGTAAGAGCAGACGCCCGGCAAGCGGAAGGCACCGGTTTCAAACCCCGGACGAGGCGGTTGTTTTTCTTCTTGTATTTATGATTTAATTTAGAATCATTAAATAAAAGTTCTTAAGAATTCTTCTATCCTCTATCTTGACCGATTCTAACAAGTGTAGGTTCGATTCCCGTCAGGGTAAAAATTAAAAAATTGAATTTACAAAAATTTATTTGTGCGCTTTCATCGTTACTGGTTAATGCCAGCTGAAAGCAAAACGTGGCTTAGTAGGCTAATTATAAATTGATAAATACAAGAGGGAAAATCATCTGCCTCGTTAGCTCAGTGGTAAGAGCAGTCGCCCGGCAAGCCGAAGGTTCGGGTTTCAAACCCCGGACGAGGCGGTTGTTTTTTCTTCTTGTATTTATGATTTAATTCAGAATCATTAAATAAAAGTTCTTAAGAATTCTTCTATCCTCTATCTTAAACGATTCTAACAAGTGTAAGTTCGATTCCCGTCAGGGGAAAAATTAAAAAATTGAATTTACAAAAATTTATTTGTGCGCTTTCATCGTTACTGGTTAATGCCAGCTGAAAGCAAAACGTGGCTTAGTAGGCTAATTATAAATTGATAAATGCAAGAGGGAAAATCATCTGTCTCGTTAGCTCAGTGGTAAGAGTAGTCGCCCGGCAAGCGGAAGGCCCCGGTTTCAAACCCCCGACGAGGCGGTTGGTTTTTCTTCTTATCTATGATTTAATTTAGAATCATTAAATAAAAGTTCTTAAGAATTCTTCTATCCTCTATCTTGACCGATTCTAACAAGTGTAGGTTCGATTTCCGTCAGGGGAAAAATTAAAAAAATTGAATTTACAAAAATTTATTTGTGCGCTTTCATCGTTACTGGTTAATGCCAGCTGAAAGCAAAACGTGGCTTAGTAGGCTAATTATAAATTGATAAATGCAAGACGGAAAATCATCTGTCTCTTTAGTTCAGGGTAAGAGCAGACGCCCGGCAAGCGGAAGGCACCGGTTTCAAACCCCGGACGAGGCGGTTGTTTTTCTTCTTGTATTTATGATTTAATTTAGAATCATTAAATAAAAGTTCTTAAGAATACTTCTATCCTCTATCTTGACCGATTCTAACAAGTGTAGGTTCGATTCCCGTCAGGGTAAAAATTAAAAAATTGAATTTACAAAAATTTATTTGTGCGCTTTCATCGTTACTGGTTAATGCCAGCTGAAAGCAAAACGTGGCTTAGTAGGCTAATTATAAATTGATAAATACAAGAGGGAAAATCATCTGCCTCGTTAGCTCAGTGGTAAGAGAAGTCGCCCAGCAAGCCGAAGGTTCGGGTTTCAAACCCCGGATGAGGCGGTTGTTTTTTCTTCTTGTATTTATGATTTAATTCAGAATCATTAAATAAAAGTTCTTAAGAATTCTTCTATCCTCTATCTTAAACGATTCTAACAAGTGTAAGTTCGATTCCCGTCAGGGGAAAAATTAAAAAATTGAATTTACAAAAATTTATTTGTGCGCTTTCATCGTTACTGGTTAATGCCAGCTGAAAGCAAAACGTGGCTTAGTAGGCTAATTATAAATTGATAAATGCAAGAGGGAAAATCATCTGTCTCGTTAGCTCAGTGGTAAGAGTAGTCGCCCGGCAAGCGGAAGGCCCCGGTTTCAAACCCCCGACGAGGCGGTTGGTTTTTCTTCTTATCTATCATTTAATTTAGAATCATTAAATAAAAGTTCTTAAGAATTCTTCTATCCTCTATCTTGACCGATTCTAACAAGTGTAGGTTCGATTTCCGTCAGGGGAAAAATTAAAAAAATTGAATTTACAAAAATTTATTTGTGCGCTTTCATCGTTACTGGTTAATGCCAGCTGAAATCAAGACGTGGCTTAGTAGGCTAATTATAAATTGATAAATGCAAGACGGAAAATCATCTTTCTCTTTAGCTCAGTGGTAAGAGCAGTCGCCCGGCAAGCGCATGGTCCGGGTTTCAAACCTCGGACGAGGCGGTTGTTTTTTCTTCTTGTATTTATGATTTAATTTAGAATCATTAAATAAAAGTTCTTAACAATTCTGCTATCCTCTATCTTGACCGATTCTAACAAGTGTAGGTTCAATTCCCGTCAGGGGAAAAATTAAAAAATTGAATTTACAAAAATTTATTTGTGCGCTTTCATCATTACTGGTTAATGCCAGCTGAAAGCAAAACGTGGCTTGGTAGGCTAATTATAAATTGATAAATGCAAGAGGGAAAATCATCTGTCTCGTTAGCTCAGGGTAAGAGCAGAATCCCGGCAAGCGGAAGGCACCGGTTTCAAACCCCGGACGAGGCGGTTGTTTTTCTTCTTGTATTTATGATTTAATTTAGAATCATTAAATAAAAGTTCTTAAGAATTCTTCTATCCTCTATCTTGACCGATTCTAACAAGTGTAGGTTCGATTCCCGTCAGGGTAAAAATTAAAAAATTGAATTTACAAAAATTTATTTGTGCGTTTTCATCGTTACTGGTTAATGCCAGCTGAAATCAAGACGTGGCTTAGTAGGCTAATTATAAATTGATAAATGCAAGACGGAAAATCATCTTTCTCTTTAGCTCAGTGGTAAGAGCAGTCGCCCGGCAAGCGCATGGTCCGGGTTTCAAACCTCGGACGAGGCGGTTGTTTTTTCTTCTTGTATTTATGATTTAATTTAGAATCATTAAATAAAAGTTCTTAACAATTCTGCTATCCTCTATCTTGACCGATTCTAACAAGTGTAGGTTCGATTCCCGTCAGGGTAAAAATTAAAAAATTGAATTTACAAAAATTTATTTGTGCGCTTTCATCGTTACTGGTTAATGCCAGCTGAAAGCAAAACGTGGCTTAGTAGGCTAATTATAAATTGATAAATACAAGAGGGAAAATCATCTGCCTCGTTAGCTCAGTGGTAAGAGCAGTCGCCCGGCAAGCCGAAGGTTCGGGTTTCAAACCCCGGACGAGGCGGTTGTTTTTTCTTCTTGTATTTATGATTTAATTCAGAATCATTAAATAAAAGTTCTTAAGAATTCTTCTATCCTCTATCTTTACCGATTCTAACAAGTGTAGGTTCGATTCCCGTCAGGGTAAAAATTAAAAAATTGAATTTACAAAAATTTATTTGTGCGCTTTCATCGTTACTGGTTAATGCCAGCTGAAATCAAGACGTGGCTTAGTAGGCTAATTATAAATTGATAAATGCAAGACGGAAAATCATCTTTCTCTTTAGCTCAGTGGTAAGAGCAGTCGCCCGGCAAGCGCATGGTCCGGGTTTCAAACCTCGGACGAGGCGGTTGTTTTTTCTTCTTGTATTTATGATTTAATTTAGAATCATTAAATAAAAGTTCTTAACAATTCTGCTATCCTCTATCTTGACCGATTCTAACAAGTGTAGGTTGAATTCCCGTCAGGGGAAAAATTAAAAAATTGAATTTACAAAAATTTATTTGTGCGCTTTCATCATTACTGGTTAATGCCAGCTGAAAGCAAAACGTGGCTTAGTAGGCTAATTATAAATTGATAAATGCAAGAGGGAAAATCATCTGTCTCGTTAGGTCAGGGTAAGAGCAGTCGCCCGGCAAGCGGAAGGCCCCGGTTTCAAACCCCGGACGGTTGTTTTTCTTCTTGTATTTATGATTTAATTTAGAATCATTAAATAAAAGTTCTTAAGAATTCTTCTATCCTCTATCGTGACCGATTCTAACAAGTGTAGGTTCGATTCCCGGACGAGGCGGTTGTTTTTTCTTCTTGTATTTATGATTTAATTTAGAATCATTAAATAAAAGTTCTTAAGAATTCTTCTATCCTCTATATTGATCGATTCTAATAAGTGTAGGTTCGATTCCCGTCAGGGGAAAAATTAAAAAATTGAATTTACAAAAATTTATTTGTGCGCTTTCATCGTTACTGGTTAATGCCAGCTGAAAGCAAAACGTGGCTTAGTAGGCTAATTATAAATTGATAAATGCAAGAGGGAAAATCATCTGTCTCGTTAGCTCAGTGGTAAGAGTAGTCGCCCGGCAAGCGGAAGGCCCCGGTTTCAAACCCCCGACGAGGCAGTAACAAGTGTAGGTTCAATTCCCGTCAGGGGAAAAATTAAAAAATTGAATTTACAAAAATTTATTTGTGCGCTTTCATCATTACTGGTTAATGCCAGCTGAAAGCAAAACGTGGCTTGGTAGGCTAATTATAGATTGATAAATGCAAGAGGGAAAATCATCTGTCTCGTTAGCTCAGGGTAAGAGCAGACGCCCGGCAAGCGGAAGGCACCGGTTTCAAACCCCGGACGAGGCGGTTGTTTTTCTTCTTGTATTTATGATTTAATTTAGAATCATTAAATAAAAGTTCTTAAGAATTCTTCTATCCTCTATCTTGACCGATTCTAACAAGTGTAGGTTCGATTCCCGTCAGGGTAAAAATTAAAAAATTGAATTTACAAAAATTTATTTGTGCGCTTTCATCGTTACTGGTTAATGCCAGCTGAAATCAAGACGTGGCTTAGTAGGCTAATTATAAATTGATAAATGCAAGAGGGAAAATCATCTGTCTCGTTAGGTCAGGGTAAGAGCAGTCGCCCGGCAAGCGGAAGGCCCCGGTTTCAAACCCCGGACGAGGCGGTTGTTTTTTCTTCTTGTATTTATGACTTAATTCAGAATCATTAAATAAAAGTTCTTAAGAATTCTTCTATCCTCTATCTTGACCGATTCTAACAAGTGTAGGTTCGATTCCCGTCAGGGTAAAAATTAAAAAATTGAATTTACAAAAATTTATTTGTGCGCTTTCATCGGTACTGGTTAATGCCAGCTGAAAGCAAAACGTGGCTTAGTAGGCTAATTATAAATTGATAAATGCAAGAGGGAAAATCATCTGTCTCGTTAGCTCAGTGGTAAGAGCAGTCGCCCGGCAAGCCGAAGGTTCGGGTTTCAAACCCCGGACGAGGCGGTTGTTTTTTCCTCTTGTATTTATGATTTAATTCAGAATCATTAAATAAAAGTTCTTAAGAATTCTTCTATCCTCTATCTTGACCGATTCTAACAAGTGTAAGTTCGATTCCCGTCAGGGGAAAAATTAAAAAATTGAATTTACAAAAATTTATTTGTGCGCTTTCATCGTTACTGGTTAATGCCAGCTGAAAGCAAAACATGGCTTAGTAGGCTAATTATAAATTGATAAATGCAAGAGGGAAAATCATCTATCTCGTTAGCTCAGTGGTAAGAGTAGTCGCCCGGCAAGCGGAAGGCCCCGGTTTCAAACCCCCGACGAGTCGGTTGGTTTTTCTTCTTATCTATGATTTAATTTAGAATCATTAAATAAAAGTTCTTAAGAATTCTTCTATCCTCTATCTTGACCGATTCTAACAAGTGTAGGTTCGATTTCCGTCTGGGGAAAAATTAAAAAAATTGAATTTACAAAAATTTATTTGTGCGCTTTCATCGTTACTGGTTAATGCCAGCTGAAATCAAGACGTGGCTTAGTAGGCTAATTATAAATTGATAAATGCAAGACGGAAAATCATCTTTCTCTTTAGCTCAGTGGTAAGAGCAGTCGCCCGGCAAGCGCATGGTCCGGGTTTCAAACCTCGGACGAGGCGGTTGTTTTTTCTTCTTGTATTTATGATTTAATTTAGAATCATTAAATAAAAGTTCTTAACAATTCTGCTATCCTCTATCTTGACCGATTCTAACAAGTGTAGGTTCAATTCCCGTCAGGGGAAAAATTAAAAAATTGAATTTACAAAAATTTATTTGTGCGCTTTCATCATTACTGGTTAATGCGAGCTGAAAGCAAAACGTGGCTTAGTAGGCTAATTATAAATTGATAAATGCAAGAGGGAAAATCATCTGTCTCGTTAGGTCAGGGTAAGAGCAGTCGCCCGGCAAGCGGAAGGCCCCGGTTTCAAACCCCGGACGAGGCGGTTGTTTTT
This sequence comes from Dioctria linearis, assembly GCA_963930735.1. Classification (NCBI taxonomy): domain Eukaryota; kingdom Metazoa; phylum Arthropoda; class Insecta; order Diptera; family Asilidae; genus Dioctria; species Dioctria linearis. The sequence goes on along the minus strand of OZ005742.1, from coordinate 150,008,892 downwards.
CTTCTTGTATTTATGATTTAATTTAGAATCATTAAATAAAAGTTCTTAAGAATTCTTCTATCCTCTATCGTGACCGATTCTAACAAGTGTAGGTTCGATTCCCGTCAGGGAAAAATTAAAAAATTGAATTTACAAAAATTTATTTGTGCGCTTTCATCGTTACTGGTTAATGCCAGCTGAAAGCAAAACGTGGCTTAGTAGGCTAATTATAAATTGATAAATGCAAGAGGGAAAATCATCTGTCTCGTTAGCTCAGTGGTAAGAGCAACCGCCCGGCAAGCGGAAGGTCCGGGTTTCAAACCCCGGACGAGGCGGTTGTTTTTTCTTCTTGTATTTATGACTTAATTCAGAATCATTAAATAAAAGTTCTTAAGAATTCTTCTATCCTCTATCTTGACCGATTCTAACAAGTGTAGGTTCGATTCCCGTCAGGGGAAAAATTAAAAAATTGAATTTACAAAAATTTATTTGTGCGCTTTCATCGTTACTGGTTAATGCCAGCTGAAAACAAAACGTGGCTTAGTAGGCTAATTATGAATTGATAAATGCAAGAGGGAAAATCATCTGTCTCGTTAGGTTCAGGGTAAGAGCAGTCGCCCGGCAAGCGGAAGGCCCCGGTTTCACCCCGGACGAGGCGGTTGTTTTTCTTCTTTTATTTATGATTTAATTTAGAATCATTAAATAAACGTTCTTAAGAATTCTTCTATCCTCTATCGAGACCGATTCTAACAAGTGTAGGTTCGATTCCCGTCAAGGAAAAATTAAAAAATTGAATTTACAAAAATTTATTTGTGCGCTTTCATCGTTACTGGTTAATGCCAGCTGAAAGCAAGACGTGGCTTAGTAGGCTAATTATAAATTGATAAATGCAAGACGGAAAATCATCTGTCTCTTTAGCTCAGTGGTAAGAGATGTCGCCCGGCATACGGAAGGTCCGGGTTTCAAACCTCGGACGAGGTGGTTGTTTTTTCCTCTTGTATTTATGATTTAATTTAGAATCATTAAATAAAAGTTCTTAACAATTCTTCTATCCTCTATCTTGACCGATTCTAACAAGTGTAGGTTCGATTCCCGGCAGGGGAAAAATTAAAAAATTGAATTTACAAAAATTTATTTGTGCGCTTTCATCGTTACTGGTTAATGCCAGCTGAAAGCAAAACGTGGCTTAGTAGGCTAATTATAAATTGATAAATGCAAGAGGGAAAATCATCTGTCTCGTTAGGTCAGGGTAAGAGCAGTCGCCCGACAAGCGGAAGGCACCGGTTTCAAACCCCGGACGAGGCGGTTGTTTTTCTTCTTGTATTTATGATTTAATTTAGAATCATTAAATAAAAGTTCTTGAGAATTCTTCTATCCTCTATCGTGACCGATTCTAACAAGTGTAGGTTCGATTCCCGTCAGGGAAAAATTAAAAAATTGAATTTACAAAAATTTATTTGTGCGCTTTCATCGTTACTGGTTAATGCCAGCTGAAAGCAAAACGTGGCTTAGTAGGCTAATTATAAATTGATAAATGCAAGAGGGAAAATCACCTGTCTCGTTAGGTCAGGGTAAGAGCAGTCGCCCGGCAAGCGGAAGGTCCGGGTTTCAATCCCCGACGAGGCGGTTGTTTTTCTTCTTGTATTTATGATTTAATGTAGAATCATTAAATAAAAGTTCTTAAGAATTCTTCTATCCTCTATCGTGACCGATTCTAACAAGTGTAGGTTCGATTCCCGTCAGGGAAAAATTAAAAAATTGAATTTACAAAAATTTATTTGTGCGCTTTCATCGTTACTGGTTAATGCCAGCTGAAAGCAAAACGTGGCTTAGTAGGCTAATTATAAATTGATAAATGCAAGAGGGAAAATCATCTGTCTCGTTAGCTCAGTGGTAAGAGCAACCGCCCGGCAAGCGGAAGGTTCGGGTTTCAAACCTCAGACGAGGCTGTTGTTTTTTCTTCTTGTATTTATGATTTAATTTAGAATCATTAAATGAAAGTTCTTAAGAATTAGTCTGTCCTCTGTCTTGACCGATTCTAACAAGTGTACGTTCGATTCCCGTCAGGGGAAAAATTAAAAAAATTGAATTTACAAAAATTTATTTGTGTGCTTTCATCGTTACTGGTTAATGACAACTGAAAGCAAAACGTGGCTTAGAAGGCTAATTATAAATTGATAAATGCAAGAGGGAAAATCATCTGTCTCTTTAGCTCAGTGGTAAGAGCAGTCGCCCGGCAATCAGAAGGTCCGTGTTTCAATCCCCGGACGAGGCGGTTGTTTTTTCTTCTTGTATTTATGATTTAATTTAGAATCATTAAATAAAAGTTCTTAAGAATTCTTCTATCCTCTATCTTGAGCGATTCTAACAAGTGTAGGTTCGATTCCCGTCAGGGAAAAATTCAAAAATTGAATTTACAAAAATTCATTTGTGCGTTTTCATCGTTACTGGTTAATGCCAGCTGAAAGCTAAACATGGCTTAGTAGGCTAATTATAAATTGATAAATGCAAGAGGGAAAATCATCTGTCTCGTTAGCTCAGTGGTAAGAGCAGTCGCCCGGCAAGCGGAAGGTCCCGGTGTCAAACCCCGGACGAGGCGGTTGTTTTTTCTTCTTGTATTTATGATTTAATTTAGAATCATTAAATAAAAGTTATTATGAATTCTTCTATCCTCTATCTTGACCGATTCTAACAAGTGTAGATTCGATTCCCGTCAGGGGAAAAATTAAAAAATTGAATTTACAAAAATTTATTTGTGCGCTTTCATCGTTACTGGTTAATGCCAGCTGAAAGCAAAACGTGGCTTAGTAGGCTAATTATAAATTGATAAATGCAAGAGGGAAAATCATCTGTCTCGTTAGCTCAGTGGTAAGAGCAGTCGCCCGGCAAGCGGAAGGTCCCGGTTTCAAACCCCGGACGAGGCGGTTGTTTTTTCTTCTTGTATTTATGATTTGATTTAGAATCATTAAATAAAAGTTCTTAAGAATTCTTCTATCCTCTAACTTGACCGATTCTAACAAGTGTAGTTTCGATTCCCGTCAGGGGAAAAATTAAAAAATTGAATTTACAAAAATTTATTTGTGCGCTTTCATCGTTACTGGTGAATGCCAGCTGAAAGTAAGACGTGGCTTAGTAGATTAATTATAGATTGATAAATGCAAGACGGAAAATCATCTGTCTCTTTAGCTCAGTGGTAAGAGCAGTCGCCCGGCAAGCGGAAGGTCCGGGTTTCAAACCTCAGACGAGGCGGTTGTTTTTTCTTCTTGTATTTATGATTTAATTTAGAGTCATTAAATGAAAGTTCTTAAGAATTAGTCTGTCCTCTGTCTTGACCGATTCTAACAAGTGTACGTTCGATTCCCGTCAGGGGAAAAATTAAAAAATTGAATTTACAACAATTTATTTGTGCGCTTTCATCGTTACTGGTTAATGCCAGCTAAAAGCAAAACGTGGCTTAGTAGGCTAATTATAAATTGATAAATGCAAGAGGGAAAATCATCTGTCTCTTTAGCTCAGTGGTAAGAGCAGTCGCCCGGCAAGCGGAAGGTCCGGGTTTCAATCCCCGACGAGGCGGTTGTTTTTTCTTCTTGTATTTATGATTTAATTTAGAATTATTAAATAAAAGTTCTTAAGAATTCTTCTATCCTCTATCTTGACCGATTCTAACAAGTGTAGGTTCGATTCCCGTCAGGGAAAAATTAAAAAATTGAATTTACAAAAATTTATTTGTGCGCTTTCACCGTTACTGGTTAATGCCAGCTGAAAGCAAAACGTGGCTTAGTAGGCTAATTATAAATTGATAAATGCAAGACGGAAAATCATATGTCTCTTTAGCTCAGTGGAAGAGCAGTCTCCCGGCAAGCGGAAGGTCCGGGTTTCAAACCTCGGACGAGGCGGTTGTTTTTTCTTCTTGTATTTATGATTTAATTTAGAATCATTAAATAAAAGTTCTTAAGAATTCTTCTATCCTCTATTTTGACCGATTCTAACAAGTGTAGGTTCGATTCCCGTCAGGGAAAAATTAAAAAATTGAATTTACAAAAATTCATTTGTGCGTTTTCATCGTTACTGGTTAATACCAGCTGAAAGCAAAACGTGGCTTAGTAGGCTAAATATAAATTGATAAATGCACGAGGAAAATCATCTGTCTCGTTAGCTCAGTGGTAAGAGCAGTCGCCCGGCAAGCGAAAGGTCCCGGTTTCAAACCCCGGACGAGGCGGTTGTTTTTCTTCTTGTATTTATGATTTAATTTAGAATCATTAAATAAAAGTTCTTAAGAATTCTTCTATCCTCTATCTTGACCGATTCTAACAAGTGTAGGTTCGATTCCCGTCAGGGAAAAATTAAAAAATTGAATTTACAAAAATTTATTTGTGCGCTTTCACCGTTACTGGTTAATGCCAGCTGAAAGCAAAAAGTGGCTTAGTAGGCTAATTATAAATTGATAAATGCAAGACGGAAAATCATATGTCTCTTTAGCTCAGTGGTAAGAGCAGTCGCCCGGCAACCGGAAGGTCCGGGTTTCAAACCTCGGACGAGGCGGTTGTTTTTTCTTCTTGTATTTATGATTTAATTTAGAATCATTAAATAAAAGTTCTTAAGAATTCTTCTATCCTCTATCTTGACCGATTCTAACAAGTGTACGTTCGATTCCCGTCAGGGGAAAAATTAAAAAATTGAATTTACAAAAATTTATTTGTGCGCTTTCATCGTTACTGGTTAATGCCAGCTGAAAGCAAAACGTGGCTTAGTAGGCTAATTATAAATTGATAAATGCAAGAGGGAAAATCATCTGTGTCTTTAGCTCAGTGGTAAGAGCAGTCGCCCGGCAAGCGGAAGGTCCGGGTTTCAAACCCCGGACGAGGCGGTTGTTTTTTCTTCTTGTATTTATGATTTAATTTAGAATCATTAAATAAAAGTTCTTAAGAATTCTTCTATCCTCTATAGTGACCGATTCTAACAAGTGTAGGTTCGATTCCCGTCAGGGAAAAATTAAAAAATTGAATTTACAAAAATTTATTTGTCCACTTTCATCGTTACTGGTTAATGCCAGCTGAAAGCAAAACGTGGCTTAGTAGGCTAATTATAAATTGATAAATGCACGAGGGAAAATCATCGGTCTCGTTAGGTCAGTGGTAAGAGCAGTCGCCCGGCAAGCGGAAGGTCCGGGTTTCAAACCCCGGACGAGGCGGTTGTTTTTTCTTCTTGTATTTATGATTTAATTTAGAATCATTAAATAAAAGTTCTTAAGAATTCTTCTATCCTCTATCTTGACTGATTCTAACAAGTGTAGGTTCGATTCCCGTCAGGGAAGAAATTAAAAAATTGAATTTGCAAAAATTTATTTGTGCGCTTTCATCGTTACTGGTTAATGCCAGCTGAAAGCAAAACGTGGCTTAGTAGGCTAATTATAAATTGATAAATGCAAGAGGGAAAATCATCTGCGTCTTTAGCTCAGTGGTAAGAGCAGTCGCCCGGCAAGCGGACGTCCGGGTTTCAAACCCCGGACGAGGCGGTTGTTTTTTCTTCTTGTATTTATGATTTAATTTAGAATCATTAAATAAAAGTTCTTAAGAATGTTCTATCTTGAGCGATTCTAACAAGTGTAGGTTCGATTCCCGTCAGGGAAAAATTAAAAAATTGAATTTACAAAAATTCATTTGTGCATTTTCATCGTTACTGGTTAATGCCAGCTGAAAGCTACACGTGGCTTAGTAGGCTAATTATAAATTGATAAATACAAGAAGGAAAATCATCTGCCTCATTAGCTCAGTGGTAAGAGCAGTCGCCCGGCAAGCGGAAGATCCCGGTTTCAAACCCCGGACGTTTTTTCTTATTGTATTTATGATTTAATTTAGAATCATTAAATAAAAGTTCTTAAGAATTCTTCTATCCTCTATCTTGACCGATTCTAACAAGTGTAGGTTCGATTCCCGTCAGGGAAAAATTAAAAAATTGAATTTACAAAAATTTATTTGTGCGCTTTCATCGTTACTGGTTAATGCCAGCTGAAAGCAAAACGTGGCTTAGTAGGCTAATTATAAATTGATAAATGCACGAGGGAAAATCATCGGTCTCGTTAGCTCAGTGGTAAGAGCAGTCGCCCGGCAAGCGGAAGGTCCGGGTTTCAAACCCCGGACGAGGCGGTTGTTTTTTCTTCTTGTATTTATGATTTAATTTAGAATCATTAAATAAAAGTTCTTAAGAATTCTTCTATCCTCTATCTTGACTGATTCTAACAAGTGTAGGTTCGATTCCCGTCAGGGAAGAAATTAAAAAATTGAATTTGCAAAAATTTATTTGTGCGCTTTCATCGTTACTGGTTAATGCCAGCTGAAAGCAAAACGTGGCTTAGTAGGCTAATTATAAATTGATAAATGCAAGAGGGAAAATCATCTGCGTCTTTAGCTCAGTGGTAAGAGCAGTCGCCCGGCAAGCGGAACTTCCGGGTTTCAAACCCCGGACGAGGCGGTTGTTTTTTCTTCTTGTATTTATGATTTAATTTAGAATCATTAAATAAAAGTTCTTAAGAATTGTTCTATCTTGAGCGATTCTAACAAGTGTAGGTTCGATTCCCGTCAGGGAAAAATTAAAAAATTGAATTTACAAAAATTCATTTGTGCGTTTTCATCGTTACTGGTTAATGCCAGCTGAAAGCTACACGTGGCTTAGTAGGCTAATTATAAATTGATAAATACAAGAAGGAAAATCATCTGCCTCATTAGCTCAGTGGTAAGAGCAGTCGCCCGGCAAGCGGAAGATCCCGGTTTCAAACCCCGGACGTTTTTTCTTATTGTATTTATGATTTAATTTAGAATCATTAAATAAAAGTTCTTAAGAATTCTTCTATCCTCTATCTTTACCGATTCTAACAAGTGTAGGTTCGATTGCCGTCAGGGGAAAAATTAAAAAATTGAATTTACAAAAATTTATTTGTGCGCTTTCATTGTTACTGGTTAATGCCAGCTGAAAGCAAAACGTGGCTTAGTAGGCTAATTATAAATTGATAAATGCAAGAGGGAAAATCATCTGTCTCGTTAGATCAGTGGTAAGAGGAGTCGCCCGGCAAGCGGAAGGTCCCGGTTTCAAACCCCGGACGAGGCGGTTGTTTTTTCTTCTTGTATTTGTGATTTAATTTAGAATCATTAAATAAAAGTTCTTAAGAATTGTTCTATCTTGAGCGATTCTAACAAGTGTAGGTTCGATTCCCGTCAGGGAAAAATTAAAAAATTGAATTTACAAAAATTCATTTGTGCGTTTTCATCGTTACTGGTTAATGCCAGCTGAAAGCTACACGTGGCTTAGTAGGCTAATTATAAATTGATAAATACAAGAAGGAAAATCATCTGCCTCATTAGCTCAGTGGTAAGAGCAGTCGCCCGGCAAGCGGAAGATCCCGGTTTCAAACCCCGGACGTTTTTTCTTATTGTATTTATGATTTAATTTAGAATCATTAAATAAAAGTTCTTAAGAATTCTTCTATCCTCTATCTTTACCGATTCTAACAAGTGTAGGTTCGATTGCCGTCAGGGGAAAAATTAAAAAATTGAATTTACAAAAATTTATTTGTGCGCTTTCATTGTTACTGGTTAATGCCAGCTGAAAGCAAAACGTGGCTTAGTAGGCTAATTATAAATTGATAAATGCAAGAGGGAAAATCATCTGTCTCGTTAGCTCAGTGGTAAGAGCAGTCGCCCGGCAAGCGGAAGGTCCCGGTTTCAAACCCCGGACGAGGCGGTTGTTTTTTCTTCTTGTATTTATGATTTAATTTAGAATCATTGAATAAAGGTTCTTAAGAATTCTTCTATCCTCTATCTTGACCGATTCTGACAAGTGTAGGTTTGAATCCCGTCAGGGGAAAAATTAAAAAATTGAATTTACAAAAATTTATTTGTGCGCTTTCATCGTTACTGGTTAATGCCAGCTGAAAGCAAAACGTGGCTTAGTAGGCTAATTATAAATTGATAAATGCAAGAGGGAAAATCATCTGTGTCTTTAGCTCAGTGGTAAGAGCAGTCGCCCGGCAAGCGGAACGTCCGGGTTTCAAACCCCGGACGAGGCGGTTGTTTTTTCTTCTTGTATTTATGATTTAATTTAGGATCATTAAATAAAAGTTCTTAGGAATTCTTCTATCCTCTATCTTGACCGATTCTAACAAGTGTAGGTTCGATTCCCGTCAGGGGAAAAATTAAAAAATTGAATTTACAAAAATTTATTTGTGCCCTTTCATCGTTACTGGTTAATGCCAGCTGAAAGCAAAACGTGGCTTCGTAGGCTAATTATAAATTGATAAATGCAAGAGGGAAAATCATCTGTCTCGTTAGCTCAGTGGTAAGAGCAGTCGCCCGGCATGCGGAAGGTCCGGGTTTCAAACCCCGAACGAGGAGGTTGTTTTTTCTTCTTGTATTTATGATTTAATTTAGAATCATTAAATAAAAGTTCTTAAGAATTCTTCTATCCTCTTTCTTGACCGATTCTAACAATTGTAGGTTCGGTTCCCGTCAGGGAAAAAATTAAAAAATTGAATTTACAAAAATTTATTTGTGCGCTTTCATCGTTACTGGTTAATGCCAGCTGAAAGCAAAACGTGGCGTAGTAGGCTAATTATAAATTGATAAATGCAAGAGGGAAAATCATCTATCTCTTTAGCTCAGTGGTAAGAGCAGTCGCCCGGCAAGCGGAAGGTCCGGGTTTCAAACCTCGGACGAGGCGGTTGTTTTCTCTTCTTGTATTTATGATTTAATTTAGAATCATTAAATAAAAGTTCTTAAGAATTCTTCTATCCTCTATCTTGACCGTTTCTAACAAGTGTAGGTTCGATTCCCGTCAGGGGAAAAATTAAAAAATTGAATTTACAAAAATTTATTTGTGCGCTTTCATCGTTACTGGTTAATGCCAGCTGAAAGCAAAACGTGGCTTAGTAGGCTAATTATAAATTGATAAATGCAAGAGGGAAAATCATCTATCTCTTTAGCTCAGTGGTAAGAGCAGTCGCCCGGCAAGCGGAAGGTCCGGGTTTCAAACCCCGGACGAGGCGGTTCTTTTTTCTTCTTGTATTTATAATTTAATTTAGAATCATTAAATAAAAGTTCTTAAGAATTCTTCTATCCTCTATCTTGAGCGATTCTAACAAGTGTAGATTCGATTCCCGTCAGGGAAAAATTAAAAAACTGAATTTACAAAAATTTATTTGTGCGTTTTCATCGTTACTGGTTAATGCCAGCTGAAAGCTAAAAGTGACTTAGTAGGCTAATTATAAATTGATAAATGCAAGAGGGAAAATCATCTGTCTTGTTAGCTCAGTGGTAAGAGCAGTCGCCCGGCAAGCGGAAGGTCCCGGTTTCAAACCACGGACGAGGCGGTTGTTTTTTCTTCTTGTATTTATGATTTAATTTAGAATCATTAAATAAAAGTTCTTAAGAATTCTTCTATCCTCTATCTTGACCGATTCTAACAAGTGTAGCTTCGGTTCCCGTCAGGGAAAAAATTAAAAAATTGAATTTACAAAAATTTATTTGTGCGCTTTCATCGTTACTGGTTAATGCCAGCTGAAAGCAAAACGTGGCTTAGTAGGCTAATTATAAATTGATAAATGCAAGAGGGAAAATCATCTATCTCTTTAGCTCAGTGGTAAGAGCAGTCGCCCGGCAAGCGAAAGGTCCGGGTTTCAAACCTCGGACGAGGGGTTGTTTTTTCTTCTTGTATTTATGATTTAATTTAGAATCATTAAATAAAAGTTCTTAAGAATTCTTCTATCCTCTATCTTGACCGATTCTAACAAGTGTAGGTTCGATTCCCGTCAGGGGAAAAATTAAAAAATTGAATTTCCAAAAATTTATTTGTGCGCTTTCATCGTTACTGGTTAATGCCAGCTGAAAGCAAAACGTGGCTTAGTAGGCTAATTATAAATTGATAAATGCAAGAGGGAAAATCATCTGTCTCGTTAGCTCAGTGGTAAGAGGAGTCGCCCGGCAAGCGGAAGGTCCCGGTTTCAAACCCCGGACGAGGCGGTTGTTTTTTCTTCTTGTATTTATGATTTAATTTAGACTCATTAAATAAAAGTTCTTAAGAATTCTTCTATCCCCTATCTTGACCGATTCTAACAAGTGTAGGTTCGATTCCCGTCAGGGGAAAAATTAAAAAATTGAATTTACAAAAATTTATTTGTGCGCTTTCATCGTTACTGGTTAATGCCAGCTGAAAGCAAAACGTGGCTTAGTAGGCTAATTATAAATTGATAAATGCAAGAGGGAAAATCATCTATCTCTTTAGCTCAGTGGTAAGAGTAGTCGCCTGGTAAGCGGAACGTCCGGGTTTCAAAACCCGGACGAGGCGGTTGTTTTTTCTTCTTGTATTTATGATTTAGTTTAGAATCATTAAAGAAAAGTTCTTAAGAATGCTTCTATCCTCTATCTTGAGCGATTCTAACAAGTGTAGATTCGATTCCCGTCAGGGAAAAATTAAAAAACTGAATTTACAAAAATTTATTTGTGCGTTTTCATCGTTACTGGTTAATGCCAGCTGAAAGCTAAACGTGACTTAGTAGGCTAATTATAAATTGATAAATGCAAGAGGGAAAATCATCTGTCTCGTTAGCTCAGTTGTAAGAGTAGTCGCCCGGCAAGCGGAAGGCCCCGGTTTCAAACCCCCGACGAGGCGGTTGTTTTTTCTTCTTGTATTTATGATTTAATTTAGAATCATTAAATAAAAGTTCTTAAGAATTCTTCTATCCTCTATCTTGACCGATTCTAACAAGTGTAGGTTCGATTCCCGTCAGGGAAAAAATTAAAAAATTGAATTTACAAAAATTTATTTGTGCGCTTTCATCGATACTGGTTAATGCCATCTGAAAACAAAACGTGGCTTAGTAGGCTAATTATAAATTGATAAATGCAAGAGGGAAAATCATCTGTCTCTTTAGCTCAGTGGTGAGAGCAGTCGCCCGGCAAGCGGAAGGTCCGGGTTTCAAACCTCGCATGAGGCGGTTGTTTTTTCTTGTTGTATTTATGATTTAATTTAGAATCATTAAATAAAAGTTCTTAAGAATTCTTCTATCCTCTATCTTGACCGATTCTAACAAGTGTAGGTTCGATTCCCGTTAGGGGAAAAATTAAAAAATTGAATTTACAAAAATTTATTTGTGCGCTTTCATCGTTACTGGTTAAGGCCAGCTGAAAGCAAAACGTGGCTTTGTAGGCTAATTATAAATTGATAAATGCAAGAGGGAAAATCATCTGTCTCGTTAGCTCATTGGCATGAATAGTCGCCCGGCAAGCGGAAGGCCCCGGTTTCAAACCCCCGACGAGGCGGTTGTTTTTTCTTCTTGTATTTATGATCTGATTTAGAATCATTAAATAAAAGTTCTTAAGAATTCTTCTATCCTCTATCTTGACCGATTCTAACAAGTGTAGGTTCGATTCCCGTCAGGGGAAAAATTAAAAAATTGAATTTCCAAAAATTTATTTGTGCGCTTTCATCGTTACTGGTTAATGCCAGCTGAAAGCAAAACGTGGCTTAGTAGGCTAATTATAAATTGATAAATGCAAGAGGGAAAATCATCTGTCTCGTTAGCTCAGTGGTAAGAGGAGTCGCCCGGCAAGCGGAAGGTCCCGGTTTCAAACCCCGGATGAGGCGGTTGTTTTTTCTTCTTGTATTTATGATTTAGTTTAGAATCATTAAAGAAAAGTTCTTAAGAATTCTTCTATCCTCTATCTTGAGCGATTCTAACAAGTGTAGATTCGATTCCCGTCAGGGAAATATTAAAAAATTGAATTTACATAAATTTATTTGTGCGTTTTCATCGTTACTGGTTAATGCCAGCTGAAAGCTAAACGTGACTTAGTAGGCTAATTATAAATTGATAAATGCAAGAAGGAAAATAATCTGCCTCATTAGCTCAGTGGTAAGAGCAGTCGCCCGGCAAGCGGAAGGTCCCGGTTTCAAACCCCGGACGAGGCGGTTGTTTTTTCTTCTTGTATTTATGACTTAATTTAGAATCATTAAATAAAAGTTCTTAAGAATTCTTCTATCCTCTATCTTGGCCGATTCTAACAAGTGTAGGTTCGATTCCCGTCAGGGGAAAAATTAAAAAATTGAATTTACAAAAATTTATTTGTGCGCTTTCATCGTTATTGGTTAATGCCACCTGAAAGCAAAACGTAGCTTAGTAGGCTAATTATAAATTGATAAATGCAAGAGGGAAAATCATCTGTCTCGTTAGTTCAGTGGTAAGAGCAGTCGCCCGGCAAGCGGAAGGTCCCGGTTTCAAACCCCGGACAAGGCGGTTATTTTTTCTTCTTGTATTTATGTTTTAATTTAGAATCATTAAATAAAAGTTGTTAAGAATTCTTCTATCCTCTATCTTGACCGATTCTAACAAGTGTAGGTTCGATTCCCGTCAGGGAAAAATTAAAAAATTGAATTTACAAAAATTTATTTGTGCGTTTTCATCGTTACTGGTTAATGCCAGCTGAAAGCTAAACGTGGCTTAGTATGCTATTTATAAATTGATAAATGCAAGAGGGAAAATCATCTGTCTCGTTAGCTCAGTGGTAAGAGCAGTCGCCCGGCATGCGGAAGGTCCGGGTTTTAAACCCCGGACGAGGCGGTTGATTTTTCTTCTTGTATTTATGATTTAATTTAGAATCATTAAATAAAAGTTCTTAAGAATTCTTCTATCCTCTATCTTGACCGATTCTAACAAGTGTAGGTTCGATTCCCGTCAGGGGAAAAATTAAAAAATTGAATTTACAAGAATTTATTTGTGCGCTTTCATCGTTACTGGTTAATGCCAGCTGAAAGCAAAATGTAGCTTAGTAGGCTAATTATAAATTGATAAATGCAAGAGGGAAAATCATCTGTCTCGTTAGCTCAGTGGTAAGAGCAGTCGCCCGGCAATCGGAAGGTCCCGGTTTCAAACCCCGGACGAGGCGGTTGTTTTTTCTTCTTGTATTTATGTTTTAATTTGGAATCATTAAATAAAAGTTCTTAGGAATTCTTCTATCTTCTATCTTGACCGATTCTAACAAGTGTAGGTTCGATTCCCGTCAGGGGAAAAATTAAAAAATTGAATTTACAAAAAATTATTTGTGCGCTTTCATCGTTACTGGTTAATGCCAGCTGAAAGCAAAACGTAGCTTAGTAGGCTAATTATAAATTGATAAATGCAAGAGGGAAAATCATCTGTCTCGTTAGCTCAGTGGTAAGAGCAGTCGCCCGGCAAGCGGAAGGCCCCGGTTTCAAACCCCGGACGAGGCGGTTGTTTTTTCTTCTTGTATTTATGTTTTAATTTAGAATCATTAAATAAAAGTTCTTAAGAATTCTTCTATCTTCTATCTTGACCGATTCTAACAAGTGCAGGTTCGATTCCCGTCAGAAAAAAATTAAAAAATTGAATTTACAAAAATTTATTTGTGCGCTTTCATTGTTACTGGTTAATGCCAGCTGAAAGCAAAACGTGGCTTAGTAGGCTAATTATAAATTGATAAATGCAAGAGGGAAAATCATCTGTCTCGTTAGCTCAGTGGTAAGAGCAGTCACCCGGCAAGCGGAAGGTCCCGGTTTCAAACCCCGGACGAGGCGGTTGTTTTTTCTTCTTGTATTTATGTTTTAATTTAGAATCATTAAATAAAAGTTCTTAAGAATTCTTCTATCTTGACCGATTCTAACAAGTGTAGGTTCGATTCCCGTCAGGGGAAAAATTAAAACATTGAATTTACAAAAATTTATTTGTGCGCTTTCATCGTTACTGGTTACTGCCAGCTGAAAGCATAGGCTAATTATAAATTGATAAATGCAAGAGGGAAAATCATCTGTCTCTTTAGCTCAGTGGTAAGAGCAGTCGCCCGACAAGCGGAAGGTCCGGGTTTCAAACCCCGGACGAGGCGGTTGTTTTTTCTTCTTGTATTTATGTTTTAATTTAGAATCATTAAATAAAAGTTCTTAAGAATTCTTCTATCTTCTATCTTGACCGATTCTAACAAGTGCAGGTTCGATTCCCGTCAGAAAAAAATTAAAAAATTGAATTTACAAAAATTTATTTGTGCGCTTTCATTGTTACTGGTTAATGCCAGCTGAAAGCAAAACGTGGCTTAGTAGGCTAATTATAAATTGATAAATGTAAGAGGGAAAATCATCTGTCTCGTTAGCTCAGTGGTAAGAGCAGTCGCCCGGCAAGCGGAAGGCCCCGGTTTCAAACCCCGGACGAGGCGGCTGTTTTTTCTTCTTGTATTTATGTTTTAATTTAGAATCATTAAATAAAAGTTCTTAAGAATTCTTCTATCTTCTATCTTGACCGATTCTAACAAGTGCAGGTTCGATTCCCGTCAGGAAAAAATTAAAAAATTGAATTTACAAAAAATTATTTGTGCGCTTTCATCGTTACTGGTTAATGCCAGCTGAAAGCAAAACGTGGCTTAGTATGCTAATTACAAATTGATAAATGCAAGGGGGAAAATCATCTGTCTTGTTAGCTCAGTGGTAAGAGCAGTCGCCCGCCAAGCGGAAGGCGCCCCGGTTTCAATCCCCGGACGAGGCGGTTGTTTTTTCTTCTTGTATTTATGTTTTAATTTAGAATCATTAAATAAAAGTTCTTAAGAATTTTTCTATGTTCTATCTTGACCGATTCTAACAAGTGCAGGTTCGATTCCCGTCAGGGGAAAATTAAAACATTGAATTTACAAAAATTTATTTGTGCGCTTTCATCATTACTGGTTAATGCCAGCTGAAAGCATAGGATAATTATAAATTGATAAATGCAAGAGGGAAAATCATCTGTCTCTTTAGCTCAGTGGTAAGGGCAGTTGCCCGGCAAGCGGAAGGTTCGGGTTTCAAACCCCGGACGAGGCGTTTGTTTTTTCTTCTTGTATTTATGATTTAATTTAGAATCATTAAATAAAAGTTCTTAAGAATTCTTCTATCCTCTATCTTGAGCGATTCTAACAAGTGTAGATTCGATTCCCGTCAGGGAAAAATTAAAAAATTGAATTTACAAAAATTTATTTGTGCGTTTTCATCGTTACTGGTTAATGCCAGCTGAAAGCATAGGATAATTATAAATTGATAAATGCAAGAGGGAAAATCATCTGTCTCTTTAGCTCAGTGGTAAGAGCAGTCGCCCGGCAAGCGGAAGGTTCGGGTTTCAAACCCCGGAAGAGGCGGTTGTTTTTTCTTCTTGTATTTATGATTTAATTTAGAATCATTAAATAAAATTTCTTAAGAATTCTTCTATCCTCTATCTTGAGCGATTCTAACAAGTGTAGATTCGATTCCCGTCAGGGAAAAATTAAAAAATTGAATTTACAAAAATTTATTTGTGCGCTTTCATCGTTACTGGTTAATGCCAGCTGAAAGCAAAACGTAGCTTAGTAGGCTAATTATAAATTGATAAATGCAAGAGGGAAAATCATCTGTCTCGTTAGCTCAGTGGTAAGAGCAGTCGCCCGGCAAGCGGAAGGTCCCGGTTTCAAACCCCGGACGAGGCGGTTATTTTTTCTTGTTGTATTTATGTTTTAATTTAGAATCATTAAATAAAAGTTGTTAAGAATTCTTCTATCCTCTATCTTGACCGATTCTAACAAGTGTAGGTTCGATTCCCGTCAGGGAAAAATTAAAAAATTGAATTTACAAAAATTTATTTGTGCGTTTTCATCGTTACTGGTTAATGCCAGCTGAAAGCTAAACGTGGCTTAGTATGCTATTTATAAATTGATAAATGCAAGAGGGAAAATCATCTGTCTCGTTAGCTCAGTGGTAAGAGCAGTCGCCCGGCAAGCGGAAGGTCCGGGTTTTAAACCCCGGACGAGGCGGTTGGTTTTTCTTTTTGTATTTATGATTTAATTTAGAATCACTAAATATAAGTTCTTAAGAATTCTTCTATCCTCTATCTTGACCGATTCTAACAAGTGTAGGTTCGATTCCCGTCAGGGGAAAAATTAAAAAATTGAATTTACAAAAATTTATTTGTGCGCTTTCATCGTTACTGGTTAATGCCAGCTGAAAGCAAAACGTAGCTTAGTAGGCTAATTATAAATTGATAAATGCAAGAGGGAAAATCATCTGTCTCGTTAGCTCAGTGGTAAGAGCAGTCGCCCGGCAAGCGGAAGGTCCCGGTTTCAAACCCCGGACGAGGCGGTTGTTTTTTCTTCTTGTATTTATGTTTTAATTTAGAATCATTAAATAAAAGTTCTTAAGAATTCTTCTGTCTTCTATCTTGACCGATTCTAACAAGTGTAGGTTCGATTCCCGTCAGGGGAAAAATTAAAAAATTGAATTTACAAAAATTTATTTGTGCGCTTTCATCGTTACTGGTTAATGCCAGCTGATAGCAAAACGTAGCTTAGTAGGCTAATTATAAATTGATAAATTCAAGAGGGAAAATCATCTGTCTCGTTAGCTCAGTGGTAAGAGCAGTCGCCCGGCAAGCGGAAGGCCCCGGTTTCAAACCCCGGATGAGGCGGTTGTTTTTTCTTCTTGTATTTATGTTTTAATTTAGAATCATTAAATAAAAGTTCTTAAGAATTCTTCTATCTTCTATCTTGACCGATTCTAACAAGTGCAGGTTCGATTCCCGTCAGAAAAAAATTAAAAAATTGAATTTACAAAAATTTATTTGTGCGCTTTCATTGTTACTGGTTAATGCCAGCTGAAAGCAAAACGTGGCTTAGTAGGCTAATTATAAATTGATAAATGCAAGAGAGAAAATCATCTGTCTCGTTAGCTCAGTGGTAAGAGCAGTCGCCCGGCAAGCGGAAGGTCCCGGTTTCAAACCCCGGACGAGGCGGTTGTTTTTTCTTCTTGTATTTATGTTTTAATTTAGAATCATTAAATAAAAGTTCTTAAGAATTCTTCTATTTTCTATCTTGACCGATTCTAACAAGTGTAGGTTCGATTCCCGTCAGGGGAAAAATTAAAACATTGAATTTACAAAAATTTATTTGTGCGCTTTCATCGTTACTGGTTAATGCCAGCTGAAAGCATAGGCTAATTATAAATTGATAAATGCAAGAGGGAAAATCATCTGTCTCTTTAGCTCAGTGGTAAGAGCAGTCGCCCGGCAAGCGGAAGGCCCCGGTTTCAAGCCCCGGACGAGGCGGTTGTTTTTTCTTCTTGTATTTATGTTTTAATTTAGAATCATTTAATAAAAGTTCTTAAGATTTCTTCTATCTTCTATCTTGACCGATTCTAACAAGTGCAGGTTCGATTCCCGTCAGGAAAAAATTAAAAAATTGAATTTACAAAAATTTATTTGTGCGCTTTCATCGTTACTGGTTAATGCCAGCTGAAAGCAAAACGTGGCTTAGTAGGCTAATTATAAATTGATAAATGCAAGAGGGAAAATCATCTGTCTTGTTCGGGTTTCAAACCCCGGACGAGGCGGTTGTTTTTTCTTCTTGTATTTATGATTTAATTTAGAATCATTAAATAAAAGTTTTTAAGAATTCTTCTATCCTCTATCTTGAGCGATTCTAACAAGTGTAGATTCGATTCCCGTCAGGGAAAAATTAAAAAATTGAATTTACAAAAATTTATTTGTGCGTTCTCATCGTTACTGGTTAATGCCAGCTGAAAACTAAACGTGGCTTAGTAGGCTAATTATAAATTGATAAATGCAACAGGAAAAATCATCTGTCTCGTTAGCTCAGTGGTAAGAGCAGTCGCCCGGCAAGCGGAACGTCCGGGTTTCAAACCCCGGACGAGGCGGTTGTTTTTTCTTCTTGTATTTATGTTTTAATTTAGAATCATTAAATAAAAGTTCTTAAGAATTCTTCTATCTTCTATCTTGACCGATTCTAACAAGTGCAGGTTCGATTCCCGTCAGAAAAAAATTAAAAAATTGAATTTACAAAAATTTATTTGTGCGCTTTCATTGTTACTGGTTAATGCCAGCTGAAAGCAAAACGTGACTTAGTAGGCTAATTATAAATTGATAAATGTAAGAGGGAAAATCATCTGTCTCGTTAGCTCAGTGGTAAGAGCAGTCGCCCGGCAAGCGGAAGGCCCCGGTTTCAAACCCCGGACGAGGCGGTTGTTTTTTATTCTTGTATTTATGTTTTAATTTAGAATCATTAAATAAAAGTTCTTAAGAATTCTTCTATCTTCTATCTTGACCGATTCTAACAAGTGCAGGTTCGATTCCCGTCAGGAAAAAATTAAAAAATTGAATTTACAAAAATTTATTTGTGCGCTTTCATCGTTACTGGTTAATGCCAGCTGAAAGCAAAACGTGGCTTAGTAGGCTAATTATAAATTGATAAATGTAAGAGGGAAAATCATCTGTCTCGTTAGCTCAGTGGTAAGAGCAGTCGCCCGGCAAGCGGAAGGCCCCGGTATCAAACCCCGGACGAGGCGGTTGTTTTTTCTTCTTGTATTTATGTTTTAATTTAGAATCATTAAATAAAAGTTCTTAAGAATTCTTCTATCTTCTATCTTGACCGATTCTAACAAGTGCAGGTTCGATTCCCGTCAGGAAAAAATTAAAAAATTGAATTTACAAAAATTTATTTGTGCGCTTTCATCGTTACTGGTTAATGCCAGCTGAAAGCAAAACGTGGCTTAGTAGGCTAATTATAAATTGATAAATGCAAGAGGGAAAATCATCTGTCTTGTTAGCTCAGTGGTAAGAGCAGTCGCCCGGCAAGCGGAAGGCCCCGGTTTCAAACCCCGGACGAGGCGGTTGTTTTTTCTTCTGGTATTTATGTTTTAATTTAGAATCATTAAATAAAAGTTCTTAAGAATTCTTCTATCTTCTATCTTGACCGATTCTAACAAGTGCAGGTTCGATTCCCGTCAGGGGAAAATTAAAACATTGAATTTACAAAAATTTATTTGTGCGCTTTCATCATTACTAGTTAATGCCAGCTGAAAGCATAGGATAATTATAAATTGATAAATGCAAGAGGGAAAATCATCTGTCTCTTTAGCTCAGTGGTAAGAGCAGTCGCCCGGCAAGCGGAAGGTTCGGGTTTCAAACCCCGGACGAGGCGGTTGTTTTTTCTTCTTGTATTTATGATTTAATTTAGAATCATTAAATAAAAGTTTTTAAGAATTCTTCTATCCTCTATCTTGAGCGATTCTAACAAGTGTAGATTCGATTCCCGTCAGGGAAAAATTAAAAAATTGAATTTACAAAAATTTATTTGTGCGTTCTCATCGTTACTGGTTAATGCCAGCTGAAAACTAAACGTGGCTTAGTAGGCTAATTATAAATTGATAAATGCAACAGGAAAAATCATCTGTCTCGTTAGCTCAGTGGTAAGAGCAGTCGCCCGGCAAGGGGAACGTCCGGGTTTCAAACCCCGGACGAGGCTGTTGTTTTTTCTTCTTGTATTTATGTTTTAATTTAGAATCATTAAATAAAAGTTCTTAAGAATTCTTCTATCTTCTATCTTGACCGATTCTAACAAGTGCAGGTTCGATTCCCGTCAGAAAAAAATTAAAAAATTGAATTTACAAAAATTTATTTGTGCGTTCTCATCGTTACTGGTTAATGCCAGCTGAAAACTAAACGTGGCTTAGTAGGCTAATTATAAATTGATAAATGCAACAGGAAAAATCATCTGTCTCGTTAGCTCAGTGGTAAGAGCAGTCGCCCGGCAAGCGGAACGTCCGGGTTTCAAACCCCGGACGAGGCGGTTGTTTTTTCTTCTTGTATTTATGTTTTAATTTAGAATCATTAAATAAAAGTTCTTAAGAATTCTTCTATCTTCTATCTTGACCGATTCTAACAAGTGCAGGTTCGATTCCCGTCAGAAAAAAATTAAAAAATTGAATTTACAAAAATTTATTTGTGCGCTTTCATTGTTACTGGTTAATGCCAGCTGAAAGCAAAACGTGACTTAGTAGGCTAATTATAAATTGATAAATGTAAGAGGGAAAATCATCTGTCTCGTTAGCTCAGTGGTAAGAGCAGTCGCCCGGCAAGCGGAAGGCCCCGGTTTCAAACCCCGGACGAGGCGGTTGTTTTTTATTCTTGTATTTATGTTTTAATTTAGAATCATTAAATAAAAGTTCTTAAGAATTCTTCTATCTTCTATCTTGACCGATTCTAACAAGTGCAGGTTCGATTCCCGTCAGGAAAAAATTAAAAAATTGAATTTACAAAAATTTATTTGTGCGCTTTCATCGTTACTGGTTAATGCCAGCTGAAAGCAAAACGTGGCTTAGTAGGCTAATTATAAATTGATAAATGTAAGAGGGAAAATCATCTGTCTCGTTAGCTCAGTGGTAAGAGCAGTCGCCCGGCAAGCGGAAGGCCCCGGTATCAAACCCCGGACGAGGCGGTTGTTTTTTCTTCTTGTATTTATGTTTTAATTTAGAATCATTAAATAAAAGTTCTTAAGAATTCTTCTATCTTCTATCTTGACCGATTCTAACAAGTGCAGGTTCGATTCCCGTCAGGAAAAAATTAAAAAATTGAATTTACAAAAATTTATTTGTGCGCTTTCATCGTTACTGGTTAATGCCAGCTGAAAGCAAAACGTGGCTTAGTAGGCTAATTATAAATTGATAAATGCAAGAGGGAAAATCATCTGTCTTGTTAGCTCAGTGGTAAGAGCAGTCGCCCGGCAAGCGGAAGGCCCCGGTTTCAAACCCCGGACGAGGCGGTTGTTTTTTCTTCTGGTATTTATGTTTTAATTTAGAATCATTAAATAAAAGTTCTTAAGAATTCTTCTATCTTCTATCTTGACCGATTCTAACAAGTGCAGGTTCGATTCCCGTCAGGGGAAAATTAAAACATTGAATTTACAAAAATTTATTTGTGCGCTTTCATCATTACTAGTTAATGCCAGCTGAAAGCATAGGATAATTATAAATTGATAAATGCAAGAGGGAAAATCATCTGTCTCTTTAGCTCAGTGGTAAGAGCAGTCGCCCGGCAAGCGGAAGGTTCGGGTTTCAAACCCCGGACGAGGCGGTTGTTTTTTCTTCTTGTATTTATGATTTAATTTAGAATCATTAAATAAAAGTTTTTAAGAATTCTTCTATCCTCTATCTTGAGCGATTCTAACAAGTGTAGATTCGATTCCCGTCAGGGAAAAATTAAAAAATTGAATTTACAAAAATTTATTTGTGCGTTCTCATCGTTACTGGTTAATGCCAGCTGAAAACTAAACGTGGCTTAGTAGGCTAATTATAAATTGATAAATGCAACAGGAAAAATCATCTGTCTCGTTAGCTCAGTGGTAAGAGCAGTCGCCCGGCAAGGGGAACGTCCGGGTTTCAAACCCCGGACGAGGCTGTTGTTTTTTCTTCTTGTATTTATGTTTTAATTTAGAATCATTAAATAAAAGTTCTTAAGAATTCTTCTATCTTCTATCTTGACCGATTCTAACAAGTGCAGGTTCGATTCCCGTCAGAAAAAAATTAAAAAATTGAATTTACAAAAATTTATTTGTGCGCTTTCATTGTTACTGGTTAATGCCAGCTGAAAGCAAAACGTGGCTTAGTAGGCTAATTATAAATTGATAAATGTAAGAGGGAAAATCATCTGTCTCGTTAGCTCAGTGGTAAGAGCAGTCGCCCGGCAAGCGGAAGGCCCCGGTTTCAAACCCCGGACGAGGCGGTTGTTTTTTATTCTTGTATTTATGTTTTAATTTAGAATCATTAAATAAAAGTTCTTAAGAATTCTTCTATCTTCTATCTTGACCGATTCTAACAAGTGCAGGTTCGATTCCCGTCAGGAAAAAATTAAAAAATTGAATTTACAAAAATTTATTTGTGCGCTTTCATCGTTACTGGTTAATGCCAGCTGAAAGCAAAACGTGGCTTAGTAGGCTAATTATAAATTGATAAATGCAAGAGGGAAAATCATCTGTCTTGTTAGCTCAGTGGTAAGAGCAGTCGCCCGGCAAGCGGAAGGCCCCGGTTTCAAACCCCGGACGAGGCGGTTGTTTTTTCTTCTTGTATTTATGTTTTAATTTAGAATCATTAAATAAAAGTTCTTAAGAATTCTTCTATCTTCTATCTTGACAGATTCTAACAAGTGCAGGTTCGATTCCCGTCAGGGGAAAATTAAAACATTGAATTTACAAAAATTTATTTGTGCGCTTTCATCATTACTGGTTAATGCCAGCTGAAAGCATAGGATAATTATAAATTGATAAATGCAAGAGGGAATATCATCTGTCTCTTTAGCTCAGTGGTAAGAGCAGTCGCCCGGCAAGCGGAAGGTTCGGGTTTCAAACCCCGGACGAGGCGGTTGTTTTTTCTTCTTGTATTTATGATTTAATTTAGAATCATTAAATAAAAGTTCTTAGGAATTCTTCTATCCTCTACCTTGAGCGATTCTAACAAGTGTAGATTCGATTCCCGTCAGGGAAAAATTAAAAAATTGAATTTACAAAAATTTATTTGTGCGTTTTCATCGTTACTGTTTAATGCCAGCTGAAAACTAAACGTGGCTTAGTAGGCTAATTATAAATTGATAAATGCAACAGGAAAAATCATCTGTCTCGTTAGCTCAGTGGTAAGAGCAGTCGCCCGGCAAGCGGAAGGTCCCGGTTTCAAACCCCGGACGAGGCGGTTGTTTTTTCTTCTTGTATTTATGATTTAATTTAGAATCATTAAATAAAAGTTCTTAAGAATTCTTCTATCCCCTATCTTGACCGATTCTAACAAGTGTAGGTTCGATTCCCGTCAGGGGAAAAATTAAAAAATTGAATTTACAAAAATTTATTTGTGCGCTTTCATCGTTACTGGTTAATGCCAGCTGAAAGCAAAACGTGGCTTAGTAGGCTAATTATAAATTGATAAATGCAAGAGGGAAAATCATCTCTGTTTTTAGCTCAGTGGTAAGAGCAGTCGCCCGGCAAGCGGAACGTCCGGGTTTCAAACGCCGGACGAGGCGGTTGTTTTTTCTTCTTGTATTTATGATTTAGTTTAGAATCATTAAATAAAAGTTCTTAAGAATTCTTCTATCCTCTATCTTGAGCGATTCTAACAAGTTTATAAATTGATAAATGCAAGAGGGAAAATCATCCGTCTCGTTAGCTCAGTGGTAAGAGCAGTCGCCCGGCAAGCGGAAGTCTGGGTTTTAAACCCCGGACGAGGCGGTTGTTTTTTCTTCTTGTATTTATGATTTAATTTAGAATCATTAAGTAAAAGTTCTTAGGAATTCTTCTATCCTCTATCTTTGCCGATTCTAACAAGTGTAGGTTCGATTCCCGTCAGGGGAAAAATTAAAAAATTGAATTTACAAAAATTTATTTGTGCGCTTTCATCGTTACTGGTTAATGCCAGCTGAAAGCAAAACGTGGCTTAGTAGGCTAATTATAAATTGATAAATGCAAGAGGGAAAATCATCTGTCTCGTTAGCTCAGTGGTAATAGTAGTCGCCCGGCAAGCGGAAGGCCCCGGTTTCAAACCCCCGACGAGGCGGTTGTTTTTTCTTCTTGTATTTATGATTTAATTTAGAATCATTAAATAAAAGTTCTTAAGAATTCTTCTATCCTCTATCTTGACCGATTCTAACAAGTGTAGGTTCGATTCCCGTCAGGGAAAAATTAAAAAATTGAATTTCCAAAAATTTATTTGTGCGTTTTCATCGTTACTGGTTAATGCCAGCTGAAAGCTAATCGTGGCTTAGTAGGATCATTATAAATTGATAAATGCAAGAGGAAAAATCATCTGTCTCGTTAGCTCAGTGGTAAGAGCAGTCGCCCGGCAAGCGGAAGTTTCGGGTTTTAAACCCCGGACGAGGCGGTTGTTTTTTCTTCTTGTATTTATGATTTAATTTAGAATCTTTAAATAAAAGTTCTTAAGAATTCTTCTATCCTCTATCTTGACCGATTCTAACAAGTGCAGGTTCGATTCCCGTCAGGGGAAAAATTAAAAAATTGAATTTACAAAAATTTATTTGTGCGCTTTCATCGTTACTGGTTAATGCCAGCTGAAAGCAAAACGTGGCTTAGTAGGCTAATTATAAATTGATAAATGCAACAGGGAAAATCATCTTTCTCGTTAGCTCAGGGTAAGAGCAGTCGCCCGGCAAGCGGAAGTCTGGGTTTTAAACCCCGGACGAGGCGGTTGTTTTTTCTTCTTGTATTTATGATTTAATTTAGAATCATTAAATAAAAGTTCTTAAGAATTCTTCTATCTTCTATCTTGACAGATTCTAACAAGTGCAGGTTCGATTCCCGTCAGGGGAAAATTAAAACATTGAATTTACAAAAAATTATTTGTGCGCTTTCATCATTACTGGTTAATGCCAGCTGAAAGCATAGGATAATTATAAATTGATAAATGCAAGAGGGAAAAATCATCTGTCTCTTTAGCTCAGTGGTAAGAGCAGTCGCCCGGCAAGCGGAAGGTTCGGGTTTCAAACCCCGGACGAGGCGGTTGTTTTTTCTTCTTGTATTTATGATTTAATTTAGAATCATTAAATAAAAGTTCTTAAGAATTCTTCTATCCTCTATCTTGAGCGATTCTAACAAGTGTAGATTCGATTCCCGTCAGGGAAAAATTAAAAAATTGAATTTACAAAAATTTATTTGTGCGTTTTCATCGTTACTGGTTAATGCCAGCTGAAAACTAAACGTGGCTTAGTAGGCTAATTATAAATTGATCAATGCAACAGGAAAAATCATCTGTCTCGTTAGCTCAGTGGTAAGAGCAGTCGCCCGGCAAGCGGAAGGTCCCGGTTTCAAACCCCGGACGACTCGTCCGACAACCGACTCGGTTGTTTTTTCTTCTTGTATTTATGATTTAATTTCGAATCATTAAATAAAAGTTCTTAAGAATTCTTCTATCCCCTATCTTGACCGATTCTAACAAGTGTAGGTTCGATTCCCTTCAGGGGAAAAATTAAAAAATTGAATTTACAAAAATTTATTTGTGCGCTTTCATCGTTACTGGTTAATGCCAGCTGAAAGCAAAACGTGGCTTAGTAGGCTAATTATAAATTGATAAATGCAAGAGGGAAAATCATCTCTGTTTTTAGCTCAGTGGTAAGAGCAGTCGCCCGGCAAGCGGAACGTCCGGGTTTCAAACCCCGGACGAGGCGGTTGTTTTTTCTTCTTGTATTTATGTTTTAATTTAGAATCATTAAATAAAAGTTCTTAAGAATTATTCTATCTTCTATCTTGACAGATTCTAACAAGTGCAGGTTCGATTCCCGTCAGGGGATAATTAAAACATTGAATTTACAAAAATTTATTTGTGCGCTTTCATCATTACTGGTTAATGCCAGCTGAAAGCATAGGATAATTATAAATTGATAAATGCAAGAGGGAAAATCATCCGTCTCGTTAGCTCAGTGGTAAGAGCAGTCGCCCGGCAAGCGGAAGTCTGGGTTTTAAGCCCCGGACGAGGCGGTTGTTTTTTCTTCTTGTATTTATGATTTAATTTAGAATCATTAAATAAAAGTTCTTAGGAATTCTTCTATCCTCTATCTTGACCGATTCTAACAAGTGTAGGTTCGATTCCCGTCAGGGGAAAAATTAAAAAATTGAATTTACAAAAATTTATTTGTGCGCTTTCATCGTTACTGGTTAATGCCAGCTGAAAGCAAAACGTGGCTTAGTAGGCTAATTATAAATTAATAAATGCAAGAGGGAAAATCATCTGTCTCGTTAGCTCAGTGGTAAGAGTAGTCGCCCGGCAAGCGGAAGGCCCCGGTTTCAAACCCCCGACGAGGCGGTTGTTTTTTCTTCTTGTATTTATGATTTAATTTAGAATCATTAAATAAAAGTTCTTAAGAATTCTTCTATCCTCTATCTTGACCGATTCTAACAAGTGTAGGTTCGATTCCCGTCAGGGGAAAAATAAAAAAATTGAATTTACAAAAATTTATTTGTGCGCTTTCATCGTTACTGGTTAATGCCAGCTGAAAGCAAAACGTGGCTTAGTAGGCTAATTATAAATTAATAAATGCAAGAGGGAAAATCATCTGTCTCGTTAGCTCAGTGGTAAGAGTAGTCGCCCGGCAAGCGGAAGGTTCGGGTTTCAAACCCCGGACGAGGCGGTTGTTTTTTCTTCTTGTATTTATGATTTAATTTAGAATCATTAAATAAAAGTTCTTAAGAATTCTTCTATCCTCTATCTTGAGCGATTCTAACAAGTGTAAATTCGATTCCCGTCAGGGAAAAATTATAAAATTGAATTTACAAAAATTTATTTGTGCGCTTTCATTGTTACTGGTTAATGCCAGCTGAAAGCAAAACGTGGCTTAGTAGGCTAATTATAAATTGATAAATGTAAGAGGGAAAATCATCTGTCTCGTTAGCTCAGTGGTAAGAGCAGTCGCCCGGCAAGCGGAAGGCCCCGGTTTCAAACCCCGGACGAGGCGGTTGTTTTTTATTCTTGTATTTATGTTTTAATTTAGAATCATTAAATAAAAGTTCTTAAGAATTCTTCTATCTTCTATCTTGACCGATTCTAACAAGTGCAGGTTCGATTCCCGTCAGGAAAAAATTAAAAAATTGAATTTACAAAAATTTATTTGTGCGCTTTCATCGTTACTGGTTAATGCCAGCTGAAAGCAAAACGTGGCTTAGTAGGCTAATTATAAATTGATAAATGCAAGAGGGAAAATCATCTGTCTTGTTAGCTCAGTGGTAACAGCAGTCGCCCGGCAAGCGGAAGGCCCCGGTTTCAAACCCCGGACGAGGCGGTTGTTTTTTCTTCTTGTATTTATGTTTTAATTTAGAATCATTAAATAAAAGTTTTAAGAATTCTTCTATCTTCTATCTTGACAGATTCTAACAAGTGCAGGTTCGATTCCCGTCAGGGGAAAATTAAAACATTGAATTTACAAAAATTTATTTGTGCGCTTTCATCATTACTGGTTAATGCCAGCTGAAAGCATAGGATAATTATAAATTGATAAATGCAAGAGGGAAAAATCATCTGTCTCTTTAGCTCAGTGGTAAGAGCAGTCGCCCGGCAAGCGGAAGGTTCGGGTTTCAAACCCCGGACGAGGCGGTTGTTTTTTCTTCTTGTATTTATGATTTAATTTAGAATCATTAAATAAAAGTTCTTAAGAATTCTTCTATCCTCTATCTTGAGCGATTCTAACAAGTGTAGATTCGATTCCCGTCAGGGAAAAATTAAAAAATTGAATTTACAAAAATTTATTTGTGCGTTTTCATCGTTACTGGTTAATGCCAGCTGAAAACTAAACGTGGCTTAGTAGGCTAATTATAAATTGATCAATGCAACAGGAAAAATCATCTGTCTCGTTAGCTCAGTGGTAAGAGCAGTCGCCCGACAAGCGGAAGGTCCCGGTTTCAAACCCCGGACGAGGCGATTGTTTTTTCTTCTTGTATTTATGATTTAATTTAGAATCATTAAATAAAAGTTCTTAAGAATTCTTCTATCCCCTATCTTGACCGATTCTAACAAGTGTAGGTTCGATTCCCGTCAGGGGAAAAATTAAAAAATTGAATTTACAAAAATTTATTTGTGCGCTTTCATCGTTACTGGTTAATGCCAGCTGAAAGCAAAACGTGGCTTAGTAGGCTAATTATAAATTGATAAATGCAAGAGGGAAAATCATCTCTGTTTTTAGCTCAGTGGTAAGAGCAGTCGCCCGGCAAGCGGAACGTCCGGGTTTCAAACCCCGGACGAGGCGGTTGTTTTTTCTTCTTGTATTTATGATTTAGTTTAGAATCATTAAATAAAAGTTCTTAAGAATTCTTCTATCCTCTATCTTGACCGATTCTAACAAGTGTAGGTTCGATTCCCGTCAGGGAAAAATTAAAAAATTGAATTTACAAAAATTTATTTGTGCGTTTTCATCGTTACTGGTTAATGCCAGCTGAAAGCTAATCGTGGCTTAGTAGGATCATTATAAATTGATAAATGCAAGAGGAAAAATCATCTGTCTCGTTAGCTCAGTGGTAAGAGCAGTCGCCCGGCAAGCGGAAGGTTCGGGTTTTAACCCCCGGACGAGGCGGTTGTTTTTTCTTCTTGTATTTATGATTTAATTTAGAATCGTTAAATAAAAGTTCTTAAGAATTCTTCTATCCTCTATCTTGACCGATTCTAACAAGTGCAGGTTCGATTCCCGTCAGGGGAAAAATTAAAAAATTGAATTTACAAAAATTTATTTGTGCGCTTTCATCGTTACTGGTTAATGCCAGCTGAAAGCAAAACGTGGCTTAGTAGCCTAATTATAAATTGATAAATGCAACAGGGAAAATCATCTTTCTCGTTAGCTCAGGGTAAGAGCAGTCGCCCGGCAAGCGGAAGACCCCGGTTTCAAACCCCGGACGAGGCGGTTATTTTTCTTCTTGTATTTATGATTTAATTTAAAATCATTAAATAAAAGTTCTTAAGAATTCTTCTATCCTCTATCTTGACCGATTCTAACAAGTGCAGGTTCGATTCCCGTCAGGAAAAAATTAAAAAATTGAATTTACAAAAATTTATTTGTGCGCTTTCATCGTTACTGGTTAATGCCAGCTGAAAGCAAAACGTGGCTTAGTAGGCTAATTATAAATTCATAAATGCAAGAGGGAAAATCATCTGTTTCTTTAGCTCAGTGGTAAGAGTAGTCGCCCGGCAAGCGGAAGGTCCGGGTTTCAAACCCCGGACGAGGCGGTTGTTTTTTCTTCTTGTATTTATGTTTTAATTTAGAATCATTAAATAAAAGTTCTTAAGAATTCTTCTATCTTCTATCTTGACCGATTCTAACAAGTGCAGGTTCGATTCCCGTCAGGGGAAAAATTAAAACATTGAATTTACAAAAATTTATTTGTGCGCTTTCATCGTTACTGGTTAATGCCACCTGAAAGCATAGGCTAATTATAAATTGATAAATGCAAGAGGGAAAATCATCTGTCTCTTTAGCTCAGTGGTAAGAGCAGTCGCCCGACAAGCGGAAGGTCCGGGTTTCAAACCCCGGACGAGGGGGTGTTTTTTCTTCTTGTATTTATGATTTAATTTAGAATCATTAAATAAAAGTTCTTAAGAATTCTTCTATCTTCTATCTTGACCGATTCTAACAAGTGCAGGTTCGATTCCCGTCAGGAAAAAATTAAAAAATTGAATTTACAAAAATTTATTTGTGCGCTTTCATTGTTACTGGTTAATGCCAGCTGAAAGCAAAACGTGGCTTAGTAGGCTAATTATAAATTGATAAATGCAAGAGGGAAAATCATCTGTCTCGTTAGCTCAGTGGTAAGAGCAGTCGCCCGGCAAGCGGAAGGCCCCCGTTTCAAACCCCGGACGAGGCGGTTGTTTTTTCTTCTTGTATTTATGTTTTAATTTAGAATCATTAAATAAAAGTTCTTAAGAATTCTTCTATCTTCTATCTTGACCGATTCTAACAAGTGCAGGTTCGATTCCCGTCAGGAAAAAATTAAAAAATTGAATTTACAAAAATTTATTTGTGCGCTTTCATCGTTACTGGTTAATGCCAGCTGAAAGGATAGGCTAATTATAAATTGATAAATGCAAGAGGGAAAATCATCTGTCTCTTTAGCTCAGTGGTAAGAGCAGTCGCCCGGCAAGCGGAAGGTTCGGGTTTCAAACCCCGGACGAGGCGGTTGTTTTTTCTTCTTGTATTTATGATTTAATTTAGAATCATTAAATAAAAGTTCTTAAGAATTCTTCTATCCTCTATCTTGAGCGATTCTAACAAGTGTAGATTCGATTCCCGTCAGAGAAAAATTAAAAAATTGAATTTACAAAAATTTATTTGTGCGTTTTCATCGTTACTGGTTAATGCCAGCTGAAAGCTAAACGTGGCTTAGTAGGCTAATTATAAATTGATAAATGCAAGAGGGAAAATCATCTGTCTCGTTAGCTCAGTGGTAAGAGCAGTCGCCCGGCAAGCGGAAGTCCGAGTTTTAAACCCCGGACGAGGCGGATGTTTTTTCTTCTTGTATTTATGATTTAATTTAGAATCATTAAATAAAAGTTCTTAAGAATTCTTCTATCCTCTATCTTGACCGATTCTAACAAGTGTAGGTTCGATTCCCGTCAGGGGAAAAATTAAAAAATTGAATTTACAAAAATTTATTTGTGCGCTTTCATCGTTACTGGTTAATGCCAGCTGAAAGCAAAACGTGGCTTAGCAGGCTAATTATAAATTGATAAATGCAAGACGGAAAATCATCTGTCTCGTTAGCTCAGTGGTAAGAGCAGTCGCCCGGCAAGCGGAAAGTCCGGGTTTCAAACCCCGGACGAGGCGGTTGTTTTTTCTTCTTGTATTTATGATTTAATTTAGAATCATTAAATAAAAGTTCTTAAGAATTCTTCTATACTCTATCTTGAGCGATTCTAACAAGTGTAGATTCGATTCCCGTCAGGAAAAAATTAAAAAATTGAATTTACAAAAATTTATTTGTGCGTTTTCATCGTTACTGGTTAATGCCAGCTGAAAGCTAAACGTGGCTTAGTAGGCTAATTATAAATTGATAAATGCAAGAGGGAAAATCATCTGTCTCGTTAGCTCAGTGGTAAGAGCAGTCGCCCGGCAAGCGGAAGGCCCCGGTTTCAAACCCCGGACGAGGCGGTTGTTTTTTCTTCTTGTATTTATGTTTTAATTTAGAATCATTAAATAAAAGTTCTTAAGAATTCTTCTATCTTCTATCTTGACCGATTCTAACAAGTGCAGGTTCGATTCCCGTCAGGAAAAAATTAAAAAATTGAATTTACAAAAATTTATTTGTGCGCTTTCATCGTTACTGGTTAATGCCAGCTGAAAGCATAGGCTAATTATAAATTGATAAATGCAAGAGGAAAAATCATCTGTCTTGTTAGCTCAGTGGTAAGAGCAGTCGCCCGGCAAGCGGAAGGCCCCGGTTTCAAACCCCGGACGAGGCGGTTGTTTTTTCTTCTTGTATTTATGTTTTAATTTAGAATCATTAAATAAAAGTTCTTAAGAATTCTTCTATCTTCTATCTTGACCGATTATAACAAGTGCAGGTTCGATTCCCGTCAGGAAAAAATTAAAAAATTGAATTTACAAAAATTTATTTGTGCGCTTTCATTGTTACTGGTTAATGCCAGCTGAAAGCAAAACGTGGATTAGTAGGCTAATTATAAATTGATAAATGCAAGAGGGAAAATCATCTGTCTCGTTAGCTCAGTGGTAAGAGCAGTCGCCCGGCAAGCGGAAGGTCCCGGTTTCAAACCCCGGACGAGGCGGTTGTTTTTTCTTCTTGTATTTATGTTTTAATTTAGAATCATTAAATAAAAGTTCTTAAGAATTCTTCTATCTTCTATCTTGACCGATTCTAACAAGTGCAGGTTCGATTCCCGTCAGGAAAAAATTAAAAAATTGAATTTACAAAAATTTATTTGTGCGCTTTCATCGTTACTGGTTAATGCCAGCTGAAAGCATAGGCTAATTATAAATTGATAAATGCAAGAGGAAAAATCATCTGTCTTGTTAGCTCAGTGGTAAGAGCAGTCGCCCGGCAAGCGGAAGGCCCCGGTTTCAAACCCCGGACGAGGCGGTTGTTTTTTCTTCTTGTATTTATGTTTTAATTTAGAATCATTAAATAAAAGTTCTTAAGAATTCTTCTATCTTCTATCTTGACCGATTATAACAA
Source organism: Dioctria linearis (assembly GCA_963930735.1). Classification (NCBI taxonomy): domain Eukaryota; kingdom Metazoa; phylum Arthropoda; class Insecta; order Diptera; family Asilidae; genus Dioctria; species Dioctria linearis. The sequence goes on along the minus strand of OZ005742.1, from coordinate 149,977,414 downwards.
GTGCAGGTTCGATTCCCGTCAGGAAAAAATTAAAAAATTGAATTTACAAAAATTTATTTGTGCGCTTTCATTGTTACTGGTTAATGCCAGCTGAAAGCAAAACGTGGATTAGTAGGCTAATTATAAATTGATAAATGCAAGAGGGAAAATCATCTGTCTCGTTAGCTCAGTGGTAAGAGCAGTCGCCCGGCAAGCGGAAGGTCCCGGTTTCAAACCCCGGACGAGGCGGTTGTTTTTTCTTCTTGTATTTATGTTTTAATTTAGAATCATTAAATAAAAGTTCTTAAGAATTCTTCTATCTTCTATCTTGACCGATTCTAACAAGTGCAGGTTCGATTCCCGTCAGGGGAAAAATTAAAACATTGAATTTACAAAAATTTATTTGTGCGCTTTCATCGTTACTGGTTAATGCCAGCTGAAAGCATAGGCTAATTATAAATTGATAAATGCAAGAGGGAAAATCATCTGTCTCTTTAGCTCAGTGGTAAGAGCAGTCGCCCGACAAGCGGAAGGTCCGGGTTTCAAACCCCGGACGAGGCGGATGTTTTTTCTTCTTGTATTTATGATTTAATTTAGAATCATTAAATAAAAGTTCTTAAGAATTCTTCTATCCTCTATCTTGACCGATTCTAACAAGTGTAGGTTCGATTCCCGTCAGGGGAAAAATTAAAAAATTGAATTTACAAAAATTTATTTGTGCGCTTTCATCGTTACTGGTTAATGCCAGCTGAAAGCAAAACGTGGCTTAGCAGGCTAATTATAAATTGATAAATGCAAGACGGAAAATCATCTGTCTCGTTAGCTCAGTGGTAAGAGCAGTCGCCCGGCAAGCGGAAGGTCCGGGTTACAAACCTCGGACGAGGCGGTTGTTTTTTCTTCTTGTATTTATGATTTAATTTAGAATCATTAAATAAAAGTTCTTAAGAATTCTTCTATCCTCTATCCTGACCGATTCTAACAAGTGTAGGTTCGATTCCCGTCAGGGGAAAAATTAAAAAATTGAATTTACCAAAATTTATTTGTGCGCTTTCATCGTTACTGGTTAATGCCATCTGAAAGCAAAACGTGGCTTAGTAGGCTAATTATAAATTGATAAATGCATAAGGGAAAATCATCTGTCTCTTTAGCTCAGTGGTAAGGGCAGTCGCCCGGCAAGCGGAAGGTCCCGGTTTCAAACCCCGGGCGAGGCGTTGTTTTTTCTTCTTGTATTTATATTTTAATTTAGAATCATTAAATAAAAGTTCTTAAGAATTCTTCTATCCTCTATCTTGACCAATTCTAACAAGTGTAGGTACGATTCCCGTCAGGAAAAAATAAAAAAATTGAATTTACAAAAATTTATTTGTGCGCTTTCATTGTTACTGGTTAATGCCAGCTGAAAGCTAAACGTGGCTTAGTAGGCTAATTATAAATTGATAAATGCAAGAGGGAAAATAATCTGTCTCGTTAGCTCAGTGGTAAGAGCAGTCGCCCGGCAAGCGGAAGTTCCCGGTTTCAAACCCCGGACGAGCGGTTATTTTTTCTTCTTGTATTTATGTTTTAATTTAGAGTCATTAAATAAAAGTTGTTAAGAATTCTTCTATCCTCTATCTTGACCGATTCTAACAAGTGTAGGTTCGATTCCCGTCAGGGGAAAAATTAAAAAATTAAATTTACAAAAATTTATTTGTGCGCTTTCATCGTTACTGTTTAATGCCAGCTGAAAGCAAAACGTGGCTTAGTAGGCTAATTATAAATTGATAAATGCAAGAGGGAAAATCATCTGTCTCGTTAGCTCAGTGGTAAGAGCAGTCGCCCGGCAAGCGGAAGGTCCCGGTTTCAAACCCCGGACGAGGCGGTTGTTTTTTCTTCTTGTATTTATGTTTTAATTTAGAATCATTAAATAAAAGTTCTTAAGAATTCTTCTATCTTCTATCTTGACCGATTCTAACAAGTGCAGGTTCGATTCCCGTCAGGAAAAAATTAAAAAATTGAATTTACAAAAATTTATTTGTGCGCTTTCATTGTTACTGGTTAATGCCAGCTGAAAGCAAAACGTGGCTTAGTAGGCTAATTATAAATTGATAAATGCAAGAGGGAAAATCATCTGTCTCGTTAGCTCAGTGGTAAGAGCAGTCGCCCGGCAAGCGGAAGGCCCCGGTTTCAAACCCCGGACGAGGTTGTTTTTTCTTCTTGTATTTATGTTTTAATTTAGAATCATTAAATAAAAGTTCTTAAGAATTCTTCTATCTTCTATCTTGACCGATTCTAACAAGTGCAGGTTCGATTCCCGTCAGAAAAAAATTAAAAAATTGAATTTACAAAAATTTATTTGTGCGCTTTCATCGTTACTGGTTAATGCCAGCTGAAAGCATAGCCTAATTATAAATTGATAAATGCAAGAGGGAAAATCATCTGTCTCTTTAGCTCAGTGGTAAGAGCAGTCGCCCGGCAAGCGGAAGGTTCGGGTTTCAAACCCCGGTCGAGGCGGTTGTTTTTTCTTCTTGTATTTATGATTTAATTTAGAATCATTAAATAAAAGTTCTTAAGAATTCTTCTATCCTCTATCTTGAGCGATTCTAACAAGTGTAAATTCGATTCCCGTCAGGGAAAAATTAAAAAATTGAATTTACAAAAATTTATTTGTGCGTTTTCATCGTTACTGGTTAATGCCAGCTGAAAGCTAAACGTGGCTTAGTAGGCTAATTATAAATTGATAAATGCAAGAGGGAAAATCATCTGTCTCGTTAGCTCAGTGGTAAGAGCAGTCGCCCGGCAAGCGGAAGTCCGAGTTTTAAACCCCGGACGAGGCGGATGTTTTTTCTTCTTGTATTTATGATTTAATTTAGAATCATTAAATAAAAGTTCTTGAGAATTCTTCTATCCTCTATCTTGACCGATTCTAACAAGTGTAGGTTCGATTCCCGTCAGGGAAAAAATAAAAAAATTGAATTTACAAAAATTTATTTGTGCGCTTTCATCGTTACTGGTTAATGCCAGCTGAAAGCAAAACGTGGCTTAGTAGGCTAATTATAAATTGATAAATGCAAGAGGGAAAATCATCTGTCTCGTTAGCTCAGTGGTAAGAGCAGTCGCCCGGCAAGCGGAAGGTCCGGGTTTCAAACCTCGGACGAGGCGGTTGTTTTTTCTTCTTGTATTTATGATTTAATTTAGAATCATTAAATAAAAGTTCTTAAGAATTCTTCTATCCTCTATCTTGACCGATTCTAACAAGTGTAGGTTCGATTCCCGTCAGGGAAAAAATAAAAAAATTGAATTTACAAAAATTTATTTGTGCGCTTTCATCGTTACTGGTTAATGCCAGCTGAAAGCAAAACGTGGCTTAGTAGGCTAATTATAAATTGATAAATGCAAGAGGGAAAATCATCTGTCTCGTTAGCTCAGTGGTAAGAGCAGTCGCCCGGCAAGCGGAAGTCCGAGTTTTAAACCCCGGACGAGGCGGATGTTTTTTCTTCTTGTATTTATGATTTAATTTAGAATCATTAAATAAAAGTTCTTAAGAATTCTTCTATCCTCTATCTTGACCGATTCTAACAAGTGTAGGTTCGATTCCCGTCAGGGAAAAAATAAAAAAATTGAATTTACAAAAATTTATTTGTGCGCTTTCATCGTTACTGGTTAATGCCAGCTGAAAGCAAAACGTGGCTTAGTAGGCTAATTATAAATTGATAAATGCAGGAGGGAAAATCATCTGTCTCGTTAGCTCAGTGGTAAGAGCAGTCGCCCGGCAAGCGGAAGGTCCGGGTTTCAAACCCCGGACGAGGGGGTGTTTTTTCTTCTTGTATTTATGATTTAATTTAGAATCATTAAATAAAAGTTCTTAAGAATTCTTCTATCCTCTATCTTGAGCGATTCTACTAACAAGTGTAGATTCGATTCCCGTCAGGGGAAAAATTAAAAAATTGAATTTACAAAAATTTATTTGTGCGCTTTCATCGTTATTGGTTAATGCCACCTGAAAGCAAAACGTAGCTTAGTAGGCTAATTATAACTTGATAAATGCAAGAGGGAAAATCATCTGTCTCGTTAGCTCAGTGGGAAGAGCAGTCGCCCGGCAAGCGGAAGGTCCCGGTTTCAATCCCCGGACGAGGCGGTTATTTTTTATCTTCTTGTATTTATGTTTTAATTTAGAATCATTAAATAAAAGTTGTTAAGAATTCTTCTATCCTCTATCTTGACCGATTCTAACAAGTGTAGGTTCGATTCCCGTCAGGGTAAAATTAAAAAATTGAATTTACAAAAATTTATTTGTGCGTTTTCATCGTTACTGGTTAATGCCAGCTGAAAGCTAAACGTGGCTTAGTATGCTATTTATAAATTGATAAATGCAAGAGGGAAAATCATCTGTCTCGTTAGCTCAGTGGTAAGAGCAGTCGCCCGGCAAGCGGAAGGTCCGGGTTTTAAACCCCGGACGAGGCGGTTGGTTTTTCTTCTTGTATTTATGATTTAATTTAGAATCATTAAATAAAAGTTCTTAAGAATTCTTCTATCCTCTATCTTGACCCATTCTAACAAGTGTAGGTTCGATTCCCGTCAGGGGAAAAATTAAAAAATTGAATTTACAAAAATTTATTTGTGCGCTTTCATCGTTACTGGTTAATGCCAGCTGAAAGCAAAACGTAGCTTAGTAGGCTAATTATAAATTGATAAATGCAAGAGGGAAAATCATCTGTCTCGTTAGCTCAGTGGTAAGAGCAGTCGCCCGGCAAGCGGAACGTCCGGGTTTCAAACCCCAGACGAGGCGGTTGTTTTTTCTTCTTGTATTTATGTTTTAATTTAGAATCATTAAATAAAAGTTCTTAAGAATTCTTCTATCTTCTATCTTGACCGATTCTAACAAGTGCAGGTTCGATTCCCGTCAGAAAAAAATTAAAAAATTGAATTTACAAAAATTTATTTGTGCGCTTTCATTGTTACTGGTTAATGCCAGCTGAAAGCAAAACGTGGCTTGGTAGGCTAATTATAAATTGATAAATGCAAGAGGGAAAATCATCTGTCTCGTTAGCTCAGTGGTAAGAGCAGTCGCCCGGCAAGCGGAAGGTCCCGGTTTCAAACCCCGGACGAGGCGGTTGTTTTTTCTTCTTGTATTTATGTTTTAATTTAGAATCATTAAATAAAAGTTCTTAAGAATTCTTCTATCTTCTATCTTGACCGATTCTAACAAGTGTTGGTTCGATTCCCGTCAGGGGAAAAATTAAAACATTGAATTTACAAAAATTTATTTGTGCGCTTTCATCGTTACTGGTTAATGCCAGCTGAAAGCATAGGCTAATTATAAATTGATAAATGTAAGAGGGAAAATCATCTGTCTCGTTAGCTCAGTGGTAAGAGCAGTCGCCCGGCAAGCGGAAGGCCCCGGTTTCAAACCCCGGACGAGGCGGTTGTTTCTTCTTGTATTTATGTTTTAATTTAGAATCATTAAATAAAAGTTCTTAAGAATTCTTCTATCTTCTATCTTGACCGATTCTAACAAGTGCAGGTTCGATTCCCGTCAGAAAAAAATTAAAAAATTGAATTTACAAAAATTTATTTGTGCGCTTTCATTGTTACTGGTTAATGCCAGCTGAAAGCAAAACGTGGCTTAGTAGGCTAATTATAAATTGATAAATGCAAGAGGGAAAATCATCTGTCTCGTTAGCTCAGTGGTAAGAGCAGTCGCCCGGCAAGCGGAAGGTCCCGGTTTCAAACCCCGGACGAGGCGGTTGTTTTTTCTTCTTGTATTTATGTTTTAATTTAGAATCATTAAATAAAAGTTCTTAAGAATTCTTCTATCTTCTATCTTGACCGATTCTAACAAGTGTAGGTTCGATTCCCGTCAGGGGAAAAATTAAAACATTGAATTTACAAAAATTTATTTGTGCGCTTTCATCGTTACTGGTTAATGCCAGCTGAAAGCATAGGCTAATTATAAATTGATAAATGCAAGAGGGAAAATCATCTGTCTCTTTAGCTCAGTGGTAAGAGCAGTCGCCCGACAAGCGGAAGGTCCGGGTTTCAAACCCCGGACGAGGCGGTTGTTTTTTCTTCTTGTATTTATGTTTTAATTTAGAATCATTAAATGAAAGTTCTTAAGAATTCTTCTATCTTCTATCTTGACCGATTCTAACAAGTGCAGGTTCGATTCCCGTCAGAAAAAAATTAAAAAATTGAATTTACAAAAATTTATTTGTGCGCTTTCATTGTTACTGGTTAATGCCAGCTGAAAGCAAAACGTGGCTTAGTAGGCTAATTATAAATTGATAAATGTAAGAGGGAAAATCATCTGTCTCGTTAGCTCAGTGGTAAGAGCAGTCGCCCGGCAAGCGGAAGGCCCCGGTTTCAAACCCCGGACGAGGCGGTTGTTTTTTCTTCTTGTATTTATGTTTTAATTTAGAATCATTAAATAAAAGTTCTTAAGAATTCTTCTATCTTCTATCTTGACCGATTCTAACAAGTGCAGGTTCGATTCCCGTCAGGAAAAAATTAAAAAATTGAATTTACAAAAATTTATTTGTGCGCTTTCATCGTTGCTGGTTAATGCCAGCTGAAAGCAAAACGTGGCTTAGTAGGCTAATTATAAATTGATAAATGCAAGGGGGAAAATCATCTGTCTTGTTAGCTCAGTGGTAAGAGCAGTCGCCCGGCAAGCGGAAGGCCCCGGTTTCAAACCCCGGACGAGGCGGTTGCTTTTTCTTCTTGTATTTATGTTTTAATTTAGAATCATTAAATAAAAGTTCTTAAGAATTCTTCTATCTTCTATCTTGACCGATTCTAACAAGTGCAGGTTCGATTCCGGTCAGAAAAAAATTAAAAAATTGAATTTACAAAAATTTATTTGTGCGCTTTCATCGTTACTGGTTAATGCCAGCTGAAAGCAAAACGTGGCTTAGTAGGCTAATTATAAATTGATAAATGTAAGAGGGAAAATCATCTGTCTCGTTAGCTCAGTGGTAAGAGCAGTCGCCCGGCAAGTGGAAGGCCCCGGTTTCAAACCCCGGACGAGGCGGTTGCTTTTTCTTCTTGTATTTATGTTTTAATTTAGAATCATTAAATAAAAGTTCTTAAGAATTCTTCTATCTTTTATCTTGACCGATTCTAACAAGTGCAGGTTCGATTCCCGTCAGGGGAAAATTAAAACATTGAATTTACAAAAATTTATTTGTGCGCTTTCATCATTACTGGTTAATGCCAGCTGAAAGCATAGGATAATTATAAATTGATAAATGCAAGAGGGAAAATCATCTGTCTCGTTAGCTCAGTGGTAAGAGCAGTCGCCCGGCAAGCGGAAGGTTCGGGTTTCAAACCCCGGACGAGGCGGTTGTTTTTTCTTCTTGTATTTATGATTTAATTTAGAATCATTAAATAAAAGTTCTTAAGAATTCTTCTATCCTCTATCTTGAGCGATTCTAACAAGTGTAGATTCGATTCCCGTCAGGGAAAAATTAAAAAATTGAATTTACAAAAATTTATTTGTGCGTTTTCATCGTTACTGGTTAATGCCAGCTGAAAGCATAGGATAATTATAAATTGATAAATGCAAGAGGGAAAATCATCTGTCTCTTTAGCTCAGTGGTAAGAGCAGTCGCCCAGCAAGCGGAAGGTTCGGGTTTCAAACCCCGGACGAGGCGGTTGTTTTTTCTTCTTGTATTTATGATTTAATTTAGAATCATTAAATAAAAGTTCTTAAGAATTCTTCTATCCTCTATCTTGAGCGATTCTAACAAGTGTAGATTCGATTCCCGTCAGGGAAAAATTAAAAAATTGAATTTACAAAAATTTATTTGTGCGTTTTCATCGTTACTGGTTAATGCCAGCTGAAAACTAAACGTGGCTTAGTAGGCTAATTATAAATTGATAAATGCAACAGGAAAAATCATCTGTCTCGTTAGCTCAGTGGTAAGAGCAGTCGCCCGGCAAGCGGACGTCCGGGTTTTAAACCCCGGACGAGGCGGTTGTTTTTTCTTCTTGTATTTATGACTTAATTTAGAATCATTAAATAAAAGTTCTTAAGAATTCTTCTATCCTCTATCTTGACCGATTCTAACAAGTGTAGGTTCGATTCCCGTCAGGGGAAAAATTAAAAAATTGAATTTACAAAAATTTATTTGTGCGCTTTCATCGTTACTGGTTAATGCCAGCTGAAAGCAAAACGTAGCTTAGTAGGCTAATTATAAATTGATAAATGCAAGAGGGAAAATCATCTGTCTCGTTAGCTCAGTGGTAAGAGCAGTCGCCCGGCAAGCGGAAGGTCCCGGTTTCAAACCCCGGACGAGGCTTTTATTTTTTCTTCTTGTATTTATGTTTTAATTTAGAATCATTAAATAAAAGTTGTTAAGAATTCTTCTATCCTCTATCTTGACCGATTCTAACAAGTGTAGGTTCGATTCCCGTCAGGGAAAAATTAAAAAATTGAATTTACAAAAATTTATTTGTGCGTTTTCATCGTTACTGGTTAATGCCAGCTGAAAGCTAAACGTGGCTTAGTATGCTATTTATAAGTTGATAAATGCAAGAGGGAAAATCATCTGTCTCGTTAGCTCAGTGGTAAGAGCAGTCGCCCGGCAAGCGGAAGGTCCGGGTTTTAAACCCCGGACGAGGCGGTTGGTTTTTCTTCTTGTATTTATGATTTAATTTAGAATCATTAAATAAAAGTTCTTAAGAATTCTTCTATCCTCTATCTTGACCGATTCTAACAAGTGTAGGTTCGATTCCCGTCAGGGGAAAAATTAAAAAATTGAATTTACAAAAATTTATTTGTGCGCTTTCATCGTTACTGGTTAATGCCAGCTGAAAGCAAAACGTAGCTTAGTAGGCTAATTATAAATTGATAAATGCAAGAGGGAAAATCATCTGTCTCGTTAGCTCATTGGTAAGAGCAGTCGCCCGGCAAGCGGAAGGTCCCGGTTTCAAACCCCGGACGAGGCGGTTGGTTGTTTTTTCTTCTTGTATTTATGTTTTAATTTAGAATCATTAAATAAAAGTTCTTAAGAATTCTTCTATCTGCTATCTTGACCGATTCTAACAAGTGTAGGTTCGATTCCCGTCAGGGGAAAAATTAAAAAATTGAATTTACAAAAATTTATTTGTGCGCTTTCATCGTTACTGGTTAATGCCAGCTGAAAGCAAAACGCAGCTTAGTAGGCTAATTATAAATTGATAAATGCAAGAGGGAAAATCATCTGTCTCGTTAGCTCAGTGGTAAGAGCAGTCGCCCGGCAAGCGGAAGCCCCCGGTTTCAAACCCCGGACGAGGCGGTTGTTTTTTCTTCTTGTATTTATGTTTTAATTTAGAATCATTAAATAAAAGTTCTTAAGAATTCTTCTATCTTCTATCTTGACCGATTCTAACAAGTGCAGGTTCGATTCCCGTCAGAAAAAAATTAAAAAATTGAATTTACAAAAATTTATTTGTGCGCTTTCATTGTTACTGGTTAATGCCAGCTGAAAGCAAAACGTGGCTTAGTAGGCTAATTATAAATTGATAAATGCAAGAGGGAAAATCATCTGTCTCGTTAGCTCAGTGGTAAGAGCAGTCGCCCGGCAAGCGGAAGGTCCCGGTTTCAAACCCCGGACGAGGCGGTTGTTTTTTCTTCTTGTATTTATGTTTTAATTTAGAATCATTAAATAAAAGTTCTTAAGAATTCTTCTATCTCCTATCTTGACCGATTCTAACAAGTGTAGGTTCGATTCCCGTCAGGGGAAAAATTAAAACATTGAATTTACAAAAATTTATTTGTGCGCTTTCATCGTTACTGGTTAATGCCAGCCGAAAGCATAGGCTAATTATAAATTGATAAATGCAAGAGGGAAAATCATCTGTCTCTTTAGCTCAGTGGTAAGAGCAGTCGCCCGGCAAGCGGAAGGTTCGGGTTTCAAACCCCGGACGAGGCGGTTGTTTTTTCTTCTTGTATTTATGATTTAATTTAGAATCATTAAATAAAAGTTCTTAAGAATTCTTCTATCCTCTATCTTGAGCGATTCTAACAAGTGTAGATTCGATTCCCGTCAGGGAAAAATTAAAAAATTGAATTTACAAAAATTTATTTGTGCGTTCTCATCGTTACTGGTTAATGCCAGCTGAAAACTAAACGTGGCTTAGTAGGCTAATTATAAATTGATAAATGCAACAGGAAAAATCATCTGTCTCGTTAGCTCAGTGGTAAGAGCAGTCGCCCGGCAAGCGGAACGTCCGGGTTTCAAACCCCGGACGAGGCGGTTGTTATTTCTTCTTGTATTTATGTTTTAATTTAGAATCATTAAATAAAAGTTCTTAAGAATTCTTCTATCTTCTATCTTGACCGATTCTAACAAGTGCAGGTTCGATTCCCGTCAGGAAAAAATTAAAAAATTGAATTTACAAAAATTTATTTGTGCGCTTTCATCGTTACTGGTTAATGCCAGCTGAAAGCAAAACGTGGCTTAGTAGGCTAATTATAAATTGATAAATGCAAGAGGGAAAATCATCTGTCTTGTTAGCTCAATGATAAGAGCAGTCGCCCGGCAAGCGGAAGGCCGCGGTTTCAAACCCCGGACGAGGCGGTTGTTTTTTCTTCTTGTATTTATGTTTTAATTTAGAATCATTAAATAAAAGTTCTTAAGAATTCTTCTATCTTCTATCTTGACAGATTCTAACAAGTGCAGGTTCGATTCCCGTCAGGGGAAAATTAAAACATTGAATTTACAAAAGTTTATTTGTGCGTTTTCATCATTACTGGTTAATGCCAGCTGAAAGCATAGGATAATTATAAATTGATAAATGCAAGAGGGAAAATCATCTGTCTCTTTAGCTCAGTGGTAAGAGCAGTCGCCCGGCAAGCGGAAGGTTCGGGTTTCAAACCCCGGACGAGGCGGTTGTTTTTTCTTCTTGTATTTATGATTTAATTTAGAATCATTAAACAAAAGTTCTTAAGAATTCTTCTATCCTCTATCTTGAGCGATTCTAACAAGTGTAGATTCGATTCCCGTCAGGGAAAAATTAAAAAATTGAATTTACAAAAATTTATTTGTGCGTTTTCATCGTTACTGGTTAATGCCAGCTGAAAACTAAACGTGGCTTAGTAGGCTAATTATAAATTGATAAATGCAACAGGAAAAATCATCTGTCTCGTTAGCTCAGTGGTAAGAGCAGTCGCCCGGCAAGCGGAAGGTCCCGGTTTCAAACCCCGGACGAGGCGGTTGTTTTTTCTTCTTGTATTTATGATTTAATTTAGAATCATTAAATAAAAGTTCTTAAGAATTCTTCTATCCCCTATCTTGACCGATTCTAACAAGTGTAGGTTCGATTCCCGTCAGGGGAAAAATTAAAAAATTGAATTTACAAAAATTTATTTGTGCGCTTTCATCGTTACTGGTTAATGCCAGCTGAAAGCAAAACGTGGCTTAGTAGGCTAATTATAAATTGATAAATGCAAGAGGGAAAATCATCTCTGTTTTTTTTAACTCAGTGGTAAGAGCAGTCGCCCGGCAAGCGGAAGGCCCCGGTTTCAAACCCCGGACGAGGCGGTTGTTTTTTCTTCTTGTATTTATGTTTTAATTTAGAATCATTAAATAAAAGTTCTTAAGAATTCTTCTATCTTCTATCTTGACCGATTCTAACAAGTGCAGGTTCGATTCCCGTCAGGGGAAAATTAAAACATTGAATTTACAAAAATTTATTTGTGCGCTTTCATCACTACTGGTTAATGCCAGCTGAAAGCATAGGATAATTATAAATTGATAAATGCAAGAGGGAAAATCATCTGTCTCTTTAGCTCAGTGGTAAGAGCAGTCGCCCGGCAAGCGGAAGGTTCGGGTTTCAAACCCCGGACGAGGCGGTTGTTTTTTCTTCTTGTATTTATGATTTAATTTAGAATCATTAAATAAAAGTTCTTAAGAATTCTTCTATCCTCTATCTTGAGCGATTCTAACAAGTGTAGATTCGATTCCCGTCAGCGAAAAATTAAAAAATTGAATTTACAAAAATTTATTTGTGCGTTCTCATCGTTACTGGTTAATGCCAGCTGAAAACTAAACGTGGCTTAGTAGGCTAATTATAAATTGATAAATGCAACAGGAAAAATCATCTGTCTCGTTAGCTCAGTGGTAAGAGCAGTCGCCCGGCAAGCGGAAGGTTCGGGTTTCAAACCCCGGACGAGGCGGTTGTTTTTTCTTCTTGTATTTATGATTTAATTTAGAATCATTAAATAAAAGTTCTTAAGAATTCTTCTATCCTCTATCTTGAGCGATTCTAACAAGTGTAGATTCGATTCCCGTCAGGGAAAAATTAAAAAATTGAATTTACAAAAATTTATTTGTGCGCTTTCATTGTTACTGGTTAATGCCAGCTGAAAGCAAAACGTGGCTTAGTAGGCTAATTATAAATTGATAAATGTAAGAGGGAAAATCATCTGTCTCGTTAGCTCAGTGGTAAGAGCAGTCGCCCGGCAAGCGGAAGGCCCCGGTTTCAAACCCCGGACGAGGCGGTTGTTTTTTATTCTTGTATTTATGTTTTAATTTAGAATCATTAAATAAAAGTTCTTAAGAATTCTTCTATCTTCTATCTTGACCGATTCTAACAAGTGCAGGTTCGATTCCCGTCAGGAAAAAATTAAAAAATTGAATTTACAAAAATTTATTTGTGCGCTTTCATCGTTACTTTTTAATGCCAGCTGAAAGCAAAACGTGGCTTAGTAGGCTAATTATAAATTGATAAATGCAAGAGGGAAAATCATCTGTCTTGTTAGCTCAGTGGTAAGAGCAGTCGCCCGGCAAACGGAAGGCCCCGGTTTCAAACCCCGGACGAGGCGGTTGTTTTTTCTTCTTGTATTTATGTTTTAATTTAGAATCATTAAATAAAAGTTCTTAAGAATTCTTCTATCTTCTATCTTGACCGATTCTAACAAGTGCAGGTTCGATTCCCGTCAGGAAAAAATTAAAAAATTGAATTTACAAAAATTTATTTGTGCGCTTTCATCGTTACTGGTTAATGCCAGCTGAAAGCAAAACGTGGCTTAGTAGGCTAATTATAAATTGATAAATGCAAGAGGGAAAATCATCTGTCTTGTTAGCTCAGTGGTAAGAGCAGTCGCCCGGCAAGCGGAAGGCCCCGGTTTCAAACCCCGGACGAGGCGGTTGTTTTTTCTTCTTGTATTTATGTTTTAATTTAGAATCATTAAATAAAAGTTCTTAAGAATTCTTCTATCTTCTATCTTGACAGATTCTAACAAGTGCAGGTTCGATTCCCGTCAGGGGAAAATTAAAACATTGAATTTACAAAAATTTATTTGTGCGCTTTCATCATTACTGGTTAATGCCAGCTGAAAGCATAGGATAATTATAAATTGATAAATGCAAGAGGGAAAATCATCTGTCTCTTTAGCTCAGTGGTAAGAGCAGTCGCCCGGCAAGCGGAAGGTTCGGGTTTCAAACCCCGGACGAGGCGGTTGTTTTTTCTTCTTGTATTTATGATTTAATTTAGAATCATTAAATAAAAGTTCTTAAGAATTCTTCTATCCTCTATCTTGAGCGATTCTAACAAGTGTAGATTCGATTCCCGTCAGGGAAAAATTAAAAAATTGAATTTACAAAAATTTATTTGTGCGTTTTCATCGTTACTGGTTAATGCCAGCTGAAAACTAAACGTGGCTTAGTAGGCTAATTATAAATTGATAAATGCAACAGGAAAAATCATCTGTCTCGTTAGCTCAGTGGTAAGAGCAGTCGCCCGGCAAGCGGAAGGTCCCGGTTTCAAACCCCGGACGAGGCGGTTGTTTTTTCTTCTTGTATTTATGATTTAATTTAGAATCATTAAATAAAAGTTCTTAAGAATTCTTCTATCCCCTATCTTGACCGATTCTAACAAGTGTAGGATCGATTCCCGTCAGGGGAAAAATTAAAAAATTGAATTTACAAAAATTTATTTGTGCGCTTTCATCGTTACTGGTTAATGCCAGCTGAAAGCAAAACGTGGCTTAGTAGGCTAATTATAAATTGATAAATGCAAGAGGGAAAATCATCTCTGTTTTTAGCTCAGTGGTAAGAGCAGTCGCCCGGCAAGCGGACCGTCCGGGTTTCAAACCCCGGACGAGGCGGTTGTTTTTTCTTCTTGTATTTATGATTTAGTTTAGAATAATTAAATAAAAGTTCTTAAGAATTCTTCTATCCTCTATCTTGAGCGATTCTAACAAGTTTATAAATTGATAAATGCAAGAGGGAAAATCATCCGTCTCGTTAGCTCAGTGGTAAGAGCAGTCGCCCGGCAAGCGGAAGTCTGGGTTTTAAACCCCGGACGAGGCGGTTGTTTTTTCTTCTTGTATTTATGATTTAATTTAGAATCATTAAATTAAAGTTCTTAGGAATTCTTCTATCCTCTATCTTGACCGATTCTAACAAGTGTAGGTTCGATTCCCGTCAGGGGAAAAATTAAAAAATTGAATTTACAAAAATTTATTTGTGCGCTTTCATCGTTACTGGTTAATGCCAGCTGAAAGCAAAACGTGGCTTAGTAGGCTAATTATAAATTAATAAATGCAAGAGGGAAAATCATCTGTCTCGTTAGCTCAGTGGTAAGAGTAGTCGCCCGGCAAGCGGAAGGCCCCGGTTTCAAACCCCCCGACGAGGCGGTTGTTTTTTCTTGTTGTATTTCTGATTTAATTTAGAATCATTAAATAAAAGTTCTTAAGAATTCTTCTATCCTCTATCTTGACCGATTCTAACAAGTGTAGGTTCGATTCCCGTCAGGGAAAATTTAAAAAATTGAATTTACAAAAATTTATTTGTGCGTTTTCATCGTTACTGGTTAATGCCAGCTGAAAGCTAATCGTGGCTTAGTAGCATCATTATAAATTGATAAATGCAAGAGGAAAAATCATCTGTCTCGTTAGCTCAGTGGTAAGAGCAGTCGCCCGGCAAGCGGAAGGTTCGGGTTTTAAACCCCGGACGAGGCGGTTGTTTTTTCTTCTTGTATTTATGATTTAATTTAGAATCGTTAAATAAAAGTTCTTAAGAATTCTTCTATCCTCTATCTTGACCGATTCTAACAAGTGCAGGTTCGATTCCCGTCAGGGGAAAAATTAAAAAATTGAATTTACAAAAATTTATTTGTGCGCTTTCATCGTTACTGGTTAATGCCAGCTGAAAGCAAAACGTGGCTTAGTAGGCTAATTATAAATTGATAAATGCAACAGGGAAAATCATCTTTCTCGTTAGCTCAGGGTAAGAGCAGTCGCCCGGCAAGCGGAAGACCCCGGTTTCAAACCCCGGACGAGGCGGTTATTTTTCTTCTTGTATTTATGATTTAATTTAAAATCATTAAATAAAAGTTCTTAAGAATTCTTCTATCCTCTATCTTGACCGATTCTAACAAGTGCAGGTTCGATTCCCGTCAGGAAAAAATTAAAAAATTGAATTTACAAAAATTTATTTGTGCGCTTTCATCGTTACTGGTTAATGCCAGCTGAAAGCAAAACGTGGCTTAGTAGGCTAATTATAAATTCATAAATGCAAGAGGGAAAATCATCTGTTTCTTTACCTCAGTGGTAAGAGTAGTCGCCCGGCAAGCGGAAGGTCCGGGTTTCAAACCCTGGACGAGGCGGTTGTTTTTTCTTCTTGTATTTATGATTTAATTTAGAATCATTAAATAAAAGTTCTTAAGAATTCTTCTATCTTCTATCTTGACCGATTCTAACAAGTGCAGGTTCGATTCCCGTCAGGAAAAAATTAAAAAATTGAATTTACAAAAATTTATTTGTGCGCTTTCATTGTTACTGGTTAATGCCAGCTGAAAGCAAAACGTGGCTTAGTAGGCTAATTATAAATTGATAAATGCAAGAGGGAAAATCATCTGTCTTGTTAGCTCAGTGGTAAGAGCAGTCGCCCGGCAAGCGGAAGGTCCGGGTTTCAAACCCCGGACGAGGCGGTTGTTTTTTCTTCTTGTATTTATGATTTAATTTAGAATCATTAAATAAAAGTCCTTAAGAATTCTTCTATCCTCTATCTTGACCGATTCTAACAAGTGTAGGTTCGATTCCCGGCAGGGAAAAAATTAAAAAATTGAATTTACAAAAATTTGTTTGTGCGCTTTCATCGTTACTGGTTAATGCCAGCTGAAAGCAAAACGTGGCTTAGTTGGCTAATTATAAATTGATAAATGCAAGAGGGAAAATCATCTATCTCTTTAGCTCAGTGGTAAGAGCAGTCGCCCGGCAAGCGGAAGGTCCGGGTTACAAACCTCGGACGAGGCGGTTGTTTTTTCTTCTTGTATTTATGATTTAATTTAGAATCATTAAATAAAAGTTCTTAAGAATTCTTCTATCCTCTATCCTGACCGATTCTAACAAGTGTACGTTCGATTCCCGTCAGGGGAAAAATTAAAAAATTGAATTTACCAAAATTTATTTGTGCGCTTTCATCGTTACTGGTTAATGCCATCTGAAAGCAAAACGTGGCTTAGTAGGCTAATTATAAATTGATAAATGCAAGAGGGAAAATCATCTGTCTCTTTAGCTCAGTGGTAAGAGCAGTCGCCCGGCAAGCGGAAGGTCCCGGTTTCAAACCCCGGGCGAGGCGGTTGTTTTTTCTTCTTGTATTTATATTTTAATTTAGAATCATTAAATAAAAGTTCTTAAGAATTCTTCTATCCTCTATCTTGACCGATTCTAACAAGTGTAGGTTCGATTCCCTTCAGGAAAAAATAAAAAAATTGAATTTACAAAAATTTATTTGTGCGCTTTCATTGTTACTGGTTAATGCCAGCTGAAAGCTAAACGTGGCTTAGTAGGCTAATTATAAATTGATAAATGCAAGAGGGAAAATCATCTGTCTCGTTAGCTCAGTGGTAAGAGCAGTCGCCCGGCAAGCGGAAGTTCCCGGTTTCAAACCCCGGACGAGCGGTTATTTTTTCTTCTTGTATTTATGATTTAATTTAGAATCATTAAATAAAAGTTGTTAAGAATTCTTCTATCCTCTATCTTGACCGATTCTAACAAGTGTAGGTTCGATTCCCGTCAGGGGAAAAATTAAAAAATTAAATTTACAAAAAGTTATTTGTGCGCTTTCATCGTTACTGGTTAATGCCAGCTGAAAGCAAAACGTAGCTTAGTAGGCTAATTATCAATTGATAAATGCAAGAGGGAAAATCATCTGTCTTGTTAGCTCAGTGGTAAGAGCAGTCGCCCGGCAAGCGGAAGGCCCCGGTTTCAAACCCCGGACGAGGCGGTTGTTTTTTCTTCTTGTATTTATGTTTTAATTTAGAATCATTAAATAAAAGTTCTTAAGAATTCTTCTATCTTCTATCTTGACCGATTCTAACAAGTGCAGGTTCGATTCCCGTCAGGAAAAAATTAAAAAATTGAATTTACAAAAATTTATTTGTGCGCTTTCATTGTTACTGGTTAATGCCAGCTGAAAGCAAAACGTGGCTTAGTAGGCTAATTATAAATTGATAAATGCAAGAGGGAAAATCATCTGTCTCGTTAGCTCAGTGGTAAGAGCAGTCGCCCGGCAAGCGGAAGGTCCCGGTTTCAAACCCCGGACGAGGCGGTTGTTTTCTCTTCTTGTATTTATGTTTTAATTTAGAATCACTAAATAAAAGTTCTTAAGAATTCTTCTATCTTCTATCTTGACCGATTCTAACAAGTGCAGGTTCGATTCCCATCAGGGGAAAAATTAAAACATTGAATTTACAAAAATTTATTTGTGCGCTTTCATCGTTACTGGTTAATGCCAGCTGAAAACATAGGCTAATTATAAATTGATAAATGCAAGAGGGAAAATCATCTGTCTCTTTAGCTCAGTGGTAAGAGCAGTCGCCCGACAAGCGGAAGGTCCGGGTTTCAAACCCCGGACGAGGGGGTGTTTTTTCTTCTTGTATTTTTGTTTTAATTTAGAATCATTAAATAAAAGTTCTTAAGAATTCTTCCATCTTCCATCTTGACCGATTCTAACAAGTGCAGGTTCGATTCCCGTCAGGAAAAAATTAAAAAATTGAATTTACAAAAATTTATTTGTGCGCTTTCATTGTTACTGGTTAATGCCAGCTGAAAGCAAAACGTGGCTTAGTAGGCTAATTATAAATTGATAAATGCAAGAGGGAAAATCATCTGTCTCGTTAGCTCAGTGGTAAGAGCAGTCGCCCGGCAAGCGGAAGGCCCCGGTTTCAAACCCCGGACGAGGCGGTTGTTTTTTCTTCTTGTATTTATGTTTTAATTTAGAATCATTAAATAAAAGTTCTTAAGAATTCTTCTATCTTCTATCTTGACCGATTCTAACAAGTGCAGGTTCGATTCCCGTCAGGAAAAAATTAAAAAATTGAATTTACAAAAATTTATTTGTGCGCTTTCATCGTTACTGGTTAATGCCAGCTGAAATTATAGGCTAATTATAAATTGATAAATGCAAGAGGGAAAATCATCTGTCTCTTTAGCTCAGTGGTAAGAGCAGTCGCCCGGCAAGCGGAAGGTTCGGGTTTCAAACCCCGGACGAGGCGGATGTTTTTTCTTCTTGTATTTATGATTTAATTTAGAATCATTAAATAAAAGTTCTTAAGAATTCTTCTATCCTCTATCTTGACCGATTCTAACAAGTGTAGGTGCGATTCCCGTCAGGGGAAAAATTAAAAAATTGAATTTACAAAAATTTATTTGTGCGCTTTCATCGTTACTGGTTAATGCCAGCTGAAAGCAAAACGTGGCTTAGCAGGCTAATTATAAATTGATAAATGCAAGACGGAAAATCATCTGTCTCGTTAGCTCAGTGGTAAGAGCAGTCGCCCGGCGAGCGGAAGTCCGAGTTTTAAACCCCGGACGAGGCGGATGTTTTTTCTTCTTGTATTTATGATTTAATTTAGAATCATTAAATAAAAGTTCTTAAGAATTCTTCTATCCTCTATCTTGACCGATTCTAACAAGTGTAGGTGCGATTCCCGTCAGGGGAAAAATTAAAAAATTGAATTTACAAAAATTTATTTGTGCGCTTTCATCGTTACTGGTTAATGCCAGCTGAAAGCAAAACGTGGCTTAGCAGGCTAATTATAAATTGATAAATGCAAGACGGAAAATCATCTGTCTCGTTAGCTCAGTGGTAAGAGCAGTCGCCCGGCAAGCGGAAGGTCCGGGTTTCAAACCCCGGACGAGGCGGTTGTTTTTTCTTCTTGTATTTATGATTTAATTTAGAATCATTAAATAAAAGTCCTTAAGAATTCTTCTATCCTCTATCTTGACCGATTCTAACAAGTGTAGTTTCTATTCCCGTCAGGGAAAAATTAAAAAATTGAATTTACAAAAATTTATTTGTGCGTTTTCATCGTTACTTGTTAATGCCAGCTGAAAGCTAATCGTGGCTTAGTAGGCTCATTATAAATTGATAAATGCAAGAGGGAAAATCATCTGTCTCGTTAGCTCAGTGGTAAGAGCAGTCGCCCGGCAAGCGGTAGTTTCGGGTTTTAAACCCCGGACGAGGCGGTTGTTTTTTCTTCTTGTATTTATGATTTAATTTAGAATCGTTAAATAAAAGTTCTTAAGAATTCTTCTATCCTCTATCTTGACCGATTCTAACAATTGTAGGTTCGATTCCCATCAGGGGAAAAATTAAAAAATTGAATTTACAAAAATTTATTTGTGCGCTTTCATCGTTACTGGTTAATGCCAGCTGAAAGCAAAACGTGGCTTAGTAGGCTAATTATAAATTGATAAATGCAACAGGGAAAATCATCTTTCTCGTTAGCTCAGGGTAAGAGCAGTCGCCTGGCAAGCGGAAGACCCCGGTTTCAAACCCCGGACGAGGCGGTTATTTTTCTTCTTGTATTTATGATTCAATTTAAAATCATTAAATAAAAGTTCTTAAGAATTCTTCTATCCTCTATCCTGACCGATTCTAACAAGTGTAGGTTCGATTCCCGTCAGGGGAAAAATTAAAAAATTGAATTTACCAAAATTTATTTGTGCGCTTTCATCGTTACTGGTTAATGCCATCCGAAAGCAAAACGTGGCTTAGTAGGCTAATTATAAATTGATAAATGCAAGAGGGAAAATCATCTGTCTCTTTAGCTCAGTGGTAAGAGCAGTCGCCCGGCAAGCGGAAGGTCCCGGTTTCAAACCCCGGGCGAGGCGGTTGTTTTTTCTTCTTGTATTTATATTTTAATTTAGAATCATTAAATAAAAGTTCTTAAGAATTCTTCTATCCTCTATCTTGACCGATTCTAACAAGTGTAGGTTCGATTCCCGTCAGGAAAAAATAAAAAAATTGAATTTACAAAAATTTATTTGTGCGCTTTCATTGTTACTGGTTAATGCCAGCTGAAAGCTAAACGTGGCTTAGTAGGCTAATTATAAATTGATAAATGCAAGAGGGAAAATCATCTGTCTCGTTAGCTCAGTGGTAAGAGCAGTCGCCCGGCAAGCGGAAGTTCCCGGTTTCAAACCCCGGACGAGCGGTTATTTTTTCTTCTTGTATTTATGATTTAATTTAGAATCATTAAATAAAAGTTGTTAAGAATTCTTCTATCCTCTATCTTGACCGATTCTAACAAGTGTAGGTTCGATTCCCGTCAGGGGAAAAATTAAAAAATTAAATTTACAAAAATTTATTTGTGCGCTTTCATCGTTACTGTTTAATGCCAGCTGAAAGCAAAACGTAGCTTAGTAGGCTAATTATCAATTGATAAATGCAAGAGGGAAAATCATCTGTCTTGTTAGCTCAGTGGTAAGAGCAGTCGCCCGGCAAGCGGAAGGCCCCGGTTTCAAACCCCGGACGAGGCGGTTGTTTTTTCTTCTTGTATTTATGTTTTAATTTAGAATCATTAAATAAAAGTTCTTAAGAATTCTTCTATCTTCTATCTTGACCGATTCTAACAAGTGCAGGTTCGATTCCCGTCAGGAAAAAATTAAAAAATTGAATTTACAAAAATTTATTTGTGCGCTTTCATTGTTACTGGTTAATGCCAGCTGAAAGCAAAACGTGGCTTAGTAGGCTAATTATAAATTGATAAATGCAAGAGGGAAAATCATCTGTCTCGTTAGCTCAGTGGTAAGAGCAGTCGCCCGGCAAGCGGAAGGTCCCGGTTTCAAACCCCGGACGAGGCGGTTGTTTTCTCTTCTTGTATTTATGTTTTAATTTAGAATCATTAAATAAAAGTTCTTAAGAATTCTTCTATCTTCTATCTTGACCGATTCTAACAAGTGCAGGTTCGATTCCCGTCAGGGGAAAAATTAAAACATTGAATTTACAAAAATTTATTTGTGCGCTTTCATCGTTACTGGTTAATGCCAGCTGAAAGCATAGGCTAATTATAAATTGATAAATGCAAGAGGGAAAATCATCTGTCTCTTTAGCTCAGAGGTAAGAGCAGTCGCCCGGCAAGCGGAAGGTTCGGGTTTCAAACCCCGGACGAGGCGGTTGTTTTTTCTTCTTGTATTTATGATTTAATTTAGAATCATTAAATAAAAGTTCTTAAGAATTCTTCTATCCTCTATCTTGAGCGATTCTAACAAGTGTAGATTCGATTCCCGTCAGGGAAAAATTAAAAAATTGAATTTACAAAAATTTATTTGTGCGTTTTCATCGTTACTGGTTAATGCCAGTTGAAAGCTAAACGTGGCTTAGTAGGCTAATTATAAATTGATAAATGCAAGAGGGAAAATCATCTGTCTCGTTAGCTCAGTGGTAAGAGCAGTCGCCCGGCGAGCGGAAGTCCGAGTTTTAAACCCCGGACGAGGCGGATGTTTTTTCTTCTTGTATTTATGATTAAATTTAGAATCATTAAATAAAAGTTCTTAAGAATTCTTCTATCCTCTATCTTGACCGATTCTAACAAGTGTAGGTGCGATTCCCGTCAGGGGAAAAATTAAAAAATTGAATTTACAAAAATTTATTCGTGCGCTTTCATCGTTACTGGTTAATGCCAGCTGAAAGCAAAACGTGGCTTAGCAGGCTAATTATAAATTGATAGATGCAAGACGGAAAATCATCTGTCTCGTTAGCTCAGTGGTAAGAGCAGTCGCCCGGCAAGCGGAAGGTCCGGGTTTCAAACCCCGGACGAGGCGGTTGTTTTTTCTTCTTGTATTTATGATTTAATTTAGAATCATTAAATAAAAGTCCTTAAGAATTCTTCTATCCTCTATCTTGACCGATTCTAACAAGTGTAGTTTCGATTCCCGTCAGGGAAAAATTAAAAAATTGAATTTACAAAAATTTATTTGTGCGTTTTCATCGTTACTTGTTAATGCCAGCTGAAAGCTAATCGTGGCTTAGTAGGCTCATTATAAATTGATAAATGCAAGAGGGAAAATCATCTGTCTCGTTAGCTCAGTGGTAAGAGCAGTCGCCCGGCAAGCGGTAGTTTCGGGTTTTAAACCCCGGACGAGGCGGTTGTTTTTTCTTCTTGTATTTATGATTTAATTTAGAATCGTTAAATAAAAGTTCTTAAGAATTCTTCTATCCTCTATCTTGACCGATTCTAACAAGTGTAGGTTCGATTCCCATCAGGGGAAAAATTAAAAAATTGAATTTACAAAAATTTATTTGTGCGCTTTCATCGTTACTGGTTAATGCCAGCTGAAAGCAAAACGTGGCTTAGTAGGCTAATTATAAATTGATAAATGCAACAGGGAAAATCATCTTTCTCGTTAGCTCAGGGTAAGAGCAGTCGCCCGGCAAGCGGAAGACCCCGGCTTCAAACCCCGGACGAGGCGGTTATTTTTCTTCTTGTATTTATGATTTAATTTAAAATCATTAAATAAAAGTTCTTAAGAATTCTTCTATCCTCTATCTTGACCGATTCTAACAAGTGCAGGTTCGATTCCCGTCAGGAAAAAATTAAAAAATTGAATTTACAAAAATTTATTTGTGCGCTTTCATCGTTACTGGTTAATGCCAGCTGAAAGCAAAACGTGGCTTAGTAGGCTAATTATAAATTGATAAATGCAAGAGGGAAAATCATCTGTTTCTTTAGCTCAGTGGTAAGAGTAGTCGCCCGGCAAGCGGAAGGTCCGGGTTTCAAACCCTGGACGAGGCGGTTGTTTTTTCTTCTTGTATTTATGATTTAATTTAGAATCATTAAATAAAAGTACTTAAGAATTCTTCTATCCTCTATCTTGACCGATTCTAACAAGTGTAGGTTCGATTCCCGTCAGGGGAAAAATTAAAAAATTAAATTTACAAAAATTTATTTGTGCGCTTTCATCGTTACTGGTTAATGCCAGCTGAAAGCATAGGCTAATTATAAATTGATAAATGCAAGAGGGAAAATCATCTGTCTCGTTAGCTCAGTGGTAAGAGCAGTCGCCCGGCAAGCGGTAGTTTCGGGTTTTAAACCCCGGACGAGGCGGTTGTTTTTTCTTCTTGTATTTATGATTTAATTTAGAATCGTTAAATAAAAGTTCTTAAGAATTCTTCTATCCTCTATCTTGACCGATTCTAACAAGTGTAGGTTCGATTCCCATCAGGGGAAAAATTAAAAAATTGAATTTACAAAAATTTATTTGTGCGCTTTCATCGTTACTGGTTAATGCCAGCTGAAAGCAAAACGTGGCTTAGTAGGCTAATTATAAATTGATAAATGCAACAGGGAAAATCATCTTTCTCGTTAGCTCAGGGTAAGAGCAGTCGCCCGGCAAGCGGAAGACCCCGGTTTCAAACCCCGGACGAGGCGGTTATTTTTCTTCTTGTATTTATGATTTAATTTAAAATCATTAAATAAAAGTTCTTAAGAATTCTTCTATCCTCTATCTTGACCGATTCTAACAAGTGCAGGTTCGATTCCCGTCAGGAAAAAATTAAAAAATTGAATTTACAAAAATTTATTTGTGCGCTTTCATTGTTACTGGTTAATGCCAGCTGAAAGCAAAACGTGGCTTAGTAGGCTAATTATAAATTGATAAATGCAAGAGGGAAAATCATCTGTCTCGTTAGCTCAGTGGTAAGAGCAGTCGCCCGGCAAGCGGGAGGTCCCGGTTTCAA
Organism: Dioctria linearis; assembly: GCA_963930735.1. NCBI lineage: Eukaryota > Metazoa > Arthropoda > Insecta > Diptera > Asilidae > Dioctria > Dioctria linearis. Next base: position 149,953,505 of record OZ005742.1, on the reverse strand, counting down.
ACCCCGGACGAGGCGGTTGTTTTCTCTTCTTGTATTTATGTTTTAATTTAGAATCATTAAATAAAAGTTCTTAAGAATTCTTCTATCTTCTATCTTGACCGATTCTAACAAGTGCAGGTTCGATTCCCGTCAGGGGAAAAATTAAAACATTGAATTTACAAAAATTTATTTGTGCGCTTTCATCGTTACTGGTTAATGCCAGCTGAAAGCACAGGCTAATTATAAATTGATAAATGCAAGAGGGAAAATCATCTGTCTCTTTAGCTCAGAGGTAAGAGCAGTCGCCCGGCAAGCGGAAGGTTCGGGTTTCAAACCCCGGACGAGGCGGTTGTTTTTTCTTCTTGTATTTATGATTTAATTTAGAATCATTAAATAAAAGTTCTTAAGAATTCTTCTATCCTCTATCTTGAGCGATTCTAACAAGTGTAGATTCGATTCCCGTCAGGGAAAAATTAAAAAATTGAATTTACAAAAATTTATTTGTGCGTTTTCATCGTTACTGGTTAATGCCAGTTGAAAGCTAAACGTGGCTTAGTAGGCTAATTATAAATTGATAAATGCAAGAGGGAAAATCATCTGTCTCGTTAGCTCAGTGGTAAGAGCAGTCGCCCGGCGAGCGGAAGTCCGAGTTTTAAACCCCGGACGAGGCGGATGTTTTTTCTTCTTGTATTTATGATTTAATTTAGAATCATTAAATAAAAGTTCTTAAGAATTCTTCTATCCTCTATCTTGACCGATTCTAACAAGTGTAGGTGCGATTCCCGTCAGGGGAAAAATTAAAAAATTGAATTTACAAAAATTTATTCGTGCGCTTTCATCGTTACTGGTTAATGCCAGCTGAAAGCAAAACGTGGCTTAGCAGGCTAATTATAAATTGATAAATGCAAGACGGAAAATCATCTGTCTCGTTAGCTCAGTGGTAAGAGCAGTCGCCCGGCAAGCGGAAGGTCCGGGTTTCAAACCCCGGACGAGGCGGTTGTTTTTTCTTCTTGTATTTATGATTTAATTTAGAATCATTAAATAAAAGTCCTTAAGAATTCTTCTATCCTCTATCTTGACCGATTCTAACAAGTGTAGTTTCGATTCCCGTCAGGGAAAAATTAAAAAATTGAATTTAAAAAAATTTATTTGTGCGTTTTCATCGTTACTTGTTAATGCCAGCTGAAAGCTAATCGTGGCTTAGTAGGCTCATTATAAATTGATAAATGCAAGAGGGAAAATCATCTGTCTCGTTAGCTCAGTGGTAAGAGCAGTCGCCCGGCAAGCGGTAGTTTCGGGTTTTAAACCCCGGACGAGGCGGTTGTTTTTTCTTCTTGTATTTATGATTTAATTTAGAATCGTTAAATAAAAGTTCTTAAGAATTCTTCTATCCTCTATCTTGACCGATTCTAACAAGTGTAGGTTCGATTCCCATCAGGGGAAAAATTAAAAAATTGAATTTACAAAAATTTATTTGTGCGCTTTCATCGTTACTGGTTAATGCCAGCTGAAAGCAAAACGTGGCTTAGTAGGCTAATTATAAATTGATAAATGCAACAGGGAAAATCATCTTTCTCGTTAGCTCAGGGTAAGAGCAGTCGCCCGGCAAGCGGAAGACCCCGGTTTCAAACCCCGGACGAGGCGGTTATTTTTCTTCTTGTATTTATGATTTAATTTAAAATCATTAAATAAAAGTTCTTAAGAATTCTTCTATCCTCTATCTTGACCGATTCTAACAAGTGCAGGTTCGATTCCCGTCAGGAAAAAATTAAAAAATTGAATTTACAAAAATTTATTTGTGCGCTTTCATTGTTACTGGTTAATGCCAGCTGAAAGCAAAACGTGGCTTAGTAGGCTAATTATAAATTGATAAATGCAAGAGGGAAAATCATCTGTCTCGTTAGCTCAGTGGTAAGAGCAGTCGCCCGGCAAGCGGGAGGTCCCGGTTTCAAACCCCGGACGAGGCGGTTGTTTTCTCTTCTTGTATTTATGTTTTAATTTAGAATCATTAAATAAAAGTTCTTAAGAATTCTTCTATCTTCTATCTTGACCGATTCTAACAAGTGCAGGTTCGATTCCCGTCAGGGGAAAAATTAAAACATTGAATTTACAAAAATTTATTTGTGCGCTTTCATCGTTACTGGTTAATGCCAGCTGAAAGCACAGGCTAATTATAAATTGATAAATGCAAGAGGGAAAATCATCTGTCTCTTTAGCTCAGAGGTAAGAGCAGTCGCCCGGCAAGCGGAAGGTTCGGGTTTCAAACCCCGGACGAGGCGGTTGTTTTTTCTTCTTGTATTTATGATTTAATTTAGAATCATTAAATAAAAGTTCTTAAGAATTCTTCTATCCTCTATCTTGAGCGATTCTAACAAGTGTAGATTCGATTCCCGTCAGGGAAAAATTAAAAAATTGAATTTACAAAAATTTATTTGTGCGTTTTCATCGTTACTGGTTAATGCCAGTTGAAAGCTAAACGTGGCTTAGTAGGCTAATTATAAATTGATAAATGCAAGAGGGAAAATCATCTGTCTCGTTAGCTCAGTGGTAAGAGCAGTCGCCCGGCGAGCGGAAGTCCGAGTTTTAAACCCCGGACGAGGCGGATGTTTTTTCTTCTTGTATTTATGATTTAATTTAGAATCATTAAATAAAAGTTCTTAAGAATTCTTCTATCCTCTATCTTGACCGATTCTAACAAGTGTAGGTGCGATTCCCGTCAGGGGAAAAATTAAAAAATTGAATTTACAAAAATTTATTCGTGCGCTTTCATCGTTACTGGTTAATGCCAGCTGAAAGCAAAACGTGGCTTAGCAGGCTAATTATAAATTGATAAATGCAAGACGGAAAATCATCTGTCTCGTTAGCTCAGTGGTAAGAGCAGTCGCCCGGCAAGCGGAAGGTCCGGGTTTCAAACCCCGGACGAGGCGGTTGTTTTTTCTTCTTGTATTTATGATTTAATTTAGAATCATTAAATAAAAGTCCTTAAGAATTCTTCTATCCTCTATCTTGACCGATTCTAACAAGTGTAGTTTCGATTCCCGTCAGGGAAAAATTAAAAAATTGAATTTAAAAAAATTTATTTGTGCGTTTTCATCGTTACTTGTTAATGCCAGCTGAAAGCTAATCGTGGCTTAGTAGGCTCATTATAAATTGATAAATGCAAGAGGGAAAATCATCTGTCTCGTTAGCTCAGTGGTAAGAGCAGTCGCCCGGCAAGCGGTAGTTTCGGGTTTTAAACCCCGGACGAGGCGGTTGTTTTTTCTTCTTGTATTTATGATTTAATTTAGAATCGTTAAATAAAAGTTCTTAAGAATTCTTCTATCCTCTATCTTGACCGATTCTAACAAGTGTAGGTTCGATTCCCATCAGGGGAAAAATTAAAAAATTGAATTTACAAAAATTTATTTGTGCGCTTTCATCGTTACTGGTTAATGCCAGCTGAAAGCAAAACGTGGCTTAGTAGGCTAATTATAAATTGATAAATGCAACAGGGAAAATCATCTTTCTCGTTAGCTCAGGGTAAGAGCAGTCGCCCGGCAAGCGGAAGACCCCGGTTTCAAACCCCGGACGAGGCGGTTATTTTTCTTCTTGTATTTATGATTTAATTTAAAATCATTAAATAAAAGTTCTTAAGAATTCTTCTATCCTCTATCTTGACCGATTCTAACAAGTGCAGGTTCGATTCCCGTCAGGAAAAAATTAAAAAATTGAATTTACAAAAATTTATTTGTGCGCTTTCATCGTTACTGGTTAATGCCAGCTGAAAGCAAAACGTGGCTTAGTAGGCTAATTATAAATTGATAAATGCAAGAGGGAAAATCATCTGTTTCTTTAGCTCAGTGGTAAGAGTAGTCGCCCGGCAAGCGGAAGGTCCGGGTTTCAAACCCTGGACGAGGCGGTTGTTTTTTCTTCTTGTATTTATGATTTAATTTAGAATCATTAAATAAAAGTACTTAAGAATTCTTCTATCCTCTATCTTGACCGATTCTAACAAGTGTAGGTTCGATTCCCGTCAGGGGAAAAATTAAAAAATTAAATTTACAAAAATTTATTTGTGCGCTTTCATCGTTACTGTTTAATGCCAGCTGAAAGCAAAACGTAGCTTAGTAGGCTAATTATAAATTTATAAACGCAAGAGGGAAAATCATCTGTCTTGTTAGCTCAGTGGTAAGAGCAGTCGCCCGGCAAGCGGAAGGCCCCGGTTTCAAACCCCGGACGAGGCGGTTGTTTTTTCTTCTTGTATTTATGTTTTAATTTAGAATCATTAAATAAAAGTTCTTAAGAATTCTTCTATCTTCTATCTTGACCGATTCTAACAAGTGCAGGTTCGATTCCCGTCAGGAAAAAATTAAAAAATTGAATTTACAAAAATTTATTTGTGCGCTTTCATTGTTACTGGTTAATGCCAGCTGAAAGCAAAACGTGGCTTAGTAGGCTAATTATAAATTGATAAATGCAAGAGGGAAAATCATCTGTCTCGTTAGCTCAGTGGTAAGAGCAGTCGCCCGGCCAGCGGAAGGTCTCGGTTTCAAACCCCGGACGAGGCGGTTGTTTTTTCTTCTTGTATTTATGTTTTAATTTAGAATCATTAAATAAAAGTTCTTAAGAATTCTTCTATCTTCTATCTTGACCGATTCTAACAAGTGCAGGTTCGATTCCCGTCAGGGGAAAAATAAAACATTGAATTTACAAAAATTTATTTGTGCGCTTTCATCGTTACTGGTTAATGCCAGCTGAAAGCATAGGCTAATTATAAATTGATAAATGCAAGAGCGAAAATCATCTGTCTCGTTAGCTCAGTGGTAAGAGCAGTCGCCCGGCAAGCAGAAGGCCCCGGTTTCAAACCCCGGACGAGGCGGTTGTTTTTTCTTCTTGTATTTATGTTTTAATTTAGAATCATTAAATAAAAGTTCTTAAGAATTCTTCTATCTTCTATCTTGACCGATTCTAACAAGTGCAGGTTCGATTCCCGTCAGGAAAAAATTAAAAAATTGAATTTACAAAAATTTATTTGTGCGCTTTCATCGTTACTGGTTAATGCCAGCTGAAAGCATACGCTAATTATAAATTGATAAATGCAAGAGGGAAAATCATCTGTCTCGTTAGCTCAGTGGTAAGAGCAGTCGCCCGGCAAGCAGAAGGCCCCGGTTTCAAACCCCGGACGAGGCGGTTGTTTTTTCTTCTTGTATTTATGTTTTAATTTAGAATCATTAAATAAAAGTTCTTAAGAATTCTTCTATCCTCTATCTTGACCGATTCTAACAAGTGTAGGTTCGATTCCCGTCAGGGAAAAATTAAAAAATTGAATTTACAAAAATTTATTTGTGCGTTTTCATCGTTACTGGTTAATGCCAGCTGAAAGCTAAACGTGGCTTAGTATGCTAATTATAAATTGATAAATGCAAGAGGGAAAATCATCTGTCTCGTTAGCTCAGTGGTAAGAGCAGTCGCCCGGCAAGCGGAAGGCCCCGGTTTCAAACCCCGGAAGAGGCGGTTGTTTTTTCTTGTTGCATTTATGTTTTAATTTAGAATCATTAAATAAAAGTACTTAAGAATTCTTCTATCCTCTATCTTGACCGATTCTAACAAGTGTAAGTTCGATTCCCGTCAGGGGAAAAATTAAAAAATTGAATTTACAAAAATTTATTTGTGCGCTTTCATCGTTACTGTTTAATGCCAGCTGAAAGCAAAACGTAGCTTAGTAGGCTAATTATAAATTTATAAACGCAAGAGGGAAAATCATCTGTCTTGTTAGCTCAGTGGTAAGAGCAGTCGCCCGGCAAGCGGAAGGTTCGGGTTTCAAACCCCGGACGAGGCGGTTGTTTTTTCTTCTTGTATTTATGATTTAATTTAGAATCATTAAATAAAAGTTCTTAAGAATTCTTCTATCCTCTATCTTGAGCGATTCTAACAAGTGTAGATTCGATTCCCGTCAGGGGAAAAATTAAAAAATTGAATTTACAAAAATTTATTTGTGCGTTTTCATCGTTACTGGTTAATGCCAGCTGAAAGCTAAACGTGGCTTAGTAGGCTAATTATAAATTGATAAATGCAAGAGGGAAAATCATCTGTCTCGTTAGCTCAGTGGTAAGAGCAGTCGCCCGGCAAGCGGAAGTCCGAGTTTTAAACCCCGGACGAGGCGGATGTTTTTTCTTCTTGTATTTATGATTTAATTTAGAATCATTAAATAAAAGTTCTTAAGAATTCTTCTATCCTCTATCTTGACCGATTCTAACAAGTGTAGTTTCGATTCCCGTCAGCGGAAAAATTAAAAAATTGAATTTACAAAAATTTATTTGTGCGCTTTCATCGTTACTGGTTAATGCCAGCTGAAAGCAAAACGTGGCTTAGCAGGCTAATTATAAATTGATAAATGCAAGACGGAAAATCATCTGTCTCGTTAGCTCAGTGGTAAGAGCAGTCGCCCGGCAAGCGGAAGGTCCGGGTTTCAATCCCCGGACGAGGCGGTTGTTTTTTCTTCTTGTATTTATGATTTAATTTAGAATCATTAAATAAAAGTCCTTAAGAATTCTTCTATCCTCTATCTTGACCGATTCTAACAAGTGTAGGCTCGATTCCCGGCAGGGAAAAAATTAAAAAATTGAATTTTCAAAAATTTGTTTGTGCGCTTTCATCGTTACTGGTTAATGCCAACTGAAAGCAAAACGTGGCTTAGTTGGCTAATTATAAATTGATAAATGCAAGAGGGAAAATTCTTTAGCTCAGTGTCAGTGGTAAGAGCAGTCGCCCGGCAAGCGGAAGGTCCGGGTTACAAACCTCGGACGAGGCGGTTGTTTTTTCTTCTTGTATTTATGATTTAATTTAGAATCATTAAATAAAAGTTCTTAAGAATTCTTCTATCCTCTATCCTGACCGATTCTAACAAGTGTAGGTTCGATTCCCGTCAGGGGAAAAATTAAAAAATTGAATTTACCAAAATTTATTTGTGCGCTTTCATCGTTACTGGTTAATGCCAGCTAAAAGCAAAACGTGGCTTAGTAGGCTAATTATAAATTGATAAATGCAAGAGGGAAAATCATCTGTCTCTTTAGCTCAGTGGTAAGAGCAGTCGCCCGGCAAGCGGAAGGTCCCGGTTTCAAACCCCGGACGAGGCGGTTGTTTTTTCTTGTTGTATTTATATTTTAATTTAGAATCATTAAATAAAAGTTCTTAAGAATTCTTCTATCCTCTATCTTGACCGATTCTAACAAGTGTAGGTTCGATTCCCGTCAGGGAAAAAATATGTAATTACGTATTAATTTATTAATTATTTTATTAATTAATTTTTATTAATTTATGTAATTAGTTTTAATTTTTGTTTTTACATAATTAAACGTTCAGTGGAGTAGATAAACAAGTGTTTTCTTCAAAAATCCAATATGTCTATCATAAAATACTTCCACCAAGTGCCAACAGTGAACACAATTAATCACATTAAAAAAAATTGAATTTACAAAAAATTATTTGTGCGCTTTCATCGTTACTGGTTAATGCCAGCTGAAAGCAAAACGTGGCTTAGTAGGCTAATTATAAATTGATAAATGCAAGAGGGAAAATCATCTGTCTCGTTAGCTCAGTGGTAAGAGCAGTCGCCCAGCAAGCGGAAGGTCCCGGTTTCAAATCCCGGACGAGGCGGTTGTTTTTTCTTCTTGTATTTATGTTTTAATTTAGAATCATTAAATAAAAGTTCTTAAGAATTCTTCTATCTTCTATCTTGACGGATTCTAACAAGTGCAGGTTCGATTCCCGTCAGGGGAAAAATTAAAACATTGCATTTACAAAAATTTATTTGTGCGCTTTCATCGTTACTGGTTAATGCCAGCTGAAAGCATAGGCTAATTATAAATGGATAAATGCAAGAGGGAAAATCATCTGTCTCTTTAGCTCAGTGGTAAGAGCAGTCGCCCGACAACCGGAAGGTCCGGGTTTCAAACCCCGGACGAGGGGGTGTTTTTTCTTCTTGTATTTATGTTTTAATTTAGAATCATTAAATAAAAGTTCTTAAGAATTCTTCTATGTTCTATCTTGACCGATTCTAACAAGTGCAGGTTCGATTCCCGTCAGGAAAAAATTAAAAAATTGAATTTACAAAAATTTATTTGTGCGCTTTCATTGTTACTGGTTAATGCCAGCTGAAAGCAAAACGTGGCTTAGTAGGCTAATTATAAATTGATAAATGCAAGAGCGAAAATCATCTGTCTCGTTAGCTCAGTGGTAAGAGCAGTCGCCCGGCAAGCGGAAGGCCCCGGTTTCAAACCCCGGACGAGGCGGTTGTTTTTTCTTCTTGTATTTATGTTTTAATTTAGAATCATTAAATAAAAGTTCTTAAGAATTCTTCTATCTTCTATCTTGACCGATTCTAACAAGTGCAGGTTCGATTCCCGTCAGGAAAAAATTAAAAAATTGAATTTACAAAAATTTATTTGTGCGCTTTCATCGTTACTGGTTAATGCCAGCTGAAAGCATAGGCTAATTATAAATTGATAAATGCAAGAGGGAAAATCATCTGTCTCTTTAGCTCAGTGGTAAGAGCAATCGCCCGGCAAGCGGAAGGTTCGGGTTTCAAACCCCGGACGAGGCGGTTGTTTTTTCTTCTTGTATTTATGATTCAATTTAGAATCATTAAATAAAAGTTCTTAAGAATTCTTCTATCCTCTATCTTGAGCGATTCTAACAAGTGTAGATTCGATTCCCGTCAGGGAAAAATTAAAAAATTGAATTTACAAAAATTTATTTGTGCGTTTTCATCGTTACTGGTTAATGCCAGCTGAAAGCTAAACGTGGCTTAGTAGGCTAATTATAAATTGATAAATGCAAGAGGGAAAATCATCTGTCTCGTTAGCTCAGTGGTAAGAGCAGTCGCCCGGCAAGCGGAAGTCCGAGTTTTAAACCCCGGACGAGGCGGATGTTTTTTCTTCTTGTATTTATGATTTAATTTAGAATCATTAAATAAAAGTTCTTAAGAATTCTTCTATCCTCTATCTTGACCGATTCTAACAAGTGTAGGTTAGACTCCCGTCAGGGGAAAAATTAAAAAATTGAATTTACAAAAATTTATTTGTGCGCTTTCATCGTTACTGGTTAATGCCAGCTGAAAGCAAAACGTGGCTTAGTTGGCTAATTATAAATTGATAAATGCAAGAGGGAAAATCATCTATCTCTTTAGCTCAGTGGTAAGAGCAGTCGCCCGGCAAGCGGAAGGTCCGGGTTACAAACCTCGGACGAGGCGGTTGGATTTAATTTAGAATCATTAAATAAAACTTCTTAAGAATTCTTCTATCCTCTATCCTGACCGATTCTAACAAGTGTAGGTTCGATTCCCGTCAGGGGAAAAATTAAAAAATTGAATTTACCAAAATTTATTTGTGCGCTTTCATCGTTACTGGTTAATGCCAGCTGAAAGCAAAACGTGGCTTTAGTAGGCTAATTATAAATTGATAAATGCAAGAGGGAAAATCATCTGTCTCTTTAGCTCAGTGGTAAGAGCAGTCGCCCGGCAAGCGGAAGGTCCGGGTTTCAAACCCCGGACGAGGCGGTTGTTTTTTCTTCTTGTATTTATGATTTAATTTAGAATCATTAAATAAAAGTTGTTAAGAATTCTTCTATCCTCTATCTTGACCGATTCTAACAAGTGTACGTTCGATTCCCGTCAGGGGAAAAATTAAAAAATTGAATTTACAAAAATTTATTTGTGCGCTTTCATCGTTACTGGTTAATGCCAGCTGAAAGCAAAACGTAGCGTAGTAGGCTAATTATAAATTGATAAATGCAAGAGGGAAAATCATCTGTCTCGTTAGCTCAGTGGTAAGAGCAGTCGCCCGGCAAGCGGAAGGCCCCGGTTTCAAACCCCGGAAGAGGCGGTTGTTTTTTCTTGTTGCATTTATGTTTTAATTTAGAATCATTAAATAAAAGTTCTTAAGAATTCTTCTATCCTCTATCTTGACCGATTCTAACAAGTGTAAGTTCGATTCCCGTCAGGGGAAAAATTAAAAAATTGAATTTACAAAAATTTATATGTGCGCTTTCATCGTTACTGGTTAATGCCAGCTGAAAGCAAAACGTGGCTTTAGTAGGCTAATTATAAATTGATAAATGCAAGAGGGAAAATCATCTGTCTCGTTAGCTCAGTGGTAAGAGTAGTCGCCCGGCAAGCGGAAGGCCCCGGTTTCAAACCCCCGACGAAGCGGTTGTTTTTTCTTCTTGTATTTATGATTTAATTTAGAATCATTAAATAAAAGTTCTTAAGAATTCTTCTATCCTCTATCTTGACCGATTCTAACAAGTATAGGTTCGATTCCCGTCAGGGGAAAAATTAAAAAACTGAATTTACAAAAATTTATTTGTGCGCTTTCACCGTTACTGGTTAATGCCAGCTGAGAGCAAAACGTGGCTTAGTAGGCTAATTATAAATTGATAAATGCAAGAGGGAAAATCATCTGTCTCGCTAGCTCAGTGGTAAGAGCAGTCGCCCGGCAAGCGGAAGGTCCCGGTTTCAAACCCCGGAGCGGTTATTTTTTCTCCTTGTATTTATGTTTTAATTTAGAATCATTAAATAAAAGTTCTTAAGGATTCTTCTATCTTCTATCTTGACCGATTCTAACAAGTGCAGGTTCGATTCCCGTCAGGGGAAAAATTAAAACATTGAATTTACAAAAATTTATTTGTGCGCTTTCATCGTTACTGGTTAATGCCAGCTGAAAGCATAGGCTAATTATAAATTGATAAATGCAAGAGGGAAAATCATCTGTCTCTTTAGCTCAGTGGTAAGAGCAGTCGCCCGACAAGCGGAAGGTCCGGGTTTCAAACCCCGGACGAGGCGGTTGTTTTTTCTTCTTGTATTTATGAATTAATTTAGAATCATTAAATAAAAGTTGTTAAGAATTCTTCTATCCTCTATCTTGACCGATTCTAACAAGTGTAGGTTCGATTCCCGTCAGGGAAAAATTAAAAAATTGAATTTACAAAAATTTATTTGTACGTTTTCATCGTTACTGGTTAATGCCAGCTGAAAGCTAAAGGTGGCTTAGTATGCTAATTATAAATTGATAAATGCAAGAGGGAAAATCATCTGTTTCGTTAGCTCACTGGTAAGAGCAGTCGCCCGGCAAGCGGAAGGTCCGGGTTTTAAGCCCCGGACGAGGCGGTTGTTTTTTCTTCTTGTATTTATGATTTAATTTAGAATCATTAAATAAAAGTTCTTAAGAATTCTTCTATCCTCTATCTTGACCGATTCTAACAAGTGTAGGTTCGATTCCCGTCAGGGGAAAAATAAAAAAATTGAATTTACAAAAATTTATTTGTGCGCTTTCATCGTTACTGGTTAATGCCAGCTGAAAGCAAAACGTAGCGTAGTAGGCTAATTATAAATTGATAAATGCAAGAGGGAAAATCATCTGTCTCGTTAGCTCAGTGGTAAGAGCAGTCGCCCGGCAAGCGGAAGGCCCCGGTTTCAAACCCCGGACGAGGCGGTGTTTTTTCTTGTTGTATTTATGTTTTAATTTAGAATCATTAAATAAAAGTTCTTAATAATTCCTCTATCTTCTATCTTGACCGATTCTAACAAGTGCAGGTTCGATTCCCGTCAGGAAAAAATTAAAAAATTGAATTTACAAAAATTTATTTGTGCGCTTTCATTGTTACTGGTTAATGCCAGCTGAAAGCAAAACGTGGCTTAGTAGGCTAATTATAAATTGATAAATGCAAGAGGGAAAATCATCCGTCTCGTTAGCTCAGTAGTAAGAGCAGTCGCCCGGCAAGCGGAAGGTCCGGGTTTCAAACCCCGGACGAGGCGGTTGTTTTTTCTTCTTGTATTTATGATTTAAAAGTTCTTAAGAATTCTTCTATCCTCTATCTTGAGAGATTCTAACTAGTGTAGATTCGATTCCCGTCAGGGAAAAATTAAAAAATTGAATTTACAAAAATTTATTTGTGCGTTTTCATCGTTACTGGTTAATGCCAGCTGAAAGCAAAACGTGGCTTAGCAGGCTAATTATAAATTGATAAATGCAAGACGGAAAATCATCTGTGTCGTTAGCTCAGTGGTAAGAGCAGTCGCCCGGCAAGCGGAAGGTCCGGGTTTCAAACCCCGGACGAGGCGGTTGTTTTTTCTTCTTGTATTTATGATTTAATTTAGAATCATTAAATAAAAGTCCTTAAGAATTCTTCTATCGTCTATCTTGACCGATTCTAACAAGTGTAGGTTCGATTCCCGTCAGGGAAAAAATTAAAAAATTGAATTTACAAAAATTTGATTGTGCGCTTTCATCGTTACTGGTTAATGCCAGCTGAAAGCAAAACGTGGCTTAGTAGGCTAATTATAAATTGAAAAATGCAAGAGGGAAAATAATCTATCTCTTTAGCTCAGTGGTAAGAGCAGTCGCCCGGAAGCGGAAGGTCCGGGTTTCAAACCTCGCACGAGGCGGTTGTTTTTTCTTGTTGTATTTATGATTTAATTTAGAATCATTAAATAAAAGTTCTTAAGAATTCTTCTATCCTCTATCTTGACCGATTCTAACAAGTGTAGGTTCGATTCCCGTCAGGGAAAAATTAAGAAATTGAATTTACAAAAATTTATTTGCGGAAGGTCCGGGTGTCAATCCTCGCACGAGGCGGTTGTTTTTTCTTGTTGTATTTATGATTTAATTTAGAATCATTAAATAAAAGTTCTTAAGAAATCTTCTATCCCCTATCTTGACCGATTCTAACAAGTGTAGGTTCGATTCCCGTCAGGAAAAAATTAAGAAATTGAATTTACAAAAATTTATTTGTGAGCTTTCATCGTTACTGGTTAATGCCAGCTGAAAGCAAGACGTGGCTTAGTAGCCTAATTATAAATTGATAAATGCAAGACGGAAAATCATCTGTCTATTTAGCTCAGTGGTAAGAGCAGTCGCCCAGCAAGCGGATGGTCCGGGTTTTAAACCTCGGACGAGGCGGTTGTTTTTTCTTCTTGTATTTATGATTTAATTTAGAATCATTAAATAAAAGTTCTTACGAATTCGTCTGTCCTCTATCTTGACTGATTCTAAGAAGTGTAGGTTCGATTCCCGTCAGGGGAAAAATTAAAAAATTGATTTTACAAAAATTTATTTGTGCGCTTTCATCGTTACTGGTTAATGCCAGCTGAAAGCAAAACGTGGCTTAGTAGGCTAATTATAAATTGATAAATGCAAGAGGGAAAATCATCATCTGTCTCGTTAGCTCAGGGTAAGAGCAGTCGCCCGGCAAGCGGAAGGCCCCGGTTTCAAACCCCGGACGAGGCGGTTGTTTTTCTTCTTGTACTTATGATTTAATTTAAAATCATTAAGTAAAAGTTCTCAAGAATTCTTCTATCCTCTATCTTGACCGATTCTAACAAGTGTAGGTTCGATTCCCATCAGGGGAAAAATTAAAAAATTGAATTTACAAAAATTTATTTGTGCGCTTTCATCGTTACTGGTTAATGCCAGCTGAAAGCAAAACGTGGCTTAGTAGGCTAATTATAAATTGATAAATGCAAGAGGGAAAATCATCTGTCTCGTTAGCTCAGGGTAAGAGCAGTCGCCCGCCAAGCGGAAGGTCCGGGTTTCAAACCCCGGACGAGGCGGTTGTTTTTTCTTCTTGTATTTATGATTTAATTTAGAATCATTAAATAAAAGTCCTTAAGAATTCTTCTATCCTCTATCTTGACCGATTCTAACAAGTGTGGATTCGATTCCCGTCAGGGAAAAATTTAAAAATTGAATTTACAAAAATTTATTTGTGCGTTTTCATCGTTACTGGTTAATGTCAGCTGAAAGCTAAACGTGGCTTAGTAGGCTAATTATAAATTGATAAATGCAAGACGGAAAATCATCTGTCTCGTTAGCTCAGTGGTAAGAGCAGTCGCCCGGCAAGCGGAAGGTCCGGGTTTCAAACCCCGGACGAGGCGGTTGTTTTTTCTTCTTGTATTTATGATTTAATTTAGAATCATTAAATAAAAGTCCTTAAGAATTCTTCTATCGTCTATCTTGACCGATTCTAACAAGTGTAGGTTCGATTCCCGTCAGGGAAAAAACTAAAAAATTGAATTTACAAAAATTTGATTGTGCGCTTTCATCGTTACTGGTTAATGCCAGCTGAAAGCAAAACGTGGCTTAGTAGGCTAATTATAAATTGAAAAATGCAAGAGGGAAAATCATCTATCTCTTTAGCTCAGTGGTAAGAGCAGTCGCCCGGAAGCGGAAGGTCCGGGTTTCAAACCTCGCACGAGGCGGTTGTTTTTTTTTGTTGTATTTATGATTTAATTTAGAATCATTAAATAAAAGTTCTTAAGAATTCTTCTTTCCCCTATCTTGACCGATTCTAACAAGTGTAGGTTCGATTCCCGTCAGGGGAAAAATTAAGAAATTGAATTTACAAAAATTTATTTGCGGAAGGTCCGGGTGTCAATCCTCGCACGAGGCGGTTGTTTTTTCTTGTTGTATTTATGATTTAATTTAGAATCATTAAATAAAAGTTCTTAAGAAATCTTCTATCCTCTATCTTGACCGATTCTAACAAGTGTAGGTTCGATTCCCGTCAGGAAAAAATTAAGAAATTGAATTTACAAAAATTTATTTGTGAGCTTTCATCGTTACTGGTTAATGCCAGCTGAAAGCAAGACGTGGCTTAGTAGCCTAATTATAAATTGATAAATGCAAGACGGAAAATCATCTGTCTATTTAGCTCAGTGGTAAGAGCAGTCGCCCAGCAAGCGGATGGTCCGGGTTTTAAACCTCGGACGAGGCGGTTGTTTTTTCTTCTTGTATTTATGATTTAATTTAGAATCATTAAATAAAAGTTCTTACGAATTCGTCTGTCCTCTATCTTGACTGATTCTAACAAGTGTAGGTTCGATTCCCGTCAGGGGAAAAATTAAAAAATTGATTTTACAAAAATTTATTTGTGCGCTTTCATCGTTACTGGTTAATGCCAGCTGAAAGCAAAACGTGGCTTAGTAGGCTAATTATAAATTGATAAATGCAAGAGGGAAAATCATCTGTCTCGTTAGCTCAGTGGTAAGAGCAGTCGCCCGGCAAGCGGAAGGTCCCGGTTTCAAACCCCGACTAGGCGGTTATTTTTTCTTCTTGTATTTATGTTTTAATTTAGAATCATTAAATAAAAGTTCTTAATAATTCTTCTATCCTCTATCTTGACTGATTCTAACAAGTGTAGGTTCGATTCCCGTCAGGGAAAAAATAAAAAAATTGAATTTACAAAAATTTATTTGTGCGCTTTCATCGCTACTGGTTAATGCCAGCTGAAAGCAAAACGTGGCTTAGTAGGCTAATTATAAATTGATAAATGCAAGAGGGAAAATCATCTATCTCTTTAGCTCAGTGGTAAGAACAGTCGCCCAGCAAGCGGAAGGTCCGGGTTTCAAACCCCGGACGAGGCGGTTGTTTTTTCTTGTTGTATTTATGATTTAATTCAGAATCATTAAATAAAAGTTCTTAAGAATTCTTCTATCCTCTATCTTGACCGATTCTAACAAGTGTAGGTTCGATTCCCGTCAGGGAAAACATTAAAAAATAGAATTTACAAAAATTTATTTGTGCGCTTTCATCGTTACTGGTTAATGCCAGCTGAAAGCAAAACGTGGCTTAGTAGGCTAATTATAAATTGATAAATGCAAGAGGGAAAATCATCTGTCTCTTTAGCTCAGGGTAAGAGCAGTCGCCCGGCAAGCGGAAGGCCCCGGTTTCAAATCCCCGACGAGGCGGTTGTTTTTTCTTCTTGTATTTATGATTTAATTTAGAATCATTAAATAAAAGTTCTTAAGAGTTCTTCTATCCTCTATGTTGACTGATTCTAACAAGTGTAGGTTCGATTCCCGTCAGGGGAAAAATTAAAAAAATTGAATTTACAAAAATTTATTTGTGCGCTTTCATCGTTACTGGTTAATGCCAGCTGAAAGCAAGACGTGGCTTAGTAGCCTAATTATAAATTGATAAATGCAAGACGGAAAATCATCTGTCCCTTTAGTTCAGTGGTAAGAGCAGTCGCCCGGCAAGCGGATGGTCCTGGTTTTAAACCTCGGACGAGGCGGTTGTTTTTTCTGCTTGTATTTATGATTTAATTTAGAATCATTAAATAAAAGTTCTTACGAGTTCGTCTGTCCTCTATCTTGACCGATTCTCACAAGTGTAGGTTCGATTCCCGTCAGGGGAAAAATTAAAAAATTGAATTTACAAAAATTTATTTGTGCGCTTTCATCGTTACTGGTTAATGCCAGCTGAAAGCAAAACGTGGCTTAGGCTAATTATAAATTGATAAATGCAAGAGGGAAAATCATCTGTCTCGTTAGCTCAGTGGTAAGAGCAGTCGCCCGGCAAGCGGAAGGCCCCGGTTTCAAACCCCGGACGAGGCGGTTGTTTTTCTTGTTGTATTTATGATTTAATTTAAAATCATTAAATAAAAGTTCTTAAGAATTCTTCTATCCTCTATCTTGACCGATTCTAACAAGTGTAGGTTCGATTCCCGTCAGGGGAAAAATTAAAAAATTGAATTTACAAAAATTTATTTGTGCGCTTTCATCGTTACTGGTTAATGCCAGCTGAAAGCAAGACGTGGCTTAGTAGCCTAATTATAAATTGTTAAATGCAAGAGGGAAAATCATCTGTCTCGTTAGCTCAGTGGTAAGAGCAGTCGCCCAGCAAGCGGAAGGTCCGGGTTTCAAACCCCGGACGAGGCGGTTGTTTTTTCTGCTTGTATTTATGATTTAATTCAGAATCATTAAATAAAAGTTCTTAAGAATTCTTCTATCCTCTATCTTGACCGATTCTAACAAGTGTAGGTTCGATTCCCGTCAGGGAAAACATTAAAAAATTGAATTTACAAAAATTTATTTGTGCGCTTTCATCGCTACTGGTTAATGCCAGCTGAAAGCAAAACGTGGCTTAGTAGGCTAATTATAAATTGATAAATGCAAGAGGGAAACTCATCTGTCTCGTTAGCTCAGTGGTAGGAGTAGTCGCCCGGCAAGCGGAAGGCCCCGGTTTCAAATCCCCGACGAGGCGGTTGTTTTTTCTTCTTGTATTTATGATTTAATTTAGAATCATTAAATAAAAGTTCTTAAGAATTTTCTATCCTCTATCTTGACCGATTCTATCAAGTGTAGGTTCGATTCCCATCACGGGAAAAATTAAAAAATTGAATTTACAAAAATTTATTTGTGCGCTTTCATCGTTACTGGTTAATGCCAGCTGAAAGCAAAACGTGGCTTCTTAGGCTAATTATAAATTGATAAATGCAAGCGGGAAAATCATCTGTCTCGTTAGCTCAGTGGTAAGAGTAGTCGCCCGGCAAGCGGAAGGCCTCGTTTTCAAATCCCCGACATGGCGGTTGCTTTTTCTTCTTGTATTTATGATTTAATTTAGAATCATTAAATAAAAGTTCTTAAGAGTTCTTCTATCCTCTATGTTGACCGATTCTAACAAGTGTAGGTTCGATTCCCGTCAGGGGAAAAATTAAAAAATTGAATTTACAAAAATTTATTTGTGCGCTTTCATCGTTACTGGTTAATGCCAGCTGAAAGCAAGACGTGGCTTAGCCTAATTATAAATTGATAAATGCAAGACGGAAAATCATCTGTCTCGTTAGCTTAGTGGTAAGAGCAGTCGCGCGGCAAGCGGATGGTCCGGGTTTTAAACCTCGGACGAGGCGGTTGTTTTTTCTTCTTGTATTTATGATTTAATTTAGAATCATTAAATAAAAGTTCTTACGAATTCGTCTGTCCTCTATCTTGACCGATTCTAACAAGTGTAGTTTCGATTCCCGTCAGGGGAAAAATTAAAAAATTGAATTTACAAAAATTTATTTGTGCGCTTTCATCGTTACTGGTTAATGCCAGCTGAAAGCAAAACGTGGCTTAGTAGGCTAATTATAAATTGATAAATGCAAGAGGGAAAATCATCTGTCTCTTTAGCTCAGGGTAAGAGCAGTCGCCCGGCAAGCGGAAGGCCCCGGTTTCAAATCCCCGACGAGGCGGTTGTTTTTTCTTCTTGTATTTATGATTTAATTTAGAATCATTAAATAAAAGTTCTTAAGAGTTCTTCTGTCCTCTATGTTGACTGATTCTAACAAGTGTAGGTTCGATTCCCGTCAGGGGAAAAATTAAAAAAATTGAATTTACAAAAATTTATTTGTGCGCTTTCATCGTTACTGGTTAATGCCAGCTGAAAGCAAGACGTGGCTTAGTAGCCTAATTATAAATTGATAAATGCAAGAGGGAAAATCATCTGTCTCGTTAGCTGAGGGTAAGAGCAGTCCCCCGCCAAGCGGAAGGTCCGGGTTTTAAACCTCGGACGAGGCGGTTGTTTTTCCTTCTTGTATTTATGATTTAATTTAGAATCATTAAATAAAAGTTCTTACGAATTCGTCTGTCCTCTATCTTGACCGATTCTAACAAGTGTAGGTTCGATTCCCGTCAGGGGAAAAATTAAAAAATTGAATTTACAAAAATTTATTTGTGCGCTTTCATCGTTACTGGTTAATGCCAGCTGAAAGCAAGACGTGGCTTAGTAGCCTAATTATAAATTGTTAAATGCAAGAGGGAAAATCATCTGTCTCGTTAGCTCAGTGGTAAGAGCAGTCGCCCAGCAAGCGGAAGGTCCGGGTTTCAAACCCCGGACGAGGCGGTTGTTTTTTCTGCTTGTATTTATGATTTAATTCAGAATCATTAAATAAAAGTTCTTAAGAATTCTTCTATCCTCTATCTTGACCGATTCTAACAAGTGTAGGTTCGATTCCCGTCAGGGAAAACATTAAAAAATTGAATTTACAAAAATTTATTTGTGCGCTTTCATCGCTACTGGTTAATGCCAGCTGAAAGCAAAACGTGGCTTAGTAGGCTAATTATAAATTGATAAATGCAAGAGGGAAACTCATCTGTCTCGTTAGCTCAGTGGTAGGAGTAGTCGCCCGGCAAGCGGAAGGCCCCGGTTTCAAATCCCCGACGAGGCGGTTGTTTTTTCTTCTTGTATTTATGATTTAATTTAGAATCATTAAATAAAAGTTCTTAAGAATTTTCTATCCTCTATCTTGACCGATTCTATCAAGTGTAGGTTCGATTCCCATCACGGGAAAAATTAAAAAATTGAATTTACAAAAATTTATTTGTGCGCTTTCATCGTTACTGGTTAATGCCAGCTGAAAGCAAAACGTGGCTTCTTAGGCTAATTATAAATTGATAAATGCAAGCGGGAAAATCATCTGTCTCGTTAGCTCAGTGGTAAGAGTAGTCGCCCGGCAAGCGGAAGGCCTCGTTTTCAAATCCCCGACGAGGCGGTTGCTTTTTCTTCTTGTATTTATGATTTAATTTAGAATCATTAAATAAAAGTTCTTAAGAGTTCTTCTATCCTCTATGTTGACCGATTCTAACAAGTGTAGGTTCGATTCCCGTCAGGGAAAACATTAAAAAATTGAATTTACAAAAATTTATTTGTGCGCTTTCATCGCTACTGGTTAATGCCAGCTGAAAGCAAAACGTGGCTTAGTAGGCTAATTATAAATTGATAAATGCAAGAGGGAAACTCATCTGTCTCGTTAGCTCAGTGGTAGGAGTAGTCGCCCGGCAAGCGGAAGGCCCCGGTTTCAAATCCCCGACGAGGCGGTTGTTTTTTCTTCTTGTATTTATGATTTAATTTAGAATCATTAAATAAAAGTTCTTAAGAATTTTCTATCCTCTATCTTGACCGATTCTATCAAGTGTAGGTTCGATTCCCATCACGGGAAAAATTAAAAAATTGAATTTACAAAAATTTATTTGTGCGCTTTCATCGTTACTGGTTAATGCCAGCTGAAAGCAAAACGTGGCTTCTTAGGCTAATTATAAATTGATAAATGCAAGCGGGAAAATCATCTGTCTCGTTAGCTCAGTGGTAAGAGTAGTCGCCCGGCAAGCGGAAGGCCTCGTTTTCAAATCCCCGACGAGGCGGTTGCTTTTTCTTCTTGTATTTATGATTTAATTTAGAATCATTAAATAAAAGTTCTTAAGAGTTCTTCTATCCTCTATGTTGACCGATTCTAACAAGTGTAGGTTCGATTCCCGTCAGGGGAAAAATTAAAAAATTGAATTTACAAAAATTTATTTGTGCGCTTTCATCGTTACTGGTTAATGCCAGCTGAAAGCAAGACGTGGCTTAGCCTAATTATAAATTGATAAATGCAAGACGGAAAATCATCTGTCTCGTTAGCTCAGTGGTAAGAGCAGTCGCGCGGCAAGCGGATGGTCCGGGTTTTAAACCTCGGACGAGGCGGTTGTTTTTTCTTCTTGTATTTATGATTTAATTTAGAATCATTAAATAAAAGTTCTTACGAATTCGTCTGTCCTCTATCTTGACCGATTCTAACAAGTGTAGTTTCGATTCCCGTCAGGGGAAAAATTAAAAAATTGAATTTACAAAAATTTATTTGTGCGCTTTCATCGTTACTGGTTAATGCCAGCTGAAAGCAAAACGTGGCTTAGTAGGCTAATTATAAATTGATAAATGCAAGAGGGAAAATCATCTGTCTCGTTAGCTCAGGGTAAGAGCAGTCGCCCGGCAAGCGGACGGCCCCGGTTTCAAACCCCGGACGAGGCGGTTGTTATTTGTTCTTGTATTTATGATTTAATTTAAAATTATTAAATAAAAGTTCTTAAGAATTCTTCTATCGTCTATCTTGACCGATTCTAACAAGTGTAGGTTCGATTCCCGTCAGGGGAAAAATTAAAAAATTGAATTTACAAAAATTTATTTGTGCGCTTTCATCGTTACTGGTTAATGCCAGCTAAAAGCAAAACGTGGCTTAGTAGGCTAATTATAAATTGTTAAATGCAAGAGGGAAAATCATCTGTCTCGTTAGCTCAGGGTAAGAGCAGTCGCCCGGCAAGCGGAAGGCCCCGGTTTCAAATCCCCGACGAGGCGGTTGTTTTTTCTTCTTGTATTTATGATTTAATTTAGAATCATTAAATAAAAGTTCTTAAGAGTTCTTCTATCCTCTATGTTGACTGATTCTAACAAGTGTAGGTTCGATTCCCGTCAGGGGAAAAATTAAAAAAATTGAATTTACAAAAATTTATTTGTGCGCTTTCATCGTTACTGGTTAATGCCAGCTGAAAGCAAAACGTGGCTTAGTAGGCTAATTATAAATTGATAAATGCAAGAGGGAAAATCATCTGTCTCTTTAGCTCAGGGTAAGAGCAGTCGCCCGGCAAGCGGAAGGCCCCGGTTTCAAATCCCCGACGAGGCGGTTGTTTTTTCTTCTTGTATTTATGATTTAATTTAGAATCATTAAATAAAAGTTCTTAAGAGTTCTTCTATCCTCTATGTTGACTGATTCTAACAAGTGTAGGTTCGATTCCCGTCAGGGGAAAAATTAAAAAAATTGAATTTACAAAAATTTATTTGTGCGCTTTCATCGTTACTGGTTAATGCCAGCTGAAAGCAAGACGTGGCTTAGTAGCCTAATTATAAATTGATAAATGCAAGACGGAAAATCATCTGTCCCTTTAGTTCAGTGGTAAGAGCAGTCGCCCAGCAAGCGGAAGGTCCGGGTTTCAAACCCCGGACGAGGCGGTTGTTTTTTCTGCTTGTATTTATGATTTAATTCAGAATCATTAAATAAAAGTTCTTAAGAATTTTCTATCCTCTATCTTGACCGATTCTATCAAGTGTAGGTTCGATTCCCATCACGGGAAAAATTAAAAAATTGAATTTACAAAAATTTATTTGTGCGCTTTCATCGTTACTGGTTAATGCCAGCTGAAAGCAAAACGTGGCTTCTTAGGCTAATTATAAATTGATAAATGCAAGTGGGAAAATCATCTGTCTCGTTAGCTCAGTGGTAAGAGTAGTCGCCCGGCAAGCGGAAGGCCTCGTTTTCAAATCCCCGACGAGGCGGTTGCTTTTTCTTCTTGTATTTATGATTTAATTTAGAATCATTAAATAAAAGTTCTTAAGAGTTCTTCTATCCTCTATGTTGACCGATTCTAACAAGTGTAGGTTCGATTCCCGTCAGGGGAAAAATTAAAAAATTGAATTTACAAAAATTTATTTGTGCGCTTTCATCGTTACTGGTTAATGCCAGCTGAAAGCAAGACGTGGCTTAGCCTAATTATAAATTGATAAATGCAAGACGGAAAATCATCTGTCTCGTTAGCTCAGTGGTAAGAGCAGTCGCGCGGCAAGCGGATGGTCCGGGTTTTAAACCTCGGACGAGGCGGTTGTTTTTTCTTCTTGTATTTATGATTTAATTTAGAATCATTAAATAAAAGTTCTTACGAATTCGTCTGTCCTCTATCTTGACCGATTCTAACAAGTGTAGTTTCGATTCCCGTCAGGGGAAAAATTAAAAAATTGAATTTACAAAAATTTATTTGTGCGCTTTCATCGTTACTGGTTAATGCCAGCTGAAAGCAAAACGTGGCTTAGTAGGCTAATTATAAATTGATAAATGCAAGAGGGAAAATCATCTGTCTCGTTAGCTCAGGGTAAGAGCAGTCGCCCGGCAAGCGGACGGCCCCGGTTTCAAACCCCGGACGAGGCGGTTGTTATTTGTTCTTGTATTTATGATTTAATTTAAAATTATTAAATAAAAGTTCTTAAGAATTCTTCTATCGTCTATCTTGACCGATTCTAACAAGTGTAGGTTCGATTCCCGTCAGGGGAAAAATTAAAAAATTGAATTTACAAAAATTTATTTGTGCGCTTTCATCGTTACTGGTTAATGCCAGCTAAAAGCAAAACGTGGCTTAGTAGGCTAATTATAAATTGTTAAATGCAAGAGGGAAAATCATCTGTCTCGTTAGCTCAGGGTAAGAGCAGTCGCCCGGCAAGCGGAAGGCCCCGGTTTCAAATCCCCGACGAGGCGGTTGTTTTTTCTTCTTGTATTTATGATTTAATTTAGAATCATTAAATAAAAGTTCTTAAGAGTTCTTCTATCCTCTATGTTGACTGATTCTAACAAGTGTAGGTTCGATTCCCGTCAGGGGAAAAATTAAAAAAATTGAATTTACAAAAATTTATTTGTGCGCTTTCATCGTTACTGGTTAATGCCAGCTGAAAGCAAAACGTGGCTTAGTAGGCTAATTATAAATTGATAAATGCAAGAGGGAAAATCATCTATCTCTTTAGCTCAGTGGTAAGAGCAGTCGCCTGGCAAGCGGAAGGTCCGGGTTTCAAACCTCGGACGAGGCGGTTGTTTTTTCTTCTTGTATTTATGATTTAATTTAGAATCATTAAATAAAAGTTCTTAAGAGTTCTCCTATCCTCTATGTTGACCGGTTCTAACAAATGTAGGTTCGATTCCCGTCAGGGGAAAAATTAAAACATTGAATTTACAAAAATTTATTTGTGCGCTTTCATCGTTACTGGTTAATGCCAGCTGAAAGCAAGACGTGGCTTAGTAGGCTAATTATAAATTGATAAATGCAAGAGGGAAAATCATCTGTCTCGTTAGCTCAGTGGTAAGAGCAGTCGCCCGGCAAGCGGAAGGCCCCGGTTTCAAACCCCGGACGAGGCGGTTGTTTTTCTTCTTGTATTTATGATTTAATTTAAAATCATTAAATAAAAGTTCTTAAGAATTCTTCTATCCTCTATCTTGACCGATTCTAACAAGTGTAGGTTCGATTCCCGTCAGGGGAAAAATTAAAAAATTGAATTTACAAAAATTTATTTGTGCGCTTTCATCGATACTGGTTAATGCCAGCTGAAAGCAAAACGTGGCTTAGTAGGCTAATTATAAATTGATAAATGCAAGAGGGAAAATCATCTATCTCTTTAGCTCAGTGGTAAGAGCAGTCGCCTGGCAAGCGGAAGGTCCGGGTTTCAAACCTCGGACGAGGCGGTTGTTTTTTCTTCTTGTATTTATGATTTAATTTAGAATCATTAAATAAGAGTTCTTAAGAATTCTTCTATCGTCTATCTTGAGCGTTTCTAACAAGTGTAGATTCGATTCCCGTCAGGGAAAATTTAAAAAATTGAATTTACAAAAATTTATTTGTGCGTTTTCATCGTTACTGGTTAATGCCAGCTGAAAGCAAAACGTGGCTTAGTAGGCTAATTATAAATTGATAAATGCAAGAGGGAAAATCATCTGTCTCGTTAGCTCAGGGTAAGAGCAGTCGCCCGGCAAGCGGAAGGCCCCGGTTTCAAATCCCCGACGAGGCGGTTGTTTTTTCTTCTTGTATTTATGATTTAATTTAGAATCATTAAATAAAAGTTCTTACGAATTCGTCTGTCCTCTATCTTGACCGATTCTAACAAGTGTAGTGTAGTATCTTTTATAATTTTTAAAGAAAAACCTGGGAGCAGTCGTGTGACTTTGACTCCACTGGAGCGGCTATTAACAGCTCAGACTCCGAGATAAAATGGGGGTATGAATAGTAGGAGCAGCTGTACAGCTTAGTACTCCTATGTGGAATAATACACGACGGTTTGTAACTTTCTCGATAAATCAAGAGAACTGAATGAATTCTATTTATTGATCGTTCTTAGCCTATATATACATAATTAGTAACCTATGGTACCCTATTCTTACTATTCTAAATGCTGACGCTGGGCGAGTAAGCAATGTGCATAAAATTATGATGACATGCATTTACGCGTGAAACCCCTTGACGATGAATCGTTTGGGTCAGTGGTGCAATCGCTTGCTTGTTGCAAATAAATGTATGTCATTATTATCATCAATTATTTTCGATTATGAATGGTGTTGTAATAAATTTGTGCTGATTAATTTTAGCGTTTTACATTTGTTGTGAAATTTGTGTTTACAGCTTTTTAGTGTTGTTTGTATTTATGGTATTAAATGTATATCACACCTTTCCCCCTTAGGAAAAAAAATTTGTGTTTACATAAATTTTTTTTTTTTTTTTTTTTTTTTTTTTTTTTTTTTTTTTTTTTTTTTTTTTTTTTTTTTTTTTTTTTTTTTTTTTTTTTTTTTATAGTTTGTTTACGTTAAACCTTAATTGTTTGCTCGCCGCAATGAAGCATTTTATCGCTTATGTATACTAATAGTTCATATGGTATGTTTTTGTATGTAGCTGATTATAATGAGTCTTAATTCCTAGTCGTATTTACATATACCTACTTATATATAGTTTATTATTATAGCTCTTAATTGCTCAATGGCATTAGTAATTGGGATCTTTATTGTTTACGTTTACTTATCTAGTTGATTACAATAATTCTTATTTGTCTACACCGGTGTGTAATCTAATTTAACATGCTAGAGATAGTTAGAATAATAGTACATAATTTTTAATTTTCTATCTTTCTTAGCCTATTCTTATGTATTTTGATTTTGTTCTTATTTATATCTTCGATAATGCAATTTACGTTGTCTATTGATTTAATTATATAAGGTCCGTTGTATAGAGGATCTAGTTTTCGTCTATTTTGTACTGTCATTAGTACTTTGTCGCCTACTTTGATTGATATTGGTTTGCAATTAGCATCCTTGACTTGCTTTCTTCGCACTTTAGATGCCTGGAGGTATTGTTTTGCCTTACCTATGGCTTGTTGAAGTCTGTATTTCATCTCTTTACTATACAGGTCATAATTATACACGGGATCTGGTCTATCAATTGTGAGTTCTGAAGGTAGGTCTATATTTTTGGCAAATATGAGTTCGAATGGTGTGTAGCCATGTACGGTGTTTGGTGTGGTGTTGTAGCAGAATGCGTAATATGGAATCCATGTATCCCAATCGTCTCTATTGTCATTAACAAAACATCTGAGATATTCATTTAGGCACTTGTGGTTTCTTTCTAGTGCTCCGATCGTTTCGGGATGTGCGGCGGTCGCGAACAGTTGTTTTATTTTCAGTATATTACATACTTCCGCAAAGACCTGGTTTTTGTATTCCGTTCCTAGATCAGTTTTAATTTTGCTCATAGGTCCGTATGTTAGTATGAACCCATTCACTATGGCTCTTGCTATGGAATTTGCTTCCTTGTCCTTTGTGGGTATTATTACTATATACTTGCTTAGATCGCATTGCATTGTTACTGCGTATCTGTTATCGTTGGTGGTTTTTGTAAATGGGCCGACTGTGTCAATGGATACAATGTCGAAAACTTTTGTTGGTGTTGTAGTTATTTCCATATGCTCTTTATTATGCTTTTGGTGCTTATTTTTCGCACAAAGCTCGCATCTGTTTATATATTTCGCTATTGTTTTCCTCATTTTCTTCCATTTGTACATTTCCTTCAGCTTTTTATACAGTCTTGATTGACCCAGATGTCCTCCTGTAGGTGTGGAGTGATAGTTATGTAGGATTTCGTTTATTTTCGTTGTTTCTGATATGTACCGTTGCGGTTTGAAAATTTTAACGTTTATATTTTTTAATACTTTGTTTCCTAGGATTTTAAATGCGGTTAAATTAATTATTTTAAATATCTCGCTTTCTGCAGAAAGTTTCAGAGTCTTGGTCTGAAATTGTTTATATATATCATTATCCAATACTTCGAGTACCTGCTCTAGTGCGGGCTCTACTGGTTGGTTGTTTTTTATATTTATATACCGCTTATATTTTATTTCATACTTGTGCACTATATTTATTTCTATTTGTGTTTCTTTATTACTGCAGTTCTCAATTTTTACTTTTAGTTCAGGTAATTTGGCTATCTTTGTTGGAGATGGTATCTCCCAAACGCGCAGTTGATCAGGCTGCGGGACTATAGGAGTATTTTTCATTTCATCGGACATTATGTTTTGTTCTTTTTGTTTTTTCATTGCTCGGGTTTGGACGCGTCGGACATTTATTTCCTTCAAATCATTAATGTCAAGTTGTATTCTTGATAACGCGTCGGGTCCGTTATTTCCTTTTCCTTTAATGTATTTGACTTCGAAATCGAATTCCTCTAAATCTAACCTCATTCGTGTTAGTTTAGATGATGGGTTTTTCATGCCAAAAAGATATGTTAAGGGTCGATGGTCTGTTCTTATTGTGAATTTTCTGCCATAAACATAAGGCTTAAAATGTATAATTGCCCAATGTATTGCTGCGAGTTCCTTTTCAATTACTGACTTATTTTTTTCTCCGGCAGTAAATGTTTTACTAGCGTATGCGATTGGGTGTTCTGTTCCGTCGACACTTTGTGATAAGATTGCTCCACATGCAGCATTCGAGGCGTCTGTGGAAATGGTGAATTGGGTTTTGAAATCAGGATGCTGCAGTATTATTGGGGATATCAAACTTGATTTGAGAGCATCGAAAGATTTTTGTTGGATTTCTGCCCATTCGAATTTTGTGTTTTTCCGGAGTAGTTTGTTTAACGGTAGTGCTATTTCTGCAAAGTTGGGGATGAAACGGCGGTAATAATTACAGAATGCTACGAATCGTCTGACTTCGTCGGCGTTTTTTGGGATAGGATAATTTTTAACTACCTCGTATTTTGAACTGTCTGGGCTTATGCCTTGTGCTGATATTCGATGTCCAAGATAGGTGACTTCGGTTTGGAAAAATTTGCATTTTTCAGGATTTAATTTGAGATTACGCTCTCGTAATCTGTTAAATACTGTTTGTAAGTTTTTTATATGGTGTGACTGTGAACATCCGACGACTATGATGTCGTCAATGTACAGAAAGGCTATTTCCGGTGGTAGACCCGTCATGGCGATGGTCATCATCCTTTGGAAACTATTTGGACTTATATTAAGTCCGAAAGGAAGTCGTGTATACTGGTAGTGACCTTGGTTAGTTGAAAAAGCTGTGAACTTTCTAGAAGATTCCTCTAATGGTATTTGGTGGAATCCGGACATAAGGTCAAGTGTAGAGAAGTATTTGGCTCGGCCCATTTGGTCGAGTATCTCTTCTATACGCGGTAAGGGAAATTTATCTGCCAGAACTTTTTTATTAAGATTCCTAAAATCAACTACTAAACGCCATTTTTTATTTTGGTTGTTGGATTTTTTGGGTACTAGTAGTATTGGAGAATTAAAGTGAGAAACAGAGTTCTCTATTATTCCGTCTACTAGCATTTTGTCTACCTGCCTATTAATCTCGGTTTTGTGTGCTTCTGGTATTCGGTAGTTTTTTGTGTATACTGCTCTATTATCAGTTAGTTCTATATTTTGTTTGTAGAAGTTATTGGTTGTTAGAGGTTCACTTTCTAACGCAAATATGTCTTCATATTCTCGGCATAATTCTTCGAATTGAAGTTTGGCGTAGTTTGGAATGCTGTTTAAGTTTAATTTGGAGATAACTTGTTCTGTTCTTTTTGATTTTATTGTGTCTGTATTAATGACGTTAAAGTCTGAGAGGTGTTGTGTTATTATGTCGGAATGTTGTAGTGTGGTGGTTTTGTTTGTAGTGTTTAGTATCCTGACTAGTGGGTAATTTTGTGAAGTTACTGATCCTGCAATGAATATGCCTGGGTGGATTTCTTGTCCAATGATTACCATATCATTGGCACCTTCTTGTTTTTTAACCTTGAACTTTCTTATTATTTCACATCGGGGTGGTATGATAATAGAATTTTCGGATGGACCATTCAGTATTGGGATCTCTGCCGAACTTTCAGGTGTGTTTAATGTAAGGATCCACGTATCATAATCGATAGTGGTCTTGAATTTTGTTAGGAAATCTAGTCCTAAAATTGCATCAGCCCCGAGGGAGAAATCATCTTCTACTATCTGGAATAAATGTTCGACCGCAAACTGGTCGTTAAAATGTAATTTTGTGTATGTTGCCCCAATCGACTGCCTCTTAGTATCCGTAACCCCTTGGATAATACAAGTGTTTTTAGGATAGTAAAGTTGGTCTTTATTAATTTTTCCCCTCTTGAATATGGATATTTCTGCCCCTGTGTCTACAATCAGAGTACATACTGACCCGCACATGTCGACATACGCTTTAATAAAGTTTGTTAAGGATAGGTTTAGGCAATGTATTCTTGGCTTGAATTCGTCGCAGCCCCCAACCGTGTTGTTTCTTCTTCTGGTTGGGGGGCTTGATATTCCCCCGATTCGAAGTAGTTTACATTTCTTCTTTGATTATAGGTATTATTATTATTTGCTCGCAGATTATTCTGGTAGCGACTACTGTTATTTGGTGCAGCATCACCGAAATATCTTTTATCGCGGTGGTTATATTGATTTCGTGGGTGGTTTTGTCTATTATTGGCTGCCATATTTCTATTGTACTGTTGTTTGGGCCAGCGCTCCCTGTTCCTGTTAAAATTATTTTGATTGTTGAACCCTTGCGTATTATTATAATGAAACTTTCTTGATGGGTTGGTATTATAATGCAGGACACTGCTTGGCTGCGGCTTATCTACTGCTATTGCCTTCGCTGCTAATTCTGAAAGTGTTCCTAGGTTACTAGCTTTTAGTATAATCGCTGTTTCTGTATTGGCAACATTGTTCATAAATGACTGTATTGAAAATTTTTCGGCCAATTTTTCAGCTGCTTCTCCAGCTGCTACTTTCTCTGTTATAAAGGCTCTAGTCAGCTGGCCTGATAGATTTTCTATCTGATTGGAAAAGTCTGCAAGTTTTCTGTTACCTTGCTGGCATGATCGCAGTTGTGCCAGAATAGCATCTGACGATAATTTTGCCGAAAATTTTTCTTTTAATTTGGCTTTGATCGTTGATACTGTATTTGTGCCCTCCGATATTACGTACTTGGCTTTTCCAGTTATACGTGTCTTGATGAATTTGATCATGATGGTTTTATGTTCGTTTGCTGTTAACTCGTCTAGTAGTTCCATAGACTCGATAAAAGAATCAGTTTCATCCAGCTTTCCATCGTAGGGTTGTATGAGCGATGTAGCTGTTTTTATGTCAAAACCCATCTTTGTTTGTTTTTGTGTATTTATGTTTTCTAAGATTTTGTTTGCTATACTTTCAATTTCTTCGTAGATAACTTTTATCTTCAATATTGTTTCGACGTCCGCTTGTTTAAGTGCGTTTTCTTTTGCCTTGGCACAGAGTTGATTTGTTAACTTTTCTTTCTCTTGCAGAGTTTTCTCAGAATATGGACGGTTTTTACTTTTCTTAAAATTGTCCAGAATATTTTCTAGTTCGTCCTTAATCTTTATAAGTGCTTCCATTTATCAGACGGTTGATATGTTTAATTTTGCTGGGGTACTGAGGTATCTTTTCCTTAAACCCCTCCTATGATCTTTGTACAGTATGTATACAAATTCAATGATTTTAATTGCAACCAATATGCATAAAATTATTATTATCTGATTATTCTCGACCGAAACTGTATCCTCTATAATTAGATTATTAACAATTTCCCCGTTGTTATCTGAAGTTTTGGATTGCGTTTTACCCATTACTGAAAATGTTTCGCTTATTTCCAACAACGTCAAGCAAACAGC
This sequence comes from Dioctria linearis, assembly GCA_963930735.1. Taxonomy (NCBI): domain Eukaryota; kingdom Metazoa; phylum Arthropoda; class Insecta; order Diptera; family Asilidae; genus Dioctria; species Dioctria linearis. The sequence goes on along the minus strand of OZ005742.1, from coordinate 149,923,213 downwards.
AAAAGAAAAAAATTTTTTTTTTTTTTTACATATTAATTATTTAATTATTATTATACCTTTATACTACGCTACTTCTACTTTATATTTTAAAAAAAAATAAATTTTAAATTAGATCATTAAACCCTTATCTCTTCCTTTTGATGACGTTCAGTTGTTTTTTTGTCAATATTATTAGTTTGTTGTATTTTTCCCGTTCCTCCTCAGTTGCTGCTAACTCGACAAGTACCTTGTAATTTTGAAGTTCCTGTGCAATTTTTTGTCTCTTGCCTCCTCTTTTTCGTGGTTTTGTCTCCTGAGTTTTTACACTGCTTGTGTTTCTGCTTCTATACTCCTCGATGGTGATTCTTTTTGGACCCGCTTCGTATGGTGGAGGATTTTCGTTGTCCAGCCTTGATTTGGGGATGTACGGCGTCGGCTTCTTATTTACTGGATACAGTGTTATGCCTTCTATATTCCTCTCTGGTATCTTCTTAGTTTCTTCAATAGTCTTGAAGATGTGATTGAAGATGGCATCTATCTCGTTCATACTAAAATTTCTTCTGATTGGTACTGGTAGTGGATGTAGTCGTCTTCGCAGTTTTTTGGTGGTTGTTACTATGTCACCGTAAAAGTTTCTATTATTTATGAAAATTCCCAGCTGCACTTTTGATGATGATATTATGGTCTGCAGATTCGCAAAGTTACAAATTTCGCAGTTTCTACGATGTCACGGTCGCCATGTAGTATCTTTTATAATTTTTAAAGAAAAACCTGGGAGCAGTCGTGTGACTTTGACTCCACTGGAGCGGCTATTAACAGCTCAGACTCCGAGATAAAATGGGGGTATGAATAGTAGGAGCAGCTGTACAGCTTAGTACTCCTATGTGGAATAATACACGACGGTTTGTAACTTTCTCGATAAATCAAGAGAACTGAATGAATTCTATTTATTGATCGTTCTTAGCCTATATATACATAATTAGTAACCTATGGTACCCTATTCTTACTATTCTAAATGCTGACGCTGGGCGAGTAAGCAATGTGCATAAAATTATGATGACATGCATTTACGCGTGAAACCCCTTGACGATGAATCGTTTGGGTCAGTGGTGCAATCGCTTGCTTGTTGCAAATAAATGTATGTCATTATTATCATCAATTATTTTCGATTATGAATGGTGTTGTAATAAATTTGTGCTGATTAATTTTAGCGTTTTACATTTGTTGTGAAATTTGTGTTTACAGCTTTTTAGTGTTGTTTGTATTTATGGTATTAAATGTATATCACAGTAGGTTCGATTCCCGTCAGGGGAAAAATTAAAAAATTAAATTTACAAAAATTTATTTGTGCGATTTCATCGTTACTGGTTAATGCCAGCTGAAAGCAAAACGTGGCTTAGTATAGTAGGCTAATTATAAATTGATAAATGCAAGAGGGAAAATCATCTGTCTCGTTAGCTGAGGGTAAGAGCAGTCCCCCGCCAAGCGGAAGGTCCGGGTTTCAAACCCCGGACGAGGCGGTTGTTTTTTCTTGTTGTATTTATGATTTAATTTAGAATCATTAAATAAAAGTCCTTAAGAATTCTTCTATCCTCTATCTTGACCGATTCTAACAAGTGTAGGTTCGATTCCCGTCAGGGAAAAAATTAAAAAATTGAATTTACAAAAATTTGTTTGTGCGCTTTCATCGTTACTGGTTAATGCCAGCTGAAAGCAAAACGTGGCTTAGTAGGCTAATTATAAATTGATAAATGCAAGAGAGAAAATCATCTATCTCTTTAGCTCAGTGGTAAGAGCAGTCGCCTGGCAAGCGGAAGGTCCGGGTTTCAAACCTCGGACGAGGCGGTTGTTTTTTCTTCTTGTATTTATGATTTAATTTAGAATCATTAAATAAAAGTTCTTAAGAATTCTTCTATCCTCTATCTTGACCGATTCTAACAAGTGTAGGTTCGATTCCCGTCAGGGGAAAAATTAAAAAATTGAATTTACAAAAATTTATTTGTGCGCTTTCATCGTTACTGGTTAATGCCAGCTGAAAGCAAGACGTGGCTTAGTAGGCTAATTATAAATTGATAAATGCAAGAGGGAAAATCATCTGTCTCGTTAGCTCAGTGATAAGAGCAGTCGCCCGGCAAGCGGAAGGCCCCGGTTTCAAACCCCGGACGAGGCGGTTGTTTTTCTTCTTGTATTTATGATTTAATTTAGAATCATTAAATAAAAGTTCTTAAGAATTCTTCTATCCTCTATCTTGACCGATTCTAACAAGTGTAGGTTCGATTCCCATCAGGGGAAAAATTAAAAAATTGAATTTACAAAAAATTATTTGTACGCTTTCATCGTTACTGGTTAATGCCAGCTGAAAGCAAAACGTGGCTTAGTAGGCTAATTATAAATTGATAAATGCAAGACGGAAAATCATCTGTCTCGTTAGCTCAGGGTAAGAGCAGTCGCCCGGCAAGCGGAAGGTCCGGGTTTCAAACCCCGGACGAGACGGTTGTTTTTTCTTCTTGTATTTATGATTTAATTTAGAATCATTAAAAAAAGTCCTTAAGAATTCTTCTATCCTCTATCTTGACCGATTCTAACAAGTGTAGGTTCGATTCCCGTCAGGGAAAAAATTAAAAAATTGAATTTACAAAAATTTGTTTGTGCGCTTTCATCGTTACTGGTTAATGCCAGCTGAAAGCAAAACGTGGCTTAGTAGGCTAATTATAAATTGATAAATGCAAGAGGGAAAATCATCTATCTCTTTAGCTCAGTGGTAAGAGCAGTCGCCCGGCAAGCGGAAGGTCCGGGTTTCAAACCTCGGACGAGGCGGTTGTTTTTTTCCTGTATTTATGATTTATTTCAGAATCATTATATAAAAGTTCTTACGAATTCGTCTGTCCTCTATCTTGACCGATTCTAACAAGTGTAGTTTCGATTCCCGTCAGGGGAAAAATTAAAAAATTGAATTTACAAAAATTTATTTGTGCGCTTTCATCGTTACTGGTTAATGCCAGCTGAAAGCAAAACGTGGCTTAGTAGGCTAATTATAAATTGATAAATGCAAGAGGGAAAATCATCTGTCTCGTTACCTCAGGGTAAGAGCAGTCGCCCGGCAAGCGGAAGGCCCCGGTTTCAAACCCCGGACGAGGCGGTTGTTTTTCTTCTTGTATTTATGATTTAATTTAAAATCATTAAATAAAAGTTCTTAAGAATTCTTCTATCCTCTATCTTGACCGATTCAAACAAGTAATAGGTTCGATTCCCGTCAGGGGAAAAATTAAAAAAATTGAATTTACAAAAATTTATTTGTGCGCTTTCATCGTTACTGGTTAATGCCAGCTGAAAGCAAAACTTGGCTTAGTAGGCTAATTATAAATTGATAAATGCAAGAGGGAAAATCATCTGTCTCGTTAGCTCAGGGTAAGAGCCGTCGCCCGTCAAGCGGAAGGTCCGGGTTTCAAATCTCGGACGAGGCGGTTGTTTTTTCTTCTTGTATTTATGATTTAATTTAGAATCATTAAATAAAAGTTCTTAAGAATTCTTCTATCCTCTATCCTGACCGATTCTAACAAGTGTAGGTTCGATTCCCGTCAGGGGAAAAATCAAAAAATTGGATTTTACAAAAATTTATTTGTGCGCTTTCATCGTTACTGGTTAATGCCAGCTGAAAGCAAAACGTGGCTTAGTAGGCTAATTATAAATTGATAAATGCAAGAGGGAAAACCATCTGTCTCGTTAGCTCAGTGGTAAGAGCAGTCGCCCGGCAAGCGGAAGGTCCCGGTTTCAAACCCCGGACGAGGCGGTTGTTTTTTCTTCTTGTTTTTATGATTTAATTTAGAATCATTAAATAAAAGTTCTTAAGAATTCTTCTATCCTCTATCTTGACCGATTCTAACAAGTGTAGGTTCGATTCCCGTCAGGGAAAAAATAAAAAAAATGAATTTACAAAAATTTATTTGTGCGCTTTCATCGTTACTGGTTAATGCCAGCTGAAAGCAAAACGTGGCTTAGTAGGATAATTATAAATTGATAAATGCAAGAGGGAAAATTATCTGTCTCGTTAGCTCTGTGGTAAGAGCAGTCGCCCGGCAAGCGGAAGGTCCGGGTTTCAAACCCCGGACGAGGCGGTTGTTTTTTCTTCTTGTATTTATGATTTAATTCAGAATCATTAAATAAAAGTTCTTAAGAATTCTTCTATCCTCTATCTTGACTGATTCTAACAAGTGTAGGTTCGATTCCCGTCAGGGAAAAAATTAAAAAATTGAATTTACAAAAATTTATTTGTGCGCTTTCATCGTTACTGGTTAATGCCAGCTGAAAACAAAACGTGGCTTAGTAGGCTAATTATAAATTGATAAACGCAAGAGGGAAAATCATCTGTCTCTTTAGCTCAGTGGTAGGAGCAGTCGCCCGGCAAGCGGAAGGTCCGGGTTTCAAACCTCGCACGAGGCGGTTGTTTTTTCTTGTTGTATTTATGATTTAATTTAGAATCATTAAATAAAAGTTCTTAAGAATTCTTCTATCCTCTATCTTGACCGATTCTAACAAGTGTAGGTTCGAATCCCGTCAGGGGAAAAATTAAAAAATTGAATTTACAAAAATTTATTTGTGCGCTTTCATCATTACTGGTTAATGCCAGCTGAAAACAAAACGTGGCTTAGTGGCTAATTATAAATTGATAAATGCAAGAGGGAAAATCATCTGTCTCGTTAGCTCAGTGGTGAGAGTAGTCGCCCGGAAAGCGAAAGGCCCCGGTTTCAAACCCCGGACTAGGCGGTTGTTTTTTCTTCTTGTATTTATGATTTAATTTAGAATCATTAAAAAAAGTCCTTAAGAATTCTTCTATCCTCTATCTTGACCGATTCTAACAAGTGTAGGTTCGATTCCCGTCAGGGAAAAAATTAAAAAATTGAATTTACAAAAATTTGTTTGTGCGCTTTCATCGTTACTGGTTAATGCCAGCTGAAAGCAAAACGTGGCTTAGTAGGCTAATTATAAATTGATAAATGCAAGAGGGAAAATCATCTATCTCTTTAGCTCAGTGGTAAGAGCAGTCGCCCGGCAAGCGGAAGGTCCGGGTTTCAAACCTCGGACGAGGCGGTTGTTTTTTTCCTGTATTTATGATTTAGTTCAGAATCATTAAATAAAAGTTCTTACGAATTCGTCTGTCCTCTATCTTGACCGATTCTAACAAGTGTAGTTTCGATTCCCGTCAGGGGAAAAATTAAAAAATTGAATTTACAAAAATTTATTTGTGCGCTTTCATCGTTACTGGTTAATGCCAGCTGAAAGCAAAACGTGGCTTAGTAGGCTAATTATAAATTGATAAATGCAAGAGGGAAAATCATATGTCTCGTTACCTCAGGGTAAGAGCAGTCGCCCGGCAAGCGGAAGGCCCCGGTTTCAAACCCCGGACGAGGCGGTTGTTTTTCTTCTTGTATTTATGATTTAATTTAAAATCATTAAATAAAAGTTCTTAAGAATTCTTCTATCCTCTATCTTGACCGATTCTAACAAGTAATAGGTTCGATTCCCGTCAGGGGAAAAATTAAAAAAATTGAATTTACAAAAATTTATTTGTGCGCTTTCATCGTTACTGGTTAATGCCAGCTGAAAGCAAAACTTGGCTTAGTAGGCTAATTATAAATTGATAAATGCAAGAGGGAAAATCATCTGTCTCGTTAGCTCAGGGTAAGAGCCGTCGCCCGTCAAGCGGAAGGTCCGGGTTTCAAATCTCGTACGAGGCGGTTGTTTTTTCTTCTTGTATTTATGATTTAATTTAGAATCATTAAATAAAAGTTCTTAAGAATTCTTCTATCCTCTATCCTGACCGATTCTAACAAGTGTAGGTTCGATTCCCGTCAGGGGAAAAATCAAAAAATCGGATTTTACAAAAATTTATTTGTGCGCTTTCATCGTTACTGGTTAATGCCAGCTGAAAGCAAAACGTGGCTTAGTAGGCTAATTATAAATTGATAAATGCAAGAGGGAAAACCATCTGTCTCGTTAGCTCAGTGGTAAGAGCAGTCGCCCGGCAAGCGGAAGGTCCCGGTTTCAAACCCCGGACGAGGCGGTTGTTTTTTCTTCTTGTTTTTATGATTTAATTTAGAATCATTAAATAAAAGTTCTTAAGAATTCTTCTATCCTCTATCTTGACCGATTCTAACAAGTGTAGGTTCGATTCCCGTCAGGGAAAAAATAAAAAAAATGAATTTACAAAAATTTATTTGTGCGCTTTCATCGTTACTGGTTAATGCCAGCTGAAAGCAAAACGTGGCTTAGTAGGATAATTATAAATTGATAAATGCAAGAGGGAAAATTATCTGTCTCGTTAGCTCAGTGGTAAGAGCAGTCGCCCGGCAAGCAGAAGGTCCGGGTTTCAAACCCCGGACGAGGCGGTTGTTTTTTCTTCTTGTATTTATGATTTAATTCAGAATCATTAAATAAAAGTTCTTAAGAATTCTTCTATCCTCTATCTTGACTGATTCTAACAAGTGTAGGTTCGATTCCCGTCAGGGAAAAAATTAAAAAATTGAATTTACAAAAATTTATTTGTGCGCTTTCATCGTTACTGGTTAATGCCAGCTGAAAACAAAACGTGGCTTAGTAGGCTAATTATAAATTGATAAACGCAAGAGGGAAAATCATCTGTCTCTTTAGCTCAGTGGTAGGAGCAGTCGCCCGGCAAGCGGAAGGTCCGGGTTTCAAACCTCGCACGAGGCGGTTGTTTTTTCTTGTTGTATTTATGATTTAATTTAGAATCATTAAATAAAAGTTCTTAAGAATTCTTCTATCCTCTATCTTGACCGATTCTAACAAGTGTAGGTTCGAATCCCGTCAGGGGAAAAATTAAAAAATTGAATTTACAAAAATTTATTTGTGCGCTTTCATCATTACTGGTTAATGCCAGCTGAAAACAAAACGTGGCTTAGTGGCTAATTATAAATTGATAAATGCAAGAGGGAAAATCATCTGTCTCGTTAGCTCAGTGGTAAGAGTAGTCGCCCGGAAAGCGAAAGGCCCCGGTTTCAAACCCCGGACTAGGCGGTTGTTTTTTCTTCTTGTATTTATGTTTTAATTTAGAATCATTAAATAAAAGTTCTTAAGAATTCTTCTATCCTCTATCTTGACCGATTCTAACAAGTGTAGGTTCGATTCCCGTCTGGGAAAAAATAAAAAAATTGAATTTACAAAAATTTATTTGTGCGCTTTCATCGTTACTGGTTAATGCCAGCTGAAAGCAAAACGTGGCTTAGTAGGCTAATTATTAATTGATAAATGTAAGAGAGAAAATCATCTGTCTCGTTAGCTCAGTGGTAGGAGCAGTCGCCCGCAAGCAGAAGGTCCGGGTTTCAAACCCCGGACGGGGCGGTTGTTTTTTCTTCTTGTATTTATGATTTAGTTCAGAATCATTAAATAAAAGTTCTTACGAATTCGTCTGTCCTCTATCTTGACCGATTCTAACAAGTGTAGGTTCGATTCCCGTCAGGGGAAAAATTAAAAAATTGAATTTACAAAAATTTATTTGTGCGCTTTCATCGTTACTGGTTAATGCCAGCTGAAAGCAAAACGTGGCTTAGTAGGCTAATTATAAATTGATAAATGCAAGAGGGAAAATCATCTGTCTCGTTACCTCAGGGTAAGAGCAGTCGCCCGGCAAGCGGAAGGCCCCGGTTTCAAACCTCGGACGAGGCGGTTGTTTTTCTTCTTGTATATATAATTTAATTTAAAATCATTAAATAAAAGTTCTTAAGAATTCTTCTATCCTCTATCTTGACCAATTCTAACAAGTAATAGGTTCGATTCCCGTCAGGGGAAAAATTAAAAAAATTGAATTTACAAAAATTTATTTGTGCGCTTTCATCGTTACTGGTTAATGCCAGCTGAAAGCAAAACGTGGCTTAGTAGGCTAATTATAAATTGATAAATGCAAGAGGGAAAATTATCTGTCTCGTTAGCTCAGTGGTAAGAGCAGTCGCCCGGCAAGCGGAAGGTCCGGGTTTCAAACCCCGGACGAGGCGGTTGTTTTTTCTTCTTGTATTTATGATTTAATTCAGAATAATTAAATAAAAGTTCTTAAGAATTCTTCTATCCTCTATCTTGACTGATTCTAACAAATGTAGGTTCGATTCCCGTCAGGGAAAAAATTAAAAAATTGAATTTACAAAAATTTATTTGTGCGCTTTCATCGTTACTGGTTAATGCCAGCTGAAAACAAAACGTGGCTTAGTAGGCTAATTATAAATTGATAAACGCAAGAGGGAAAATCATCTGTCTCTTTAGCTCAGTGGTAAGAGCAGTCGCCCGGCAAGCGGAAGGTCCGGGTTTCAAACCTGGCACGAGGCGGTTGTTTTTTCTTGTTGTATTTATGATTTAATTTAGAATCATTAAATAAAAGTTCTTAAGAATTTTTCTATCCTCTATCTTGACCGATTCTAACAAGTGTAGGTTCGATTCCCGTCAGGGAAAAAATAAAAAAATTGAATTTACAAAAATTTATTTGTGCGCTTTCATCGTTACTGGTTAATGCCAGCTGAAAGCAAAACGTGGCTTAGTAGGCTAATTATTGATTGATAAATGCAAGAGAGAAAATCATCTGTCTCGTTAGCTCAGTGGAAGGAGCAGTCGCCCACAAGCGGAAGGTCCGGGTTTCAAACCCCGGACGGGGCGGTTGTTTTTTCTTCTTGTATTTATGATTTAGTTCAGAATCATTAAATAAAAGTTCTTACGAATTCGTCTGTCCTCTATCTTGACCGATTCTAACAAGTGTAGGTTCGATTCCCGTCAGGGGAAAAATTAAAAAATTGAATTTACAAAAATTTATTTGTGCGCTTTCATCGTTACTGGTTAATGCCAGCTGAAAGCAAAACGTGGCTTAGTAGGCTAATTATAAATTGATAAATGCAAGAGGGAAAATCATCTGTCTCGTTACCTCAGGGTAAGAGCAGTCGCCCGGCAAGCGGAAGGCCCCGGTTTCAAACCCCGGACGAGGCGGTTGTTTTTCTTCTTGTATTTATAATTTAATTTAAAATCATTAAATAAAAGTTCTTAAGAATTCTTCTATCCTCTATCTTGACCAATTCTAACAAGTAATAGGTTCGATTCCCGTCAGGGGAAAAATTAAAAAAATTGAATTTACAAAAATTTATTTGTGCGCTTTCATCGTTACTGGTTAATGCCAGCTGAAAGCAAAACGTGGCTTAGTAGGCTAATTATAAATTGATAAATGCAAGAGGAAAATCATCTGTCTCGTTAGCTCAGTGGTAAGAGCAGTCGCCCGGCAAGCGGAAGGTCCGGGTTTCAAACCTCGCACGAGGCGGTTGTTTTTTTTCTTGTATTTATGATTTAATTCAGAATCATTAAATAAAAGTTCTTAAGAATTCTTCTATCCTCTATCTTGACTGATTCTAACAAGTGTAGGTTCGATTCCCGTCGCCCGGCAAGCGGAAGGTCCGGGTTTCAAACCTCGCACGAGGCGGTTGTTTTTTCTTGTTGTATTTATGATTTAATTTAGAATCATTAAATAAAAGTTCTTAAGAATTCTTCTATCCTCTATCTTGACCGATTCTAACAAGTGTAGGTTCGATTCCCGTCAGGGGAAAAATTAAAAAATTGAATTTACAAAAATTTATTTGTGCGCTTTCATCATTACTGGTTAATGCCAGCTGAAAGCAAAACGTGGCTTAGTAGGCTAATTATAAATTGATAAATGCAAGAGGGAAAATCATCTGTCTCGTTAGCTCAGTGGTAAGAGTAGTCGCCCGGCAAGCGGAAGGCCCCGGTTTCAAACCCCGGACGAGGCGGTTGTTTTTTCTTCTTGTATTTATGATTTAATTTAGAATCATTAAATAAAAGTCCTTAAGAATTCTTCTATCCTCTATCTTGACCGATTCTAACAAGTGTAGGTTCGATTCCCGTCAGGGGAAAAATTAAAAAATTGAATTTACAAAAATTTATTTGTGCGCTTTTATCGTTACTGGTTAATGCCAGCTGAAAGCAAAACGTGGCTTAGTAGGCTAATTATAAATTGATAAATGCAAGACGGAAAATCATCTGTCTCTTTAGCTCAGTGGTAAGAGCAGTCGCCCGGCAAGCGGAAGGTCCGGGTTTCAAACCTCGGACGAGGCGGTTGTTTTTTCTTCTTGTATTTATGATTTAATTTAGAATCATTAAATAACAGTTCTTAACAATTCTTCTATCCTCTATCTTGACCGATTCTAACAAGTGTAGGTTCGATTCCCGTCAGGGGAAAAATAAAAAAATTGAATTTACAAAAAATTATTTGTGCGCTTTCATCGTTACTGGTTAATGCCAGCTGAAAGCAAAACGTGGCTTAGTAGGTTAATTATAAATTGATAAATGAAAGAGGGAAAATCATCTGTCTCGTTAGCTCAGTGGTAAGAGCAGTCGCCCGGCAAGGGGAAGGTCCGGGTTTCAAACCTCGCACGAGGCGGTTGTTTTTTCTTGTTGTATTTATGATTTAATTTAGAATCATTAAATAAAAGTTCTTAAGAATTCTTCTATCCTCTATCTTGAGTGATTCTATCAAGTGTAGGTTCGATTCCCGTCAGGGGAAAATATTAAATAATTGAATTTACAAAAATTTATTTGTACGCTTTCATCGTTACTGGTTAATGCCAGCTGAAAGCAAAACGTGGCTTAGTAGGCTAATTATAAATTGATAAATGCAAGAGGGAAAATCATCTGTCTCGTTAGCTCAGTGGTAAGAGTAGTCGCCCGGCAAGCGGAAAGCCCCGGTTTCAAACCCCCGACGAGGCGGTTGTTTTTTCTTCTTGTATTTATGATTTAATTTAGAATCATTAAATAAAAGTTCTTAAGAATTCGTCTGTCCTCTATCTTGACCGATTCTAACAAGTGTAGGTTCGATTCCCGTCAGGGGAAAAATTAAAAAATTGAATTTACAAAAATTTATTTGTGCGCTTTCATCGTTACTGGTTTAATGCCAGCTGAAAGCAAGACGTGGCTTAGTAGGCTAATTATAAATTGATAAATGCAAGACGGAAAATCATCTGTCTCTTTAGCTCAGTGGTAAGAGCAGTCGCCCGGCAAGCGGAAGGTCCGGGTTTTAAACCTCGGACGAGGCGGTTGTTTTTTCTTTTTGTATTTATGATTTAATTTAGAATCATTAAATAAAAGTTCTTAAGAATTCGTCTGTCCTCTATCTTGACCGATTCTAACAAGTGTAGGTTCGATTCCCGTCAGGGGAAAAATTAAAAAATTGAATTTACAAAAATTTATTTGTGCGCTTTCATCGTTACTGGTTAATGCCAGCTGAAAGCAAAACGTGGCTTAGTAGGCTAATTATAAATTGATAAATGCAAGAGGGAAAATCATCTGTCTCGTTAGCTCAGGGTAAGAGCAGTCGCCTGGCAAGCGGAAGGTCCGGGTTTTAAACCTCGGACGAGGCGGTTGTTTTTTCTTCTTGTATTTATGATTTAATTTAGAATCATTAAATAAAAGCTCTTAAGAATTCGTCTGTCCTCTATCTTGACCGATTCTAACAAGTGTAGGTGCGATTCCTGTCAGGGGAAAAATTAAAAAATTGAATTTACAAAAATTTATTTGTGCGCTTTCATCCTTACTGGTTAATGCCAGCTGAAAGCAAAACGTGGCTTAGTAGGCTAATTATAAACTGATAAATGCAAGACGGAAAATCATCTGTCTCATTAGCTCAGGGTAAGAGCAGTCGCCCGGCAAGCGGAAGGCCCCGGTTTCAAACCCCGGACGAGGCGGTTGTTTTTCTTCTTGTATTTATGATTTAATTTAAAATCATTAAATAAAAGTTCTTAAGAATTCTTCTATCCTCTATCTTGACTGATTCTAACAAGTGTAGGTTCGATTCCCGTCAGGGGAAAAATTAAAAAAATTGAATTTACAAAAATTTATTTGTGCGCTTTCATCGTTACTGGTTAATGCCAGCTGAAAGCAAAACGTGGCTTAGTAGGCTAATTACAAATTGATAAATGCAAGAGGGAAAATCATCTGTCTCGTTAGCTCAGTGGTAAGAGTAGTCGCCCGGAAAGCGAAAGGCCCCGGTTTCAAACCCCGGACTAGGCGGTTGTTTTTTCTTCTTGTATTTATGTTTTAATTTAGAATCATTAAATAAAAGTTCTTAAGAATTCTTCTATCCTCTATCTTGACCGATTCTAACAAGTGTAGGTGCGATTCCTGTCAGGGGAAAAATTAAAAAATTGAATTTACAAAAATTTATTTGTGCGCTTTCATCCTTACTGGTTAATGCCAGCTGAAAGCAAAACGTGGCTTAGTAGGCTAATTATAAATTGATAAATGCAAGAGAGAAAATCATCTGTCTCGTTAGCTCAGTGGTAGGAGCAGTCGCCCGCAAGCGGAAGTTCCGGGTTTCAAACCCCGGACGGGGCGGTTGTTTTTTCTTCTTGTATTTATGATTTAGTTCAGAATCATTAAATAAAAGTTCTTACGAATTCGTCTGTCCTCTATCTTGACCGATTCTAACAAGTGTAGGTTCGATTCCCGTCAGGAAAAAATTAAAAAATTGAATTTACAAAAATTTATTTGTGCGCTTTCATCGTTACTGGTTAATGCCAGCTGAAAGCAAAACGTGGCTTAGTAGGCTAATTATAAATTGATAAATGCAAGAGGGAAAATCATCTGTCTCGTTACCTCAGGGTAAGAGCCGTCGCCCGTCAAGCGGAAGTTCAGGGTTTCAAACCCCGGACGAGGCGGTTGTTTTTTCTTCTTGTATTTATGATTTAATTTAAAATCATTAAATAAAAGTCCTTAAGAATTCTTCTATCCTCTATCTTGACCGATTTTAACAAGTGTAGGTTCGATTCCCGTCAGGGAAAAATTAAAAAATTGAATTTACAAAAATTTGTTTGTGCGCTTTCATCGTTACTGGGTAATGCCAGCTGAAAGCAAAACGTGGCTTAGTAGGCTAATTATAAATTGATAAATGCAAGAGTGAAAATCATCTATCTCTTTAGCTCAGTGGTAAGAGCAGTCGCCTGGCAAGCGGAAGGTCCGGGTTTCAAACCTCGGACGAGGCGGTTGTTTTTTCTTCTTGTATTTATGATTTAATTTAGAATCATTAAATAAAAGTTCTTAAGAATTCTTCTATCCTCTATCCTGACCGATTCTAACAAGTGTAGGTTCGATTCCCGTCAGGGGAAAAATCAAAAAATTGGATTTTACAAAAATTTATTTGTGCGCTTTCATCGTTACTGGTTAATGCCAGCTGAAAGCAAAACGTGGCTTAGTAGGATAATTATAAATTGATAAATGCAAGAGGGAAAATCATCTATCTCTTTAGCTCAGTGGTAAGAGCAGTCGCCTGGCAAGCGGAAGGTCCGGGTTTCAAACCTCGGACGAGGCGGTTGTTTTTTCTTCTTGTATTTATGATTTAATTTAGAATCATTAAATAAAAGTTCTTAAGAATTCTTCTATCCTCTATCTTGACTGATTCTAACAAGTGTAGGTTCGATTCCCGTCAGGGGAAAAATTAAAAAATTTAATTTACAAAAATTTATTTGTGCGCTTTCATCGTTACTGGTTAATGCCAGCTGAAAGCAAAACGTGGCTTAGTAGGCTAATTATAAATTGATAAATGCAAGAGGGAAAATCATCTGTCTCGTTACCTCAGGGTAAGAGTAGTCGCCCGCAAGCGGAAGGCCCCGGTTTCAAACCCCGGACGAGGCGGTTGTTTTTCTTCTTGTATTTATAATTTAATTTAAAATCATTAAATAAAAGTTCTTAAGAATTCTTCTATCCTCTATCTTGACCAATTCTAATAAGTAATAGGTTCGATTCCCGTCAGGGGAAAAATTAAAAAAATTGAATTTACAAAAATTTATTTGTGCGTTTTCATCGTTACTGGTTAATGCCAGCTGAAAGCAAAACGTGGCTTAGTAGGCTAATTATAAATTGATAAATGCAAGAGGGAAAATCATCTGTCTCGTTAGCTCAGGGTAAGAGCCGTCGCCCGTCAAGCGGAAGGTCAGGGTTTCAAACCCCGGACGAGGCGGTTGTTTTTTCTTCTTGTATTTATGATTTAATTTAGAATCATTAAATAAAAGTCCTTAAGAATTCTTCTATCCTCTATCTTGACCGATTCTAACAAGTGTAGGTTCGATTCCCGTCAGGGAAAAATTAAAAAATTGAATTTACAAAAATTTGTTTGTGCGCTTTCATCGTTACTGGGTAATGCCAGCTGAAAGCAAAACGTGGCTTAGTAGGCTAATTATAAATTGATAAATGCAAGAGGGAAAATCATCTATCTCTTTAGCTCAGTGGTAAGAGCAGTCGCCTGGCAAGCGGAAGGTCCGGGTTTCAAACCTCGCACGAGGCGGTTGTTTTTTCTTCTTGTATTTATGATTTAATTTAGAATCATTAAATAAAAGTTCTTAAGAATTCTTCTATCCTCTATCCTGACCGATTCTAACAAGTGTAGGTTCGATTCCCGTCAGGGGAAAAATCAAAAAATTGGATTTTACAAAAATTTATTTGTGCGCTTTCATCGTTACTGGTTAATGCCAGCTGAAAGCAAAACGTGGCTTAGTAGGCTAATTATAAATTGATAAATGCAAGAAGGAACACCATCTGTCTCGTTAGCTCAGTGGTAAGAGCAGTCGCCCGGCAAGCGGAAGGTCCCGGTTTCAAACCCCGGACGCGGCGGTTGTTTTTTCTTCTTGTTTTTATGATTTAATTTAGAATCATTAAATAAAAGTTCTTAAGAATTCTTCTATCCTCTATCTTGACTGATTCTAACAAGTGTAGGTTCGATTCCCGTCAGGGAAAAATTAAAAAATTGAACTTACAAAAATTTATTTGTGCGCTTTCATCGTTACTGGTTAATGCCAGCTGAAAGCAAAACGTGGCTTAGTAGGCTAATTATAAATTGATAAATGCAAGAGGGAAAATCATCTGTCTCGTTAGCTCAGTGGTAAGAGTAGTCGCCCGGCAAGCGGAAAGCCCCGGTTTCAAACCCCCGACGAGGCGGTTTTTTTTTCTTCTTGTATTTATGATTTAATTTAGAATCATTAAATAAAAGTTCTTAAGAATTCTTCTATCCTCTATCTTGACCGATTCTAACAAGTGTAGGTTCGATTCCCGTCAGGGGAAATATTAAAAAATTGAATTTACAAAAATTTATTTGTGCGCTTTCATCGTTACTGGTTAATGCCAGCTGAAAGCAAAACGTGGCTTAGTAGGCTAATTATAAATTGATAAATGCAAGAGGGAAATCATCTGTCTCGTTAGCTCAGGGTAAGAGCAGTCTCCCGGCAAGCGGAAGGCCCCGGTTTCAAACCCCGGACGAGGCGGTTGTTTTTCTTCTTGTATTTATGATTTAATTTAAAATCATTAAATAAAAGTTCTTAAGAATTCTTCTATCCTCTATCTTGACTGATTCTAACAAGTGTAGGTTCGATTCCCGTCAGGGGAAAAATTAAAAAATTGAATTTACAAAAATTTATTTGTGCGCTTTCATCGTTACTGGTTAATGCCAGCTGAAAGCAAAACGTGGCTTAGTAGGCTAATTATAAATTGATAAATGCAAGACGGAAAATCATCTGTCTCGTTAGCTCAGGGTAAGAGCAATCGCCCGGCAAGCGGAAGGCCCCGGTTTCAAACCCCGGACGAGGCGGTTGTTTTTCTTCGTGTATTTATGATTTAATTTAGAATCATTAAATAAAAATTCTTAAGAATTCTTCTATCCTCTATCTTGACCGATTCTAACAAGTGTAGGTTCGATTCCCGTCAGGGAAAAATTAAAAAATTGAATTTACAAAAATTTATTTGTGCGCTTTCATCGTTACTGGTTAATGCCAGCTGAAAGCAAAACGTGGCTTAGTAGGCTAATTATAAATTGATAAATGCAAGAGGGAAAATCATCTGTCTCGTTAGCTCAGTGGTAAGAGCAGTCGCCCGGCAAGCGGAAGGTCCCGGTTTCAAACCCCGGACGAGGCTGTTATTTTTTCTGCTTGTATTTATGATTTAATTTAGAATCATTAAATAAAAGTTCTTAAGAATTCTTCTATCCTCTACCTTGACCGATTCTAACAAGTGTAGGTTCGATACCCGTCAGGGAAAAAATTAAAAAAATGAATTTACAAAAATTTATTTGTGCGCTTTCATCGTTACTGGTTAATGCCAGCTGAAAGCAAAACGTGGCTTAGTAGGCTAATTATAAATTGATAAATGCAAGAGGGAAAATCATCTGTCTCGTTAGCTCAGGGTAAGAGCAGTCGCCCGGCAAGCGGAAGGCCCCGGTTTCAAACCCCGTACGAGGCGGTTGTTTTTCTTCGTGTATTTATGATTTAATTTAGAATCATTAAATAAAAATTCTTAAGAATTCTTCTATCCTCTATCTTGACCGATTCTAACAAGTGTAGGTTCGATTCCCGTCAGGGAAAAATTAAAAAATTGAATTTACAAAAATTTATTTGTGCGCTTTCATCGTTACTGGTTAATGCCAGCTGAAAGCAAAACGTGGCTTAGTAGGCTAATTATAAATTGATAAATGCAAGAGGGAAAATCATCTGTCTCTTTAGCTCAGTGGTAAGAGCAGTCGGCCGGCAAGCGGAAGGCCCCGGTTTCAATCCCCGGACGAGGCGGTTGTTTTTCTCCTTGTATTTATGATTTAATTTAAAATCATTAAATAAAAGTTCTTAAGAATTCTTCTATCCTCTATCTTGACCGATTCTAACAAGTGCAGGTTCGATTCCCGTCAGGAAAAAATTAAAAAATTGAATTTACAAATATTTATTTGAGCGCTTTCATCGTTACTGGTTAATGCCAGCTGAAAGCAAAACGTGGCTTAGAGGCTAATTATAAATTGATAAATGCAAGAGGGAAAATCATCTGTCTCGTTACCTCAGGGTACGAGCAGTCGCCCGGCAAGCGGAAGCGCCCGGTTTCAAACCCCGGACGAGGCGGTTGTATTTCTTCTTGTATTTATGATTTAATTTAAAATCATTAAATAAAAGTTCTTAAGAATTCTTCTATCCTCTATCTTTACCGATTCTAACTAGTGCAGGTTCGATTCCCGTCAGGAAAAAATTAAAAAATTGAATTTACAAAAATTTATTTGTGCGCTTTCATCGTTACTGGTTAATGCCAGCTGAAAGCAAACCGTGGCTTAGTAGGCTAATTATAAATTGATAAATGCAAGAGGGAAAAACATCTGTCTCGTTAGCTCAGTGGTAAGAGTAGTCGCCCGGCAAGCGGAAGGCCCGGTTTCAAACCCCGGACGAGGCGGTTGTTTTTTCTTCTTGTATTTATGATTTAATTTAGAATCATTAAATAAAAGTTCTTAAGAATTCTTCTATCCTCTATCTTGACCGATTCTAACAAGTGTAGGTTCGATTCCCGTCAGGGGAAAAATTAAAAAATTGAATTTACAAAAATTTATTTGTGCGCTTTCATCGTTACTGGTTAATGCCAGCTGAAAGCAAAACGTGGCTAGGCTAATTATAAATTGATAAATGCAAGAGGGAAAATCATCTGTCTCGTTAGCTCAGTGGTAAGAGCAGTCGCCCGGCAAGCGGAAGGCCCCGGTTTCAAACCTCGGACGAGGCGGTTGTTTTTTCTTCTTGTATTTATGATTTAATTTAGAATCATTAAATAAAAGTTCTTAAGAATTCTTCTATCCTCTATCTTGACCGATTCTAACAAGTGTAGGTTCGATTCCCGTCAGGGGAAAAATCAAAAAAATGAATTTACAAAAATTTATTTGTGCGCTTTCATCGTTACTGGTTAATGCCAGCTGAAAGCAAATCGTGGCTTAGTAGGCTAATTATAAATTGATAAATGCAAGAGGGAAAATCATCTGTCTCGTTAGCTCAGGGTAAGAGCAGTCGCCCGGCAAGCGGAAGGTCCCGGTTTCAAACCCCGGACGAGGCGGTTGTTTTTCTTCTTGTATTTATGATTTAATTTAAAATCATTAAATAAAAGTTCTTAAGAATTCTTCTATCCTCTATCTTGACCGATTCTAACAAGTGCAGGTTCGATTCCCGTCAGGAAAAAATTAAAAAATTGAATTTACAAAAATTTATTTGTGCGCTTTCATCGTTACTGGTTAATGCCAGCTGAAAGCAAAACGTGGCTTAGTAGGCTAATTATAAATTGATAAATGCAAGAGGGAAAAACATCTGTCTCGTTAGCTCAGTGGTAAGAGTAGTTGCCCGGCAAGCGGAAGGCCCCGGTTTCAAACCCCGTACGAGGCGGTTGTTTTTCCTTCTTGTATTTATGATTTAATTTAGAATCATTAAATAAAAGTTCTTAAGAGTTCTTCTATCCTCTATCTTGACCGATTCTAACAAGTGTAGGTTCGATTCCCATCAGGGAAAAATTAAAAAATTGAATTTACAAAAATTTATTTGTGCGCTTTCATCGTTTACTGGTTAATGCCAGCTGAAAGCAAAACGTGGCTTAGTAGGCTAATTATAAATTGATAAATGCAAGAGGAAAAATCATCTGTCTCGTTAACTCAGTGGTAAGAGCAGTCGCCCGGCAAGCGGAAGGTCCGGGTTTCAAACCTCGGAGGAGGCGGTTGTTTTTTCTTCTTGTATTTATGATATAATTTAGAATCATTAAATAAAAGTTCTTAAGAATTCTTCTATCCTCTATCTTGACCGATTCTAACAAGTGTAGGTTCGATTCCCGTCAGGGAAAAAATTAAAAAATTGAATTTACAAAAATTTATTTGTGCGCTTTCATCGTTACTGGTTAATGCCAGCTGAAAGCAAAACGTGACTTAGTAGGCTAATTATAAATTGATAAATGCAAGAGGGAAAATCATCTGTCTCTTTAGCTCAGTGGTAAGAGCAGTCGCCCGGCAAGCGGAAGGTCCGGGTTTCAAACCCCGGACGAGGCGGTTGGTTTTTCTTCTTGTATTTATGATTTAATTTGGAATCATTAAATAAAAGTTCTTAAGAATTCTTCTATCCTCTATCTTGACCGATTCTAACAAGTGTAGGTTCGATTCCCGTCAGGGGAAAAATTAAAAAATTGAATTTACAAAAATTTATTTGTGCGCTTTCATCGTTACTGGTTAATGCCAGCTGAAAGCAAAACGTGGCTTAGTAGGCTAATTATAAATTGATAAATGCAAGAGGGAAAATCATCTGTCTCGTTAGCTCAGTGGTAAGAGTAGTCGCCCGGCAAGCGGAAAGCCCCGGTTTCAAACCCCCGACGAGGCGGTTTTTTTTTCTTCTTGTATTTATGATTTAATTTAGAATCATTAAATAAAAGTTCTTAAGAATTCTTCTATCCTCTATCTTGACCGATTCTAACAAGTGTAGGTTCGATTCCCGTCAGGGGAAATATTAAAAAATTGAATTTACAAAAATTTATTTGTGCGCTTTCATCGTTACTGGTTAATGCCAGCTGAAAGCAAAACGTGGCTTAGTAGGCTAATTATAAATTGATAAATGCAAGAGGGAAATCATCTGTCTCGTTAGCTCAGGGTAAGAGCAGTCTCCCGGCAAGCGGAAGGCCCCGGTTTCAAACCCCGGACGAGGCGGTTGTTTTTCTTCTTGTATTTATGATTTAATTTAAAATCATTAAATAAAAGTTCTTAAGAATTCTTCTATCCTCTATCTTGACTGATTCTAACAAGTGTAGGTTCGATTCCCGTCAGGGGAAAAATTAAAAAATTGAATTTACAAAAATTTATTTGTGCGCTTTCATCGTTACTGGTTAATGCCAGCTGAAAGCAAAACGTGGCTTAGTAGGCTAATTATAAATTGATAAATGCAAGACGGAAAATCATCTGTCTCGTTAGCTCAGGGTAAGAGCAATCGCCCGGCAAGCGGAAGGCCCCGGTTTCAAACCCCGGACGAGGCGGTTGTTTTTCTTCGTGTATTTATGATTTAATTTAGAATCATTAAATAAAAATTCTTAAGAATTCTTCTATCCTCTATCTTGACCGATTCTAACAAGTGTAGGTTCGATTCCCGTCAGGGAAAAATTAAAAAATTGAATTTACAAAAATTTATTTGTGCGCTTTCATCGTTACTGGTTAATGCCAGCTGAAAGCAAAACGTGGCTTAGTAGGCTAATTATAAATTGATAAATGCAAGAGGGAAAATCATCTGTCTCGTTAGCTCAGTGGTAAGAGCAGTCGCCCGGCAAGCGGAAGGTCCCGGTTTCAAACCCCGGACGAGGCTGTTATTTTTTCTGCTTGTATTTATGATTTAATTTAGAATCATTAAATAAAAGTTCTTAAGAATTCTTCTATCCTCTACCTTGACCGATTCTAACAAGTGTAGGTTCGATACCCGTCAGGGAAAAAATTAAAAAAATGAATTTACAAAAATTTATTTGTGCGCTTTCATCGTTACTGGTTAATGCCAGCTGAAAGCAAAACGTGGCTTAGTAGGCTAATTATAAATTGATAAATGCAAGAGGGAAAATCATCTGTCTCGTTAGCTCAGGGTAAGAGCAGTCGCCCGGCAAGCGGAAGGCCCCGGTTTCAAACCCCGTACGAGGCGGTTGTTTTTCTTCGTGTATTTATGATTTAATTTAGAATCATTAAATAAAAATTCTTAAGAATTCTTCTATCCTCTATCTTGACCGATTCTAACAAGTGTAGGTTCGATTCCCGTCAGGGAAAAATTAAAAAATTGAATTTACAAAAATTTATTTGTGCGCTTTCATCGTTACTGGTTAATGCCAGCTGAAAGCAAAACGTGGCTTAGTAGGCTAATTATAAATTGATAAATGCAAGAGGGAAAATCATCTGTCTCTTTAGCTCAGTGGTAAGAGCAGTCGGCCGGCAAGCGGAAGGCCCCGGTTTCAATCCCCGGACGAGGCGGTTGTTTTTCTCCTTGTATTTATGATTTAATTTAAAATCATTAAATAAAAGTTCTTAAGAATTCTTCTATCCTCTATCTTGACCGATTCTAACAAGTGCAGGTTCGATTCCCGTCAGGAAAAAATTAAAAAATTGAATTTACAAATATTTATTTGAGCGCTTTCATCGTTACTGGTTAATGCCAGCTGAAAGCAAAACGTGGCTTAGTAGGCTAATTATAAATTGATAAATGCAAGAGGGAAAATCATCTGTCTCGTTACCTCAGGGTACGAGCAGTCGCCCGGCAAGCGGAAGCGCCCGGTTTCAAACCCCGGACGAGGCGGTTGTATTTCTTCTTGTATTTATGATTTAATTTAAAATCATTAAATAAAAGTTCTTAAGAATTCTTCTATCCTCTATCTTTACCGATTCTAACTAGTGCAGGTTCGATTCCCGTCAGGAAAAAATTAAAAAATTGAATTTACAAAAATTTATTTGTGCGCTTTCATCGTTACTGGTTAATGCCAGCTGAAAGCAAACCGTGGCTTAGTAGGCTAATTATAAATTGATAAATGCAAGAGGGAAAAACATCTGTCTCGTTAGCTCAGTGGTAAGAGTAGTCGCCCGGCAAGCGGAAGGCCCGGTTTCAAACCCCGGACGAGGCGGTTGTTTTTTCTTCTTGTATTTATGATTTAATTTAGAATCATTAAATAAAAGTTCTTAAGAATTCTTCTATCCTCTATCTTGACCGATTCTAACAAGTGTAGGTTCGATTCCCGTCAGGGGAAAAATTAAAAAATTGAATTTACAAAAATTTATTTGTGCGCTTTCATCGTTACTGGTTAATGCCAGCTGAAAGCAAAACGTGGCTAGGCTAATTATAAATTGATAAATGCAAGAGGGAAAATCATCTGTCTCGTTAGCTCAGTGGTAAGAGCAGTCGCCCGGCAAGCGGAAGGCCCCGGTTTCAAACCTCGGACGAGGCGGTTGTTTTTTCTTCTTGTATTTATGATTTAATTTAGAATCATTAAATAAAAGTTCTTAAGAATTCTTCTATCCTCTATCTTGACCGATTCTAACAAGTGTAGGTTCGATTCCCGTCAGGGGAAAAATCAAAAAAATGAATTTACAAAAATTTATTTGTGCGCTTTCATCGTTACTGGTTAATGCCAGCTGAAAGCAAATCGTGGCTTAGTAGGCTAATTATAAATTGATAAATGCAAGAGGGAAAATCATCTGTCTCGTTAGCTCAGGGTAAGAGCAGTCGCCCGGCAAGCGGAAGGTCCCGGTTTCAAACCCCGGACGAGGCGGTTGTTTTTCTTCTTGTATTTATGATTTAATTTAAAATCATTAAATAAAAGTTCTTAAGAATTCTTCTATCCTCTATCTTGACCGATTCTAACAAGTGCAGGTTCGATTCCCGTCAGGAAAAAATTAAAAAATTGAATTTACAAAAATTTATTTGTGCGCTTTCATCGTTACTGGTTAATGCCAGCTGAAAGCAAAACGTGGCTTAGTAGGCTAATTATAAATTGATAAATGCAAGAGGGAAAAACATCTGTCTCGTTAGCTCAGTGGTAAGAGTAGTTGCCCGGCAAGCGGAAGGCCCCGGTTTCAAACCCCGTACGAGGCGGTTGTTTTTCCTTCTTGTATTTATGATTTAATTTAGAATCATTAAATAAAAGTTCTTAAGAGTTCTTCTATCCTCTATCTTGACCGATTCTAACAAGTGTAGGTTCGATTCCCATCAGGGAAAAATTAAAAAATTGAATTTACAAAAATTTATTTGTGCGCTTTCATCGTTTACTGGTTAATGCCAGCTGAAAGCAAAACGTGGCTTAGTAGGCTAATTATAAATTGATAAATGCAAGAGGAAAAATCATCTGTCTCGTTAACTCAGTGGTAAGAGCAGTCGCCCGGCAAGCGGAAGGTCCGGGTTTCAAACCTCGGAGGAGGCGGTTGTTTTTTCTTCTTGTATTTATGATATAATATAGAATCATTAAATAAAAGTTCTTAAGAATTCTTCTATCCTCTATCTTGACCGATTCTAACAAGTGTAGGTTCGATTCCCGTCAGGGAAAAAATTAAAAAATTGAATTTACAAAAATTTATTTGTGCGCTTTCATCGTTACTGGTTAATGCCAGCTGAAAGCAAAACGTGACTTAGTAGGCTAATTATAAATTGATAAATGCAAGAGGGAAAATCATCTGTCTCTTTAGCTCAGTGGTAAGAGCAGTCGCCCGGCAAGCGGAAGGTCCGGGTTTCAAACCCCGGACGAGGCGGTTGGTTTTTCTTCTTGTATTTATGATTTAATTTGGAATCATTAAATAAAAGTTCTTAAGAATTCTTCTATCCTCTATCTTGACCGATTCTAACAAGTGTAGGTTCGATTCCCGTCAGGGGAAAAATTAAAAAATTGAATTTACAAAAATTTATTTGTGCGCTTTCATCGTTACTGGTTAATGCCAGCTGAAAGCAAAACGTGGCTTAGTAGGCTAATTATAAATTGATAAATGCAAGAGGGAAAATCATCTGTCTCGTTAGCTCAGTGGTAAGAGTAGTCGCCCGGCAAGCGGAAAGCCCCGGTTTCAAACCCCCGACGAGGCGGTTTTTTTTTCTTCTTGTATTTATGATTTAATTTAGAATCATTAAATAAAAGTTCTTAAGAATTCTTCTATCCTCTATCTTGACCGATTCTAACAAGTGTAGGTTCGATTCCCGTCAGGGGAAATATTAAAAAATTGAATTTACAAAAATTTATTTGTGCGCTTTCATCGTTACTGGTTAATGCCAGCTGAAAGCAAAACGTGGCTTAGTAGGCTAATTATAAATTGATAAATGCAAGAGGGAAATCATCTGTCTCGTTAGCTCAGGGTAAGAGCAGTCTCCCGGCAAGCGGAAGGCCCCGGTTTCAAACCCCGGACGAGGCGGTTGTTTTTCTTCTTGTATTTATGATTTAATTTAAAATCATTAAATAAAAGTTCTTAAGAATTCTTCTATCCTCTATCTTGACTGATTCTAACAAGTGTAGGTTCGATTCCCGTCAGGGGAAAAATTAAAAAATTGAATTTACAAAAATTTATTTGTGCGCTTTCATCGTTACTGGTTAATGCCAGCTGAAAGCAAAACGTGGCTTAGTAGGCTAATTATAAATTGATAAATGCAAGACGGAAAATCATCTGTCTCGTTAGCTCAGGGTAAGAGCAATCGCCCGGCAAGCGGAAGGCCCCGGTTTCAAACCCCGGACGAGGCGGTTGTTTTTCTTCGTGTATTTATGATTTAATTTAGAATCATTAAATAAAAATTCTTAAGAATTCTTCTATCCTCTATCTTGACCGATTCTAACAAGTGTAGGTTCGATTCCCGTCAGGGAAAAATTAAAAAATTGAATTTACAAAAATTTATTTGTGCGCTTTCATCGTTACTGGTTAATGCCAGCTGAAAGCAAAACGTGGCTTAGTAGGCTAATTATAAATTGATAAATGCAAGAGGGAAAATCATCTGTCTCGTTAGCTCAGTGGTAAGAGCAGTCGCCCGGCAAGCGGAAGGTCCCGGTTTCAAACCCCGGACGAGGCTGTTATTTTTTCTGCTTGTATTTATGATTTAATTTAGAATCATTAAATAAAAGTTCTTAAGAATTCTTCTATCCTCTACCTTGACCGATTCTAACAAGTGTAGGTTCGATACCCGTCAGGGAAAAAATTAAAAAAATGAATTTACAAAAATTTATTTGTGCGCTTTCATCGTTACTGGTTAATGCCAGCTGAAAGCAAAACGTGGCTTAGTAGGCTAATTATAAATTGATAAATGCAAGAGGGAAAATCATCTGTCTCGTTAGCTCAGGGTAAGAGCAGTCGCCCGGCAAGCGGAAGGCCCCGGTTTCAAACCCCGTACGAGGCGGTTGTTTTTCTTCGTGTATTTATGATTTAATTTAGAATCATTAAATAAAAATTCTTAAGAATTCTTCTATCCTCTATCTTGACCGATTCTAACAAGTGTAGGTTCGATTCCCGTCAGGGAAAAATTAAAAAATTGAATTTACAAAAATTTATTTGTGCGCTTTCATCGTTACTGGTTAATGCCAGCTGAAAGCAAAACGTGGCTTAGTAGGCTAATTATAAATTGATAAATGCAAGAGGGAAAATCATCTGTCTCTTTAGCTCAGTGGTAAGAGCAGTCGGCCGGCAAGCGGAAGGCCCCGGTTTCAATCCCCGGACGAGGCGGTTGTTTTTCTCCTTGTATTTATGATTTAATTTAAAATCATTAAATAAAAGTTCTTAAGAATTCTTCTATCCTCTATCTTGACCGATTCTAACAAGTGCAGGTTCGATTCCCGTCAGGAAAAAATTAAAAAATTGAATTTACAAATATTTATTTGAGCGCTTTCATCGTTACTGGTTAATGCCAGCTGAAAGCAAAACGTGGCTTAGTAGGCTAATTATAAATTGATAAATGCAAGAGGGAAAATCATCTGTCTCGTTACCTCAGGGTACGAGCAGTCGCCCGGCAAGCGGAAGCGCCCGGTTTCAAACCCCGGACGAGGCGGTTGTATTTCTTCTTGTATTTATGATTTAATTTAAAATCATTAAATAAAAGTTCTTAAGAATTCTTCTATCCTCTATCTTTACCGATTCTAACTAGTGCAGGTTCGATTCCCGTCAGGAAAAAATTAAAAAATTGAATTTACAAAAATTTATTTGTGCGCTTTCATCGTTACTGGTTAATGCCAGCTGAAAGCAAACCGTGGCTTAGTAGGCTAATTATAAATTGATAAATGCAAGAGGGAAAAACATCTGTCTCGTTAGCTCAGTGGTAAGAGTAGTCGCCCGGCAAGCGGAAGGCCCGGTTTCAAACCCCGGACGAGGCGGTTGTTTTTTCTTCTTGTATTTATGATTTAATTTAGAATCATTAAATAAAAGTTCTTAAGAATTCTTCTATCCTCTATCTTGACCGATTCTAACAAGTGTAGGTTCGATTCCCGTCAGGGGAAAAATTAAAAAATTGAATTTACAAAAATTTATTTGTGCGCTTTCATCGTTACTGGTTAATGCCAGCTGAAAGCAAAACGTGGCTAGGCTAATTATAAATTGATAAATGCAAGAGGGAAAATCATCTGTCTCGTTAGCTCAGTGGTAAGAGCAGTCGCCCGGCAAGCGGAAGGCCCCGGTTTCAAACCTCGGACGAGGCGGTTGTTTTTTCTTCTTGTATTTATGATTTAATTTAGAATCATTAAATAAAAGTTCTTAAGAATTCTTCTATCCTCTATCTTGACCGATTCTAACAAGTGTAGGTTCGATTCCCGTCAGGGGAAAAATCAAAAAAATGAATTTACAAAAATTTATTTGTGCGCTTTCATCGTTACTGGTTAATGCCAGCTGAAAGCAAATCGTGGCTTAGTAGGCTAATTATAAATTGATAAATGCAAGAGGGAAAATCATCTGTCTCGTTAGCTCAGGGTAAGAGCAGTCGCCCGGCAAGCGGAAGGTCCCGGTTTCAAACCCCGGACGAGGCGGTTGTTTTTCTTCTTGTATTTATGATTTAATTTAAAATCATTAAATAAAAGTTCTTAAGAATTCTTCTATCCTCTATCTTGACCGATTCTAACAAGTGCAGGTTCGATTCCCGTCAGGAAAAAATTAAAAAATTGAATTTACAAAAATTTATTTGTGCGCTTTCATCGTTACTGGTTAATGCCAGCTGAAAGCAAAACGTGGCTTAGTAGGCTAATTATAAATTGATAAATGCAAGAGGGAAAAACATCTGTCTCGTTAGCTCAGTGGTAAGAGTAGTTGCCCGGCAAGCGGAAGGCCCCGGTTTCAAACCCCGTACGAGGCGGTTGTTTTTCCTTCTTGTATTTATGATTTAATTTAGAATCATTAAATAAAAGTTCTTAAGAGTTCTTCTATCCTCTATCTTGACCGATTCTAACAAGTGTAGGTTCGATTCCCATCAGGGAAAAATTAAAAAATTGAATTTACAAAAATTTATTTGTGCGCTTTCATCGTTTACTGGTTAATGCCAGCTGAAAGCAAAACGTGGCTTAGTAGGCTAATTATAAATTGATAAATGCAAGAGGAAAAATCATCTGTCTCGTTAACTCAGTGGTAAGAGCAGTCGCCCGGCAAGCGGAAGGTCCGGGTTTCAAACCTCGGAGGAGGCGGTTGTTTTTTCTTCTTGTATTTATGATATAATTTAGAAT
Organism: Dioctria linearis; assembly: GCA_963930735.1. Classification (NCBI taxonomy): domain Eukaryota; kingdom Metazoa; phylum Arthropoda; class Insecta; order Diptera; family Asilidae; genus Dioctria; species Dioctria linearis. Next base: position 149,896,252 of record OZ005742.1, on the reverse strand, counting down.
CATTAAATAAAAGTTCTTAAGAATTCTTCTATCCTCTATCTTGACCGATTCTAACAAGTGTAGGTTCGATTCCCGTCAGGGAAAAAATTAAAAAATTGAATTTACAAAAATTTATTTGTGCGCTTTCATCGTTACTGGTTAATGCCAGCTGAAAGCAAAACGTGACTTAGTAGGCTAATTATAAATTGATAAATGCAAGAGGGAAAATCATCTGTCTCTTTAGCTCAGTGGTAAGAGCAGTCGCCCGGCAAGCGGAAGGTCCGGGTTTCAAACCCCGGACGAGGCGGTTGGTTTTTCTTCTTGTATTTATGATTTAATTTGGAATCATTAAATAAAAGTTCTTAAGAATTCTTCTATCCTCTATCTTGACCGATTCTAACAAGTGTAGGTTCGATTCCCGTCAGGGGAAAAATTAAAAAATTGAATTTACAAAAATTTATTTGTGCGCTTTCATCGTTACTGGTTAATGCCAGCTGAAAGCAAAACGTGGCTTAGTAGGCTAATTATAAATTGTTAAATGCAAGAGAGAAAATCATCTGTCTCGTTAGCTCAGGGTAAGAGCAGTCGCCCGGAAAGCGGAAGGCCCCGGTTTCAAACCCCGGACGAGGCGGTTGTTTTTCTTCTTGTACTTATGATTTAATTTAAAATCATTAAATAAAAGTTCTTAAGAATTCTTCTATCCTCTATCTTGACCGATTCTAACAAGTGCAGGTTCGATTCCCGTCAGGAAAAAATTAAAAAATTGAATTTACAAAAATTTATTTGTGCGCTTTCATCGTTACTGGTTAATGCCAGCTGAAAGCAAAACGTGGCTTAGTAGGCTAATTATAAATTGATAAATGCAAGAGGGAAAATCATCTGTCTCGTTAGCTCAGTGGTAAGAGTAGTCGCCCGGCAAGCGGAAGGCCCCGGTTTCAAACCCCGGACGAGGCGGTTGTTTTCTCTTCTTGTATTTATGATTTAATTTAGAATCATTAAATAAAAGTTCTTAAGAATTCTTCTATCCTCTATCTTGGCCGATTCTAACAAGTGTAGGTTCGATTCCCGTCAGGGGGAAAATTAAAAAATTGAATTTACAAAAATTTATTTGTGCGCTTTCATCGTTACTGGTTAATGCCAGCTGAAAGCAAATCGTGGCTTAGTAGGCTAATTATAAATTGATAAATGCAAGACGGAAAATCATCTGTCTCCTTAGCTCAGTGGTAAGAGCACTCGCCCGGCAAGCGGAAGGTCCGGGTTTCAAACCTCGGACGAGGCGGTTGTTTTTTCTTCTTGTATATATGATTTAATTTAGAATCATTAAATAAAAGTTCTTAAGAATTCTTCTATCCTCTATCTTGACCGATTCTAACAAGTGTAGGTTCGATTCCCGTCAGGGGAAAAATTAAAAAATTGAATTTACAAAAATTTATTTGTGCGCTTTCATCGTTACTGGTTAATGCCAGCTGAAAGCAAAACGTGGCTTAGTAGGCTAATTATAAATTGATAAATGCAAGAGGGAAAATCATCTGTCTCGTTAGCTCAGGGTAAAAGCAGTCGCCCGGCAAGCGGAAGGCCCCGGTTTCAAACCCTGGACGAGGCGGTTATTTTCTTCGTGTATTTATGATTTAATTTAGAATCATTAAATAAAAGTTCTTAAGAATTCTTCTATCCTCTATCTTGACCGATTCTAACAAGTGTAGGTTCGATTCCCGTCAGGGAAATGTTAAAAAATTGAATTTACAAAAATTTATTTGCGCGCTTTCATCGTTACTGGTTAATGCCAGCTGAAAGCAAAACGTGGCTTAGTAGCTAATTATAAATTGATAAATGCAAGACGGAAAATTATCTGTCTCGTTAGCTCTGTGATAAGAGCAGTCGCCCGGCAAGCGGAAGGCCCCGGTTTCAAACCCCGGACGAGGCGGTTTTTTTTCTTCTTGTATTTATGATTTAATTTAGAATCATTAAATAAAAGTTCTTAAGAATTCTTCTATCCTCTATCTTGACCGCTTCTGACAAGTGTAGGTTCGATTCCCGTCAGGGAAAAAATTAAAAAATTGAATTTACAAAAATTTATTTGTGCGCTTTCATCGTTACTGGTTAATGCCAGCTGAAAGCAAAACGTGGCTTAGTAGGCTAATTATAAATTGATAAATGCAAGAGGGAAAATCATCTGTCTCTTTAGCTCAGTGGTAAGAGCAGTCGCCCGGCAAGCGGAAGGTCCGGGTTTCAAACCCCGGACGAGGCGGTTGTTTTTTCTTCTTGCATTTATGATTTAATTTGGCATCATTAAATAAAAGTTCTTAAGAATTCTTCTATCCTCTATCTTGACCGATTCTAACAAGTGTAGGTTCGATTCCCGTCAGGGGAAAAATTAAAAAATTGAATTTACAAAAATTTATTTGTGCGCTTTCATCGTTACTGGTTAATGCCAGCTGAAAGCAAAACGTGGCTTAGTAGGCTAATTATAAATTGATAAATACAAGAGGGAAAATCATCTGTCTCGTTAGCTCAGGGTAAGAGCAGTCGCCCGGCAAGCGGAAGGCCCCGGTTTCAAACCACGGACGAGGCGGTTGTTTTTCTCCTTGTATTTATGATTTAATTTAAAATCATTAAATAAAAGTTCTTAAGAATTCTTCTATCCTCTATCTTGACCGATTCTAACAAGTGCAGGTTCGATTCCCGTCAGGGGAAAAATTAAAAAATTGAATTTACAAAAATTTATTTGTGTGCTTTCATCGTTACTGGTTAATGCCAGCTGAAAGCAAAACGTGGCTTAGTAGGCTAATTATAAATTGATAAATGCAAGAGGGAAAATCATCTGTCTCGTTAGCTCAGTGGTAAGAGCAGTCGCCCGGCAAGCGGAAGGTCCCGGTTTCAAACCACGGACGAGGCGGTTGTTTTTTCTTCTTGTATTTATGATTTAATTTAGAATCATTAAATAAAAGTTCTTAAGAATTCGTCTGTCCTCTATCTTGACCGATTCTAACAAGTGTAGGTTCGATTCCCGTCAGGGGAAAAATTAAAAAATTGAATTTACAAAAATTTATTTGTGCGCTTTCATCAGGGAAAAAATTAAAAAAAAATTAAATTTCGTTGATGTGATCTATGTAAACAAGACATTCGAGACATTGTAAGCCTGTTAGTATGAAATTCATTATGCGTTGAAATGTGGCGGGGGCTCTTTTGACCCCGAATGGCATACTCTTGAACTCGTAGTGCCCATAACTTGTGCTGAAAGCAGTTTTCTTTCGATATTTTTTGTCGACAAGAACTGGGTAATAGCTGTTGGCGAAATCAATGGTGGTGAAATACCTTGCATGACCTAATTGGTCAAGAATATCCTCGATTCGGGGTAGCGGAAATGCGTCTCCAATTGTCTTTTCGTTTAATTTACGAAAGTCGACAACGACGCGCCAGCGTTTTCACCGTTAGGTCCCTCTTTATTGGGGACAACTAGTAAAGTTGAATTTCAAGGGCTTTTGCTAGACTTGACTATCCCCCTGTCTAGTATTTCTTTTAGCTGCTCATTAATTACTCTCCGCTGTGCTTCACATAAGCAGTAGATGCCGTACATGTTGCAGGCTTGCTGTTTTTCAGCTGAACTTTCGGTTAACTTATTTTTCCTTTGAAAATTGCTTCCTATCATTTTGTTCGGTGTGTATAATTCCTTTTTAGGCTTCGCTTTGACATGTTTAGTATGTTGCAGGGTAATTACTTCCTGCTTTGTTGACGGCTGAGTTTGGTACACCTGTGTGGTATTTGCCTTTGGTTGTGTGAGGTACTCATGCGCGTCGATGCTATTTTGTTTTAACCATATAGAGCTTTTATGCTAGATGACGGTGGAGTAATATGCACCATTAGTATAGGCTTTAGAGACTTGTTACCGTTCTTGTATGGACTTTGTTTATGTAGAGATGATTTATGCCTAGGAATTTTGGACGGTAGAGTTATATGCACCCTTTTCTCATTCTTTGGAAACTTACTGCCGTCTTTATTGGTATCTTTTGATTCTTTTGTTTTGAATATGGGTATGTGTGTGCTTTTGTTGTCTTTCGCACCTGTTAGTGGGACTATTGTGTAGTCGTTTATGGGATACAGGTGTAAATATTAACTGTGCATGACTACTTGGTGACTGTTAGCGCTGAGAATACTAACTAGCACTAATTCTGCTCCAGACGACAGCAAACTGTTTGCCAGGAAGACTCCATCGCGTATCACTTGGGATAAACAGAGCATTTCTTCTTGACTTTTCAGTGGTACTGGGGCGACAATTTGAGACCGCGCAGGTATGTATATCTGTTCCTTAAATGTAACCAATTGCTGTCGGTCTCTTGTTCGCCCAGACAAGTTATTTCACATTTCTTGGGCTCCTTTGGAGCTTGGCACCCAGCTTTTCCCGTTTGAGAAGCCTTGAAGACCCCGCAAGTGGATAGTTCAGCCTGTTTAGACTCTACCTCTTCTGCAAGTGTTCTTACTTCGACTGCTTTTTCAGAATTTAGCTTGTCCGTTTCAAACTTTAATAGCAAAGCAAATTCATCAGGATTAGTTTCCGTGCGAGGAACCCTTAGTGCCCTATTAGGACTCTCAACGTTACTGTTGGTCGCTAGGAAATCAGTTCCTAGAAGTCCATCATCGGAAAGGCCGGGCAAGTTCTTTACGACTTTAAACTTGCAGGGAAGTTTGTTTTAAAACCGAAGTTCCCTGGCAATTTCCCAGTGTCCTTCCGGTACCAAATAGGGTCTGGAGTGTATATGCCTCATTGTGGTTAATTGCTTTAAGAGTTTTAATGACCTTTTATTTATTATACTAACCTCAGCGCCTGTGTCTACTACTAGTTTAGTTTCGCCGGTCAGGCCTATGTCTAAAGGAAGCTTTACTGTAGCGGCACTGGAATCGGGCTCCTGAGGGGATCCTATTTTATTAAATGGGATATTTATAGTCGAGCCGGGGACTCATTCCTGGCTTCCCACGTTTTTTTTTGTTGGCAGTTATCTACTGCGTGTCCATAACGACCACAAAATTAGCCCTTTCTACGTACGTTATATACTCTTGAGTTGTTATAGTTCACACTACGTTTGCTGAATGTGATTGTTTGTATTGTCGGTATATTATTTTGCCACGAATCCTGTGTAAATGGTATTTTGCCTGAGTTATACACTGTGTGATTTGCAGGCGGATTCACTGGAAAAAATTGTGCATTTTGCCGGTTAGATGCACTTACTGCATGGGGTATTGCATTTTGTACAAAACTGTTTGGCTGGAATTGTCCTGGAAGCTGGAGGAATACAGAACCTTGCTGAAGACCCTCCATATCAAGTACATTTTTTGTTAACAGATATTGACACATATAGGGGTTATTTACGCCTGTTTTCAGTGCGTTTTTAGCAAATTCATCGATCTTCGTTTTAACAGCTGGTGCTGCTGTAACTCATTTGGACTCAGCTGCTTCATTACATAGTGCCAGCATTTGTTTTACTCGTGCCATAAAGGATGTGACATTTTCTACTTCCTAGTTGTGATTAGTTTACTTACCAATTTCTGGTAAGTCTCTCTAGGCAGGTAAGTGCCATTTAGCCGTTCTTCTACCTCTTTGAAAGTAGTAGGCATATTTAAGGCGACAACGTGATAAGCTTCGCCTCAAAGTCTGGTGGGGACGATTTGCAGGAAAGCTGCTAGCTCATCCACCAAAATGCACTGTATTACCTGCCTGCAGCATCCTAAGAAAGTTTGGAGTGCAAGGCTCAATTTTGGGTGCTGTTCTCCCGAGAATAGGGGAACGAACTGAGCAGTTAGCTTTGCGATCTTAGCGTAATATGTCATGTAAAACGTGGGGATTTGTATACTCGAATTTGGCACTATTGGTTAGCTTGTATCTTCTATGTTCGTCCAATTTAAAAGGATTTCACTCGCGGTGAAATCACTGACACTGTCTTCTCTTAAATTAACACTGTTATTTTGAATAATGTCTACGCTGAGAGAGTGTGAAAATTCTCCAAACTTTTGCAAGCTCTTTTTGAAATTCTCTGTATTTATTTTGAATTTGGCGATAGTTTCAAGTATTTCTTTCCGAGACTTTTCGATTTGTTCTTCTACCGAATCGTACTGGAGTACAGAGAGTTCGGGGGAATTTCGCACTTTCTCTTCTAAATCTCATAAATATTGTTCTAAATTTAAATTATGCCTTAGTTTTTGGGGACCTGTCAGGATTGTCCCGTTCCTTAGTAGAACTCCCTGTGGTGTGCCCTGGCTTCCTGAATTTTTTGGGGGTGTTTGGTTAGCACCCTATGTTGCGGATGTTGCTCTGCGTTGCTTCCTCTGTACCGGCGGAGTTTCTTGGGCGTCGCCCGGCGAGGAAGATTGTTGTGGAGTTGACTGAAGTTGGTTTTCCGGCGGTGTTTCTTGGTGGGAGCTTTCTCCGCTCATGGACCACAGTGTGTAGAATTTTCAGCTAGGGGGGCTTCTGCTGTCTTACTTCCCTTGGTTCAAATTTAGAGGGGGGTTGTTGCCTTCTTCGAACTTCCTCTCAATTCCGGATCGTTGTTTTCAAACTGGTGGCGGAGAATTTCTTCAGTGCTGCCGGGGGCCCTTGGCCTTCTTAACTTCCCCTAGATAAAAGCTGAAAGGGGGGCGCGTTTCCTACTTCGAAGTCCCTTTCTGTTCCGGATCGCAGATAAATGGCTATTATGCGCACTTCTTCCTGGACGCCGAGGGTAGAGTTGGATTTCTTCGTTTGTTGTTCGAAGAATAGCGGATTTTCAAGCTCTTATGTTTTTCCTTTAGCTGGCTTCCACTATCTTACAGGCTGCGCCAATTGTTATATACCTTTCTGTAGGGCAAGCAGGAGCCGTATCCAGTTCTTCCTTGCACCTTAGTGCTGCGAAACTAAAACCACTTTGGCTTTTCATTTAAACACAAACACCCTTCTCTCAAATTTCACTCTTTTTATTTTATCTAACAATTTTGCCTTCTTTTTTCAAATTCACAATTCTTATTTTATCTAACAATTTTGCTTTTTTTTCAAATTCTCAATTTCATTCCGTAAATATAATTCTACATTTCCTATTTCACTTACACAATTTTCATTCGGTTAAAATAAATTTTACTTGTTCTTCTTGCTTCTTTTGTTTTCACGCCGAACCGCCTTTTCGCCGCTTTAAAATCAGCTCAACTCTCGATCACTTCAGAGATCAGATCAAGAGCCGCTTTTCAGGGTAGAAAATGCATAATTGCATTTTCTTACCCTGAGAAAATTTTTCAGTTTTTCTGGACTTGATTAAACAAGGTCGGAATATTTTTCGATGGACCGTGGCATCAAATACGTAATTTAATGTTTTTATAAACATCAGCCACCATCCCGTCGCGTCGCTTGAAATTGCCGCACGTGTAAACATATAATGTATTTTATTGCGAAAGTTTTTTTTCATAATATGTATGTACGTATGTACATACATATTGTACTTTTCTGAAGGCAAAATTGGTTGTAATCTATGTAATGTGAAGAAAATTACTGATGCAATTTTCTTCACTGATTGAATAGGTAAACCAGTCATATTTTAAGCATGATTAGCTTATTGAAAATTTATAATTTTAAATAATTATTTTATTACCCCATTTCAGGTATGTTTTTAGGTATGTAACACTTTCATGGATTTTAAATTATACGTGTAAAAAAAATACCACTTCCTTAGTGACACCGTGCAGTGCCACGAAATGACCGCTAACCGATAAGCAAAGAACATCGGCATCGAAATCAAAGTTGGATGGGCAATCAAATCTCTTAAAACTTTTAAAGTTCCTGGCAGTGACGGCATATTTCTAGCGTTACAGCAATAATAGCTACATTCCACTAAGCCTATTGTCCTTGTGATATTTAGATTCAGCCTATGCATGGCATATATTCCCAAGGCATCACGATTAATAAAGGTTGTTTTAATATCGAATGCAGGTAACAAATCACTCAGCGAGGCAATATCATTTAGTCCTATTGGTCTGACGTCATATATCTTGAAACTCTAGAGAAAATAATATACAGCTATATTCGGATGATGTTCTATAAAGTTGTCCATTCAATGCCAATCATTATGTCTACCAGTCCCGAAGATGGTCCCAGCAGTTTTTCAGTGACTATCGAGAAAGTCCCAAATAATAAGGAGATCCTATTATGCATATAAGGCGCTTTCAACAACTCCCTCTGTGATCAAGAGGGTAACTGAAGATATAGGCATAGAAACTTGAATCGTCAGACGGGTTGGCAATACGGTGGAAAAACGCTTCATAACAGTTACCTTAAACGGCGGATCCAGCACAATCAGACCTACTAGACGCAGCCCACAAGGCGAAGTCTTATCGCCACTACTATTGCTTTTAGTTGTGAATGAGCTAATAAATCTACTCGAAGAAGCTGGCCTTAAGGCTCAAGGATATATTGAGGACATTACCATTTGTGTTAAAGAGAATTTTAAGCCAGATTTAACCGAGGTTATGCAAACTGCCTTTAAGATTGTTACTAGATAGTGCCAGAATATGGGACTGTCAATGAACCAATGTAAGACCATGTCAGTTCCTTTCACTAGGAAAAGGAGCCTTCAAGTCCCAGCTTCTAGGTTAAACGGAATAACACTGGAATACTCCAAAAAAGCAAAACATCTTGGAGCAGTCCTAGATAACAAGCTCACCTGGAATCCTCTCCTTAAAATTATAACCAAGAAAGCTATGTGGACATTCGGTCCACGCCAAGGCTTTTCGCGAAAAAGGTGTAGTCTGAACCCTAAAAGGAGCTTATGGATATTCCAGAGCATAGTCAGACCCATACCTTCTTACGGGGCAAACAAATGGTAGGGTAAAATGGTGAAGACAGCCACCCAACAACCGTTGATAAGGTAAAATATGACATGTCCATCCGGCAGTGGCGCCTTGAAGTAATTATTTACTTACAGCCACTCTATCAGACGGAAGCAGCGATTAGTGTGCGTCGAAAAGGAAAGTTCAGATTATCACACTTATCACACTTCTTCCTCGAGCAGGTCAACACTAAAGACCTAGATGTTCCCACAGCTGTTATGATCAAAATATTTTCCTTCGAAAGAGGTTACCAGGTTGCCATTAATAAAAGAAGCTAGATACTAGACAGAAGGCTCCAGTTCCGGCAACGGGCCTATATTGGCTATACTGACGGATTCAGGAAGGATGAAAAAATTAGGCGCAGGGGTGGTTGGTCCAGAAGTGGAAATCCACGTTCAGCATGGTGCCGCAACTACCATTTTTCAGGCGGAAGTCTGTGCTATACAGCTAAGACCTCAAGAGAGCCTAAGCATCGGCAGCAAGAGCTAAAATATCTAAATCTGTTCACACAGCCAATCTGCTCTCATAGCTCTGCCATCTCAAGACTTTGAGTCGAGATTAGTCTGGAGCTTCTACTCTAAATTTCAGCTATTGTTTCGGGACAACGAAGTAACAATGATTTAGGTTCCTGGACATGAAGGAGTGAACTGTAAGGAAAATGCAGACGAACTCTCTAAAACCGGGACCTGAAGTCCCTATACTGAACCCTACCCTACCAAAAGATCATTTTAAGTGAGAAAAGCATCCTCCGCCGCTCCACACGCTAGTCTTAGCAGACAGTCACTGGGAATGCCCCCTTTTGTTAGTAGACTACTACAATAGTAAAACTTATAAACTGAATAGTAGATTTCTTGCTCAATAATTCCAATCAGTTTTCGTTAACAACAGGTACAGTTATTAAACGCAAATCTAACAAAAGTGCATACCATTTAATTATATGTAGATATATGCATCGATCACAATCAACTTACATACTCGTATTTATTTCTTCACAAATTAGCTCAATTGAGACTTTCCTTCGCACTAATTGGACGTGTTTTTAAGTAGTTCGTACGTAAAGGGTGATTATTTATCTTTTTGAGAAGCTCAATTTCATAATATGGCGATGGATTGGTTGGCAAAGTGTGATAAATTAAACGATGATAAAATAAGCTGCAGTGGTTTTTCAAGGCAGCAACTTTGCATTAAATGTGCAGTTGTGGACAATGTACTTGATCTGCTACGGGATTGCGCAAATATTTTTTTGAAGTGCAATACATGCACATGCATTAATTTCCCCGTTTTGTTGTATAAATTACTGGCAATTTTATGCAATATGAAAACCAGACTCTACTAGTAATATACATATGTACTTAGTAGGTACATAGCGCTCCAAGTAATGGACTTGTTGATTTACCCGATGGATGTAGGATCGGTGCCATGTTACGCCCCCAAAATCCCTTTGTGTACTTTTTTAATGTGCGTCTCGTTTCTAAGATTTATGATGCTCGTGCCCAATTCTTATTTCCAGCACCACTAAATTTATCACAACCGCTTTAAATTTCTTCTACGGAATGAACTACGGCCTTAACAATTTTGGAGATCCATTCAGTCTCGTGTATTTGAAAATCAATCGCCTACGTAATCTCGTTTACGATCTCCGAAATACACTCAGTCTAGTTAGAGAGTGATAATAAAGAAAATTAACTCTGGATATTCAGGAGGGTCAATTAAAAGTGTAGATCCTATATTGGCATTTCATCAATATGTCGTGCATTGCGACTAATTACCATTGCGACATGATAATAGATAAGACGTATGAATTGTGTACAGCGTTAAGAGGCGCTTTCATACTAGTATTAAATTTGTTTTCCTTTTTGGTTATTAAGAATAGCGTCTCACTCTAAGCTAAATCTAGTTAGGTAGTTAGAGGCGCGAGAATATCTAGATTTATAGACTTTAATCTCATATTACTCATAAAACCATCGTTAACACTGTACTAACTCTAGCCTTTGGATAATTTTAAGGGAAATGTCGAATTTGCATTTGTTCGTTTTGACCTTTTACTCGCGCAATCAACTAGCCTTGTAGTAAATCAGCCAATGTAAAGGATGAGTGTGGATTGAACCTTTCTCCCCGTGAAAGATTTATACATATATGTATATATGCATATATACATACGTTAGAAAACAAAAGGGTTAATCCAGATCTCCTTGTTAATCTAAAGTCCCAATAAAACAATAAATATTATAATAAAAGCCTAACGACGAAAAGTAGTTTGATACCAAAAATAAATAAACACTCAAAATATACGTACGTGCCACAAAGTGAGACAACGGACATCTGTTGGAAATGGAAGCAACTTTAACCTTAAGAGTAATGAGAAAGCCATGCAAGGGTTGTTTGCAAATAAGAGTTTTTATTTGCAACACGGAACAACTAATTATTCAATTGAAAAACACTTGTTTTTCTAGTAACAACTAACTCGAATTGAATTTTATTATTTTGAAAAAAATCTAAATTGTTTTTTACTGCCAACTACGATAGAACTACCTTTTCTTTTTTTTAACAGACTACTTAGTTAAAGAAGCTAGGCTTTCAATTTCCTCTTCTACTCTTCATCAATTCTAAGTAGGGGGCAGATTTTTTGAATGCACCGTCGAATGCCCCATTTTTAGTTCATTACCAGCACTCCTGTCTGAATTTTCCTGAATCGAATTCACCACTTGTTTCGATTATGCAGCTGATGGAGATTTTCTAACGACCAACGAGCCCAAAATTGTTTCTGCAATGAACAAATTCGATGCCAACGAGATAGCCGAGAAATATTTACATCGAACTAACTAGGCTCAAATAGGTCTGTGAGCGGAGCTCCAATTAAAAACTGGTCTGGGGTTAACGGCTCTAAGTCAGCAGGATCATGCGATGAAGCTGTCAACGGTCTCGAGTTCAAAATCGCTTCAATTTGAACCTTGAAGGTATGGAGTTCTTCATATGTTAGCGATGCCATGTTGATCGCCTTGAACAAAAGGGTTTTCGCGGACTTCACAGCGCCTTCCCATAAGCCGCCGAAATGCGGTGAACGGTCTCGAATGGGATGAAAATCGATGCCATTCTCTGCACAAAATCTCTAGATTGCGTCTCTTGCCTCTGGTTTATAGAATTGTTTATGTAGCTCCTTGAGTTCACGTCTGGCTTCAACAAAATTTGTGGCATTATTGCAATACAGATGACGAATATGTCATATCGTTTCGTGGTGGCGATGAATGCTTTAGATGACAAATCAGAAACAATCTCCATATCAATGGCCTTCCTGGCAAAGCAAACAAAAGCTGCCACATAGATCTTGTATGGATATTTACCACGAAGCTGACGACGTATGAGGAAAGTCTGCAAAAGTCAACACCAGAGTTGATAAAGGGCCTTGCTTGTGTCACGCGATGGGCTGGTAGGTTTGCCATTATCTGCTCAGCTAACTAACCTTGGCTTTGATCGAAAGCGTCTGTGGCATCCAAGTTCGAATCTTCTTACGATACTTCTCAAATTAATCACCCAATACTGTTGACGAACGAAGGCAGTTAATGCTAAGGTTAATGAATGAAAGTTTTTAGTGTGATAATACTTTACAAGTGAGTGCACAAATGGGTGAGACTTCGGAAGCAAGATAGGTTGTTTTGCATCATGGGTACTGTCTGCATTCTGTAGACGCTCTCCAAGTCTTAAGTCCAGAGTTGTCTTCGAGGATAGTATTTAATGTACGAAGACACATTTTGGAGCTAATTACTGAAGTCCTTTCTAGGTATCAAATTTCTGTACCAAATGCTGTGTGCTGGACTGCCCAACCCATACGTTTTCAATGAGGTATCCAACTCTTCTGTTGAAAATGGTTTTGTCATCCTTGGTTTCTGCCCCTCGATCGCCGAATATGTTGAATAAATCTCAGCACGAAGCATATTATTCATTGCAATTTACAAAAGTCGTTCAGATATTTTATGTGCAAGAGAAAGTAGTCTGCACCATAAATGTTATTTGAGCCCGGCTTTTCTAGTGTTGTGGCCACAAACGTGAACTTAGTTCTTCTCCTTCCTCGAATATCCGCAACCGAAAAATGGAGAGTTTTGAACTTGGGCCGCATTTCTCCCGGATTGATTGAAATCACAATTCAGAGCCAGCTAATTCTCGTGGCAGCATACCACGAGATACGATGTCTGCAACAAATGAATTCCAGTTGGAAGCGTGGGACGATAGCCAATCGAAAACAATCCTTGAGTCCATCCAGCAAAAGATTTTATGCACTGTCATACAAATCGTTGAGTGAAGGCGATCTATAAGTTCAGCTATCAGTAAAGCAGCGCATAATTTAGGAAGAGAGAGAGTTTTTACTGGCGCGAATCGAGATTTTGCGCACAGTAGTTGTATCTCCGACTATCCTCCGATATCCGACGAATACAGAAGCAGGCTCAGTAGCTCACTGCGAAGCATCAGCAAATCCATGAATGTCGACTGTAGCAATTGTTGCGTCAGGAAACACAAATCTAGGAACCTGAATTTGTTCAAGCGAGCCGAGTTCATTACGAAACCGTTTCCATTGAGTATGCAAATTCTGAGGCAGGGTTTCATCCCATTTACCTTTCCGAATCCAAAGTTCTTGAAGAAAGATTTTTCTTAGCACGACAATATGATTTTTAATACCAATAGGGTCGTAAATTAGGGCAAAATCGGAAAAAACTACTCTTTTTGTTATCGAGGGGGAGTGTGAAGTCAATGTGTAACCATAGAAACTAAATTTGTCTGCTACAGGTACCCAGACTATTCTCTGGGTCTTGGTTGCAGCTGAATAACATTTTCTTCACTGCCTTGCGAATACGACTGTCATTCGAACACCATTTTCTAAGATCAAGTTGTCCACCTATCAGAAGTTCTACTACCTGTTTTCTTATTTTAATCTTTTCTTCCAAAGAATCTGCACCCGTCAGTAAGTCGTCCATATAAAAGTTCCATTGAATCACTGTACTACCAACAGGAAAATGTGGATTTGTCGTCAGCTAATACCTGCAAACAACGAGTAGACAAGAACGGTGCAGCTGCTGTGCCGTAAGTGATTGTGAGCAATCTATAGATTCTTATCTCCTCACTGGGATGATCTCTCCAAAGAATATACTGCAAATTGTAGTCTTCTGGATGGAAACGAAATTGAATGACGATGTCAAAGAATTCTGATTGAGTGGGTGGGAACACCATCATGATGTGATTTAGGGATTCTTTTGAAGTGGTACGAGCAGACGCATCGAACAACATGCTTAACTTTCTAGTCGTACTGACCGGGCGAATGACGCATAGATGTGGCATATAATATTGTCGAATGGGCAACTTACTCAATTGGCCCATTTGTAGATATTCTTGTAAGAATTGTGAATATTGCATCTTAAGGTCCAAGTTCCTATTCAGTCTTCTTTCGAGACTCAAAAATATTTTGAATGGATCATCGTAAGAATTCTCTAATGAAATGGGATCTTCTCGACAGGGCAACAACACGATAAAGCGCCCATATAAGGATCTTGTAACACAGTTCACAAAGTACGACTCGCATTCCTCATGTTCGAGTGAGGAAATGCTCCGAGATTCGGAGAAGTTATCGATGGTACAGAACCTTTCCAACATTTTATTCAGTGGATCGTCTTCTTGTTTTATCACTTTGTCCGTGATAATTGCCGACAATGTTGAACACGACTCGACAACTCGAATTCCCCCAGTACCGAACCATCTTAATGAAGTTTTGTGTAAGATTGGTTGGTTTGCTCCAATTCTTATCTACTATACTACCCCTTCAATTAAGAGATCAACCTTATGGCTCTAGCCACCGGTATTCACTTTGTAACTAGGATGTGTGTTGGTGATAACTAATAAGACGCACATCTCAAACTAAAGGTATCTTCGCTGAATCTAGAATTCACACATAGTTGAATTCTTGACTTAATTGCCGTTGATATCGCACCTATGCGTTAAACTTCACCATTCATTTGTCCTCTTCACAACCGCAACCTTTGTGCCAAAGTCTCTGTTACGAAATTCCTTTGTGAAGCCGAATACAAAATCGCTCTGTAAGGATTGAATGATCCTGTGATATCTTGAACCAAAGTGACAGTAGTGGGCAGAATGTTTTTCTGAGCTGTTTGGGGGCGATCGAGCATGTACTTTCAATGACGTATTGACAAATTACGCTGTTTCAGTCAAGCCTTCGACCGATTTGGGAACATTGACAACATAATTTGACGAACCCTGCGATTTAGATTCTTCCTTCCATTTTGAACTAGGGCATTCCAAACTGGTACAACGTTTTGAAATAAATGTTGAAAGCTTATCCCATGATGGAAGATCTTCCAATGAATTTTCGGCATCCCATTTTGAAATGGTATCTGTTTCTAGCCTTCCGGTGATCAAGTGATATCTTCACTGCTCCCCAGGGTCTTCATAGCACGAAGGTGGGCATTACACAAATCAACAATATCCCTACGCTGAGATAAAGGGGTCTAACGCTGAACATCTAATAGTCTCTTTATATGAGTCTGGAAAATTATGCACTTATTTTCATATCTCCCCCTTAAGAATTTTAAGGATCGATCATAATTATCTCCTGTATATTCCAAGTCTTTAATGGTTTGAAGTGGCTTTTCTCCTAAACAGTTCAGCAAATGTTGAAACTTTTCGATATTTCTCAGTTCGGTATCACTGTGAACCAGAGTATTGAACGTGCCGATGAAATTGACCCAATCTTTATAATTTCCAAAAAAGTGAGGCAGCTTCAACATTGGTAATCGTGAATATCGAGAAGTAGGACCACAATAATTCCGATCTAATAAAGAAATACAATTCTTCGAGCCCATCACTATTGTCGGCTTCTTTTTATAGTTTATCAGAGTTACATTCTACTTGGCTATGAATTGCCATTATTTGAGCGTACCGCGATTCAAGTGAACTAAGACGAGTTTCAAAATCGAATGTGTTCTTGGAATCGATGTTTGTGTCTACATAATTCTTAAGTTTAGTAAAAGAGCCTTGTAACGACGCTCACTGTTACTTTGAGCACGCTCCTGTACCTCTTTCATTGACATTATGTATTTATTGCGTTATTTTCTTGAATAAGACATGAAAGTTACGTACGAAATTCGACCCGAAAAATTAATTTCCAAATCAAGGCTCGAGTTGTAGCGTATTCCCCATACGCTACCCCTTCTTTCTTCCCTTCTTCGTTCTTTTTTACTACCTTTCGGCTTCTCTACCTTCTGTAGAGAAACCCCCATAACTTTCCCGGGGTACCTGAAAAGGAGTGGAAAAGTGTACATACTTCCGAGAAGTAGAACTATGCTACTTCTCCATACAACTAAAAACCCTGAAAAAAAAGTTATATATTTCCGAGAAGTAGCCCTATGCTATTTCTCCATATAAATAAAAACCCAGAAAATTAAAAGTTATCCATTTTTGATAAGAAGCCCTATGCTACTTCTCTATATTTGATCCATCCTGCAAAACAAAAATGAAAAAAATCAGGTAAAACTCTAAAAAAAAAGCAGAAGAAACAACAACAGAAAAATATTTTCGTTCGAGAAATTCTAAAATGTGCAAAACATGCACAAAATTACAATCTTTCCAATAACACTCACCGTTAGTCAATGGATCTTCCGGTGGTTCAACTGTAATGTGCCCAGCAGTAAAATATATCACGTGATATCATCACGCCACTTAGCACGCATTAAGCACGACGGTTGATTGCGACGAAGCTCTACACACAAAATATCTCCTGCCTGACGGCTACAATACCATGGAGGCTTGAATGTGGCTAAGCAAGCGGGACCTTTCCAGTGGCAAGCAAGATGAGTTGAGTAGGCACTGAAGATTTTGTCGAGATGTTGTTTTTTGGCTTTGAACGAGAACGGTCGCAGAAAAATTGAGTCGTGATTCCTCTTTATTTAAAATCAGTCTTTAGATTTTTCTGTTTTGTTTTTGCTCTCCCTTCTTATTTTCTTTCTTCGTGGTTTCTTTTCCCCGGGACCTTCTGGCGTCCGCGCATTGTCCATCGGCTCGCGACTAATCCGAAGTGGAAAATTCCAGATTTTTTTCTTCGAAAGAAAACTTTGCGAACTGAAAGAAAAATTTTAGTTTATTCATTTCGGTCGTGAATTTTATTAATGGGATTACTTACTTGTGCGACAGTGATTTTCCTAAAGATCTTTCTAATAGTGAACTGAAAGAAAAATTTTAGTATTAATGCTGCGCATTCATAAGTTTTAGTATTGGAAATATTTACCTGTGCGCCAGTGATATTTCATATAGATCTTTCTAATAATGAAATGAAAGAAAATTTTGGCATTATTGCTGCGCATTCATAAATTGTATTAATTCGAATATTTACCTGTCCGACAGTGATTTTTCCTAAAGATCTTTCCAATAGTGAACTGAAAGAAAATTTTAGTATTAATGTTGCGCATTCATGAAATTTTAATTAATTGGATTACTTACCTGTGCGACAGTGATTTTCCTAAAGATCTTTCTAATAGTGAACTGAAAGAAAAATTTTAGTATTAATGTTGCACATTCATAAATGGTATTAATTAGAATATTAACCTGTGCTACAGTGATTTTTCCTAGAGATCTTTCCAATAGTGAACTGAAAGAAAATGTTGTTATTATTGTTGAGCCTTCATGAAACTTTATTAATTGGATTACTTAGCTGTGCGCCAGTGATTTTTCATATAGATCTTTCTAAAAATGAAGTGAAAGAAAATTCTGCGACAGTGATTTTCCCCATAGATCTTCCTAATAGTGAACTGAAAGAAAATGTTGGCATTAATGTTGCGCATTCATAAATTTTATTAATTGGAATACTTACCTGTGCGAGAGCGATTTTTATGTAGATCTTCGTAGTGTTGAACTGAAAGGAAAATTTTGGTTTATTCATGCTGTGCACTCATAACAGTGCGACAGTGATTTTTATGTAGATCTTCCTATTAGTGAACTGAAAAGAAAATTCTGATTGATTCATTCTGTGCAGTCGTAATTTGTATTAATTAGAATATTTACCTGCGACTGTGATTTTCATGTAGATCTTTCGATTGGTGAACTGAAAAATAAATTTTGGTTTATTCATGCTGTGCACTCATAATTTGTATTCACAGGAAAATTTACCTGTGCGACGGTGATTTTTATGTAGATCCTCTTATTAGTAAACTGAAAGGGAAATTCTGGTTGATTCATTCTATGCAGTCGTAATTTGTATTAATTGGAATATTTACCTGCGCGACAGTGATTTTCATATATCATATATATAAACTGTATAGCAAATTTCGGTTTAACCATTCTGTGCACACATAATTTGCATTATTTGAAATACTTACCTGTGCGTCGGTGAGTCTTATATACCATAGTAGTGGCGAACCTGAGATAAAATTTGGGGAAAAGTTTCCTTGCACGTAACAAAGATCATTGTGAAAGTTTTTCCTGCGTGATGGCAAGTTGGATTTATACCGTCGAGGAATTATCCCTCTGGCAGAAGTTACGGCAAAACATTTCGCTCTTACATATCCGAAGGAGCAGGTAAGCGAGGAGGTGAGCTCAGACTTCAACGTAGTCCTGAAGCAGCTAGCAGATAGTTGGAAAACCAGTGTCCAACCCTTTTGGTAAAGCAGGAAACCCCGAATATGATTAAATCAGGTGTTATGTAAGTCCATAGCGGACCACAAAGTTAGTTCAAATTTTCTCTAAGTATTATTATTTGCTCTGTGTTCTTTTGTTTCTAATTTTACAGTGTTAAAACCATTTAGTGTACATCTAAGGTTAGGCGTCGATCACAGCGTTCGATAAGTCACATAATAGGAAAGCGCTTATTAGGGCTAGTTGTAAGGTTTTGATCTAGATTCATATTAACGGAGACTTTGTTTCCTTTAGTTTTTTTTGTATATATACCATGTTAGTCTCTTTGTGATCGGGTTTCCTCCCTCGGAAGTGATTCATATGCTTGAACATCCTCAACATATAAACTACTTTGATTTGGACTTGGTGGAATTTTGAGTTCCTTGTTACGCCTTCCTTCTTCTTTTGGGTGAATTTGTTTGGTCACCTTTGGCCGCCCTTCTCCAAGTTGCTTTCTTCTTTTATTTACAGGTTGGTAACGGATCCAGCGCGATGGAGTGAGTAGTTCCATAAAGGGGATGGTCGCGGACAGGAGGGAGGTCATTTCCACACACACACGGCAATAGGTGTAAACCACGCTCTAATGGGGCTGAGCATTTTGATACGGCTTTGGAGGCTTAGCCAGGGTGGATGGGGGCGATCGGGCCCATTATTACCCAAAGCCGGGGTCTCAACAACATCGGAGACCCCTCTCAGCTCTTTCACTCTTTCACGCTCTCTTAATCGTTCATCTGTCAGCGTTGAAAACTCTCCCGCTGCATGAGTACTTGTTCGGCGTTGCTGAGGTCTTTTTTTCCTTTTTTTTGTCTTTCAGCTTAATTAAATAAATTTTCTTACTTCCAGGCTATAGGTTCCACCAGGAGGAGGAAGTCTTCGTAGATCTTGTTTTTTTTTGTCTGTCCGTCCGTCTGCAGTCACACATACCAGCTCTTTTCTTTCCCGTCCGTCCGTCTGTCTGCTTAACAAGCATCAAGGGAGGTGGGTGGCAAGAACCACCCCAACCCGGCTGATCGCTAGCGGCATATTTGCTGTGCAGCCACCCACGCTAATCCCGCGATGATTTTGTAGAGGTGTCGGGTGCGGTATGTATCTACATCCAGGTACAAGTGGATGTAGGTAGATCTGTCGGTTGACAAGCTCTTCGTTACAGAGTCTCCTGGAATTTTTAAAGATGGAAAAGTTTCCTTTGAATTGAACCACAGCGGCGATCTGGGACGTACATATCTGTAGCGGAAGCTATATGTTATTTTAGTTTCGTTTCATATTAAAATTATTTTGTTGTTGTTTTAAATAAAAATAATTTAAAAGTTATCTATACTGTCAGTATCTAAACACTTATAAATACATACTTATATATCATTGGAATTTATGCAGTCAGCATTGTAAAATATCGCAGAAATGTATCACAGTTATGTATATTGCTCTCATTGTAAAAATTGCAGATAGTTAGTCCATCCAGCTTATCACAGTTTTTGCCAAAAATTATTGATCATTCGTTGTTAGCATTTCATACCGATCATTCGTTGTTAGCTCGTTGTTGTAAAAATTATCTTTCTATCCGATCAGTTTGCTACATATGTACATACCTTCGTAATAGATAATTTATTTGTTTAAAAACAGGTAATTTGAGTTGAAAAAGTTAATTAATTAATTATCGCTTTAACTAATTATGTATTAATAATAAAAACTCTAGTGCTATTTTCAGTCAGCTTAATATTAGTCCTGGCTGCTTAAGTGGGTGTCACACCGGGAGCGGCGCGGCGCGGCACGGCAAAATAGTTGCCGCGAGGCAATTTTGGAGATTACTTAAAAACACAATTTTGCCGCTGCCGCTGGCGGAAACATTCCTTTTCATTCGAAATAAGGCCACAAAATTCGTTAAATGAGGCTTTTTGCATTCTTAAGTATTTTGTAATCGAACCTCATCACTTTTCGCTGTTTTTCTTCAAACAGAGCTACTAATAATAGAATTTCTTCCTCGGAACTAGAGCACATTTGTATAAAATCTGCCGCTCTCGGTGTGAACACTCTATTTTCCCGCGTGCCAGCGGGCAGTGCCACGCCGTGCCGTGCCGCGCCGCGCCGCTCCCGGTGTGACCATGGCTTATAAGAAAAATCAATTTGAGAATGACGTTTGTTTTAAACACTTTGAAAAACTTTTAAAAAACTTTAATCGCAAACACACGACACTGTACATATTCAGAAAAATACAAGGCAAGACTTGTTTGAAATGTAAAGAAAATAAAAATTATGGTTGTGTCATAAAATTGATTTCAGTTCTGCTTAAACGCTAGCGGGCTAAAGAGCTTCAATCATTGAATAAATAACTAATAAGGAAGCGGAGTATCGTGCGAATACAGTGTATGTGTTTAAGCATTTCAGTGTGATCTACGGTCGGGGGGGGGGGGGGGGGGGCAAGAGGGCCTTGTGGCTGTTTTGTGTCTGTTCAACATACTGATATTTCATAATTTTGAAAAGAAGTTCTCGGATATTGTGACAAGTAATTAATTAAACGTGATTTTTACGCAATAGTAGTGTGAAATAAGTGCGGAATATTTCTTTTGTGAACGATATTTTGTGTAATAGAGACTCCGGAGTCTTAAATTATCATAATGAAGTGCGCTGTTCTGTGCTGCAGGAACGAACGGTGTTATTATCGTCGGAAAGCATTCTTTAAGTAAGCTTAATAGCTTTACTTATTAATTATATTGTCTTAAACAAAATAAAATTGAAATATCTATAAAAATAATGCGCCATGGCAAAAGATTTAACATTTTACCAATGCCGGTTTCTTTGTTTACAATTGAATTGTGATTGGTGCCTAAACTATTCCATTCATACAAAAGCAACGCCAAGAAATATAATCTGAAAATAAATGGGGCATTAGAAAAAATTCTTACAAATTTAAAAAGTTAAAAAAATTTATAAAATAATATTTAAAAATTAATTTACAAACGTTGAGGTTATCTATTAAATTTCGTTTATTTTCTTTCATCTTTCCAAATTTTGCAAATTGAGTGCTACTACTCGAAAAACGGTCTATGTGACACGTCGGGGCTATCTCGCAGATCACTCTAAATAGAGTTATCCTATTCTAATCTACCTTTAGTTGAGATAGTTAGTCTACACCGGGAGTGCTTACACTCGAAAAAATGTCTGTGTGACAAGTCGGGGCTATCTCGCAGGTCCCTGCTCGGGCGCCAAATTTGTAACGGAGTTTCGGTGGGATGGCTGCGGATAGCTCGTCCGACCAAGGTTTCTTTAAAAATGAAACTCATTCAGTTACAATATAAATGTAAATATTTCTTTATTTAACAAAATAGCCTACCAGTTACACAGCTAACGTAATCTAGTTCTATTTATCACCTATACTAGAGACTATGTAGTGGTAAGGGGAATTTCACACGGCTTACCACTATGCTAATAATTCTAATTTAATACTAAAGAGACTAGTTCTTACAAATCCAACATATATATGAAATCTATGTATCCTATACTGCAAACTAGGTAGTGATAAGGGGAACTTCACACGGCTTACACCTATGCTAATAATTCTGAATTCAACACTATAGTAACCTGAGAGGGAGACGGTGACCTATCAAGAGAATATTTGCGGAGGCAGGATATTTCACACAGACCTTACTATTTTTTGAAGAGGTACGGGGATCTCTCGCACGACGTACCTATGTCTTAGTTCTAATACACTTAGGAGGGGATACAGCGGATAGCACGGGGAATGGCGCGCTTTATATAGCCGGGGGTCAGATCATCTCAGTGGCTTAGTGTCTGATTCTTCTACTGGCGTAAGTATAAAAGAGCTTGCAAGCTCTTTTGAAAAGCTTTTCTTGTACTTGACTAGTACATGTGCTGGCGTGCTGGTCATGCAGCCTGTGACTATGGCAGCTTGTCGGCATGCCCCAGTGGCGTGGTTACTTGAACTTAAGTTCAAGTTTTAATTAAATTACCCAGTACCGGGAAAAATAATTTAATTCGGTTTCAAATTTGTGACTTCGTTACAACATTTTCAGAAAAATACAAAGCAAGACTTATTTGAAATGTAAAGAAAATAAAAATTATGGTTCTGTCATAGAATTAATTTCAGTTCTGTTTAAACGCTAGAGGGCTAAAGAGCTCTAATCATTGAATAAATAACTAATAAGGAAGCGGGGTATCGTGCGGATACAGTGTATGTGTTTAAGCATTTCAATGACAGTGCAAGTTACGGTCGGGGGGGGGGGGGGGGTGACAAGAGGGCCTTGTGGCTATTTTGTGTCAGTTCAACATTCTGACATTTCATAATTTTGAAAAGAAGTTCTCGGACTTGAATTCGCGATATTGCGACAAATAATTAATCAAACGTGATTTTTACCCAATAGTAGTGTGAAATAAGTGCGGAATATTTCTTTTGTGAACGATATTTTGTGTAATAGAGACTCCGGAGTTTTAAGTTACCATAATGAAGTGCGCTGTGCTGTGCTGCAGGAACGAACGGAGTTATTGTCGTCGGAAAGCATTCTTCAAGTAAGGTTAATAGCTTTACTTATTAATTATATTGTTTTAAACAAAATAAAAGTGAAATTACTATAAAAATAAAGAGCCATGGCAAAAGATTTAACTTTTTGTGATCGGGTTTCCTCCCTCGGAAGTGATTCATATGCTTGAACATCCTCAACACATAAACTACTTTGATTTGGACTTGGTGGAATTTTGAGTTCCTTGTTACGCCTTCCTTCTTCTTTTGGGTGAATTTGTTTGGTCACCTTTGGCCGCCTTTCTCCAAGTTGCTTTCTTCTTTTATTTACAGGTTGGTAACGGATCCAGCGCGATGGAGTGAGTAGTTCCATAAAGGGGATGGTCGCGGACAGGAGGGAGGTCGTTTCCACACACACACGGCAATAGATGTAAACCACGCTCTAATGGGGCTGAACATTTTGATACGGCTTTGGAGGCTTAGCCAGGGTGGATGGGGGCGATCATCTGTCAGTGTTGAAAACTCTCCCGCTGCATGAGTACTTGTTCGGCGTTGCTGAGGTCTTTTGTTCCTTTTTTTTGTCTTTCACCTTAATTAAATAAATTTTCTTACTTCCAGGCTATAGGTTCCGCCAGGAGGAGGAAGTCTTCGTAGATCTTGTTTTTTTTGTCTGTCCGTCCGTCTGCAGTCACACATACCAGCTCTTTTCTTTCCCGTCCGTCCGTCTGTCTGCTTAACAAGCATCAAGGGAGGTGGGTGGCAAGAACCACCCCAACCCTGCTGATCGCTAGCGGCATATTTGCTGTGCAGCCACCCACGCAATCCCGCGATGATTTTGTAGAGGTGTCGGGTGCGGTATGTATCTACATCCAGGTACAAGTGGATGTAGGTAGATCTGTCGGTTGACAAGCTTTCGTTACAGAGTCTCCTGGAATTTTTAAAGATGGAAAAGTTTCCTTTGAATTGAACCACAGCGGCGATCTGGGACGTACATATCTGTAGCGGAAGCTATATGTTATTTTAGTTTCGTTTCATATTAAAATTATTTTGTTGTTGTTTTAAATAAAAATAATTTAAAAGTTATCTATACTGTCAGTATCTAAACACTTATAAATACATACTTATATATCATTGGAATTTATGCAATCAGCATTGTAAAATATCGCAGAAATGCATCACAGTTATGTATATTGCTCCCATTGTAAAAATTGCAGACAGTTAGTCCATCCAGCTTATCACAGTTTTTGCCAAAAATTATTGATCATTCGTTGTTAGCATTTCATACCGATCATTCGTTGTTAGCTCGTTGTTGTAAAAATTATCTTTCTATCCGATCAGTTTGCTACATATGTACATACCTTCGTAATAGATAATTTATTTGTTAAAAACAGGTAATTTGAGTTGAAAAAGTTAATTAATTAATTATCGCTTTAACTAATTATGTATTAATAATAAAAACTCTAGTGCTATTTTCAGTCAGCTTAATATTTGTCCTGGCTGCTTAAGTGGGTGTCACACCGGGAGCGGCGCGGCGCGGCACGGCAAAATAGTTGCCGCGAGGCAATTTTGGAGATTGCTTAAAAACACAATTTTGCCGCTGCCGCTGGCGGCAACATTCCTTTTCATTCGAAATAAGGCCACAAAATTCGTTAAATGAGGCTTTTTGCATTCTTAAGTATTTTGTAATCGAACCTCATCACTTTTCGCTGTTTTTCTTCAAACAGAGCTACTAATAATAGAATTTCTTCCTCGGAACTATAGCACATTTGTATAAAATCTGCCGCTCTCGGTGTGAACACTCTATTTTCCCGCGTGCCAGCGGGCAGTGCCACGCCGTGCCGTGCCGCGCCGCGCCGCTCCCGGTGTGACCATGGCTTATAAGAAAAATCAATTTGAGAATGACGTTTGTTTTAAACACTTTGAAAAACTTTTAAAAAACTTTAATCGCAAACACACGACACTGTACATATTCAGAAAAATACAAGGCAAGACTTGTTTGAAATGTAAAGAAAATAAAAATTATGGTTGTGTCATAAAATTGATTTCAGTTCTGCTTAAACGCTAGCGGGCTAAAGAGCTTCAATCATTGAATAAATAACTAATAAGGAAGCGGAGTATCGTGCGAATACAGTGTATGTGTTTAAGCATTTCAGTGTGATCTACGGTCGGGGGGGGGGGGGGGCAAGAGGGCCTTGTGGCTGTTTTGTGTCTGTTCAACATACTGATATTTCATAATTTTGAAAAGAAGTTCTCGGACTTGAATTCGCGATATTGCGACAAATAATTAATCAAACGTGATTTTTGCGCAATAGTAGTGTGAAATAAGTGCGGAATATTTCTTTTGTGAACGATATTTTGTGTAATAGAGACTCCGGAGTTTTAAGTTACCATAATGAAGTGCGCTGTGCTGTGCTGCAGGAACGAACGGAGTTATTGTCGTCGGAAAGCATTCTTCAAGTAAGGTTAATAGCTTTACTTATTAATTATATTGTTTTAAACAAAATAAAAGTGAAATTACTATAAAAATAAAGAGCCATGGCAAAAGATTTAACTTTTTGTGATCGGGTTTCCTCCCTCGGAAGTGATTCATATGCTTGAACGTCCTCAACACATAAACTACTTTGATTTGGACTTGGTGGAATTTTGAGTTCCTTGTTACGCCTTCCTTCTTCTTTTGGGTGAATTTGTTTGGTCACCTTTGGCCGCCCTTCTCCAAGTTGCTTTCTTCTTTTATTTACAGGTTGGTAACGGATCCAGCGCGATGGAGTGAGTAGTTCCATAAAGGGGATGGTCGCGGACAGGAGGGAGGTCGTTTCCACACACACACGGCAATAGATGTAAACCACGCTCTAATGGGGCTGAGCATTTTGATACGGCTTTGGAGGCTTAGCCAGGGTGGATGGGGGCGATCGGGCCCATTATTACCCAAAGCCGGGGTCTCAACAATATCGGAGACCCCTCCCAGCTCTTTCACTCTTTCACGCTCTCTTAATCGTTCATCTGTCAGCGTTGAAAACTCTCCCGCTGCATGAGTACCTGTTCGGCGTTGCTGAGGTCTTTTGTTCCTTTTTTTTGTCTTTCAGCTTAATTAAATAAATTTTCTTACTTCCAGGCTATAGGTTCCGCCAGGAGGAGGAAGTCTTCGTAGATCTTGTTTTTTTTGTCTGTCCGTCCGTCTGCAGTCACACATACCAGCTCTTTTCTTTCCCGTCCGTCCGTCTGTCTGCTTAACAAGCATCAAGGGAGGTGGGTGGCAAGAACCACCCCAACCCGGCTGATCGCTAGCGGCATATTTGCTGTGCAGCCACCCACGCTAATCCCGCGATGATTTTGTAGAGGTGTCGGGTGCGGTATGTATCTACATCCAGGTACAAGTGGATGTAGGTAGATCTGTCGGTTGACAAGCTCTTCGTTACAGAGTCTCCTGGAATTTTTAAAGATGGAAAAGTTTCCTTTGAATTGAACCACAGCGGCGATCTGGGACGTACATATCTGTAGCGGAAGCTATATGTTATTTTAGTTTCGTTTCATATTAAAATTATTTTGTTGTTGTTTTAAATAAAAATAATTTAAAAGTTATCTATACTGTCAGTATCTAAACACTTATAAATACATACTTATATATCATTGGAATTTATGCAATCAGCATTGTAAAATATCGCAGAAATGTATCACAGTTATGTATATTGCTCTCATTGTAAAAATTGCAGACAGTTAGTCCATCCAGCTTATCACAGTTTTTGCCAAAAATTATTGATCATTCGTTGTTAGCATTTCATACCGATCATTCGTTGTTAGCTCGTTGTTGTAAAAATTATCTTTCTATCCGATCAGTTTGCTACATATGTACATACCTTCGTAATAGATAATTTATTTGTTTAAAAACAGGTAATTTGAGTTGAAAAAGTTAATTAATTAATTATCGCTTTAACTAATTATGTATTAATAATAAAAACTCTAGTGCTATTTTCAGTCAGCTTAATATTAGTCCTGGCTGCTTAAGTGGGTGTCACACCGGGAGCGGCGCGGCGCGGCACGGCAAAATAGTTGCCGCGAGGCAATTTTGGAGATTACTTAAAAACACAATTTTGCCGCTGCCGCTGGCGGCAACATTCCTTTTCATTCGAAATAAGGCCACAAAATTCGTTAAATGAGGCTTTTTGCATTCTTAAGTATTTTGTAATCGAACCTCATCACTTTTCGCTGTTTTTCTTCAAACAGAGCTACTAATAATAGAATTTCTTCCTCGGAACTAGAGCACATTTGTATAAAATCTGCCGCTCTCGGTGTGAACACTCTATTTTCCCGCGTGCCAGCGGGCAGTGCCACGCCGTGCCGTGCCGCGCCGCGCCGCTCCCGGTGTGACCATGGCTTATAAGAAAAATCAATTTGAGAATGACGTTTGTTTTAAACACTTTGAAAAACTTTTAAAAAACTTTAATCGCAAACACACGACACTGTACATATTCAGAAAAATACAAGGCAAGACTTGTTTGAAATGTAAAGAAAATAAAAATTATGGATGTGTCATAAAATTGATTTCAGTTCTGCTTAAACGCTAGCGGGCTAAAGAGCTTCAATCATTGAATAAATAACTAATAAGGAAGCGGAGTATCGTGCGAATACAGTGTATGTGTTTAAGCATTTCAGTGCGATCTACGGTCCGAGGGGGGGGGGGGGGGACAAGAGGGCCTTGTGGCTGTTTTGTGTCTGTTCAACATTCTGATATTTCATAATTTTGAAAAGAAGTTCTCGGATATTGCGACAAATAATTAATCAAACGTGATTTTTACGCAATAGTAGTGTGAAATAAGTGCGGAATATTTCTTTTGTGAACGATATTTTGTGTAATAGAGACTCCGGAGTTTTAAGTTACCATAATGAAGTGCGCTGTGCTGTGCTGCAGGAACGAACGGAGTTATTGTCGTCGGAAAGCATTCTTCAAGTAAGGTTAATAGCTTTACTTATTAATTATATTGTTTTAAACAAAATAAAAGTGAAATTACTATAAAAATAAAGAGCCATGGCAAAAGATTTAACATTTTACCAATGCCGGTTTATTTGTTTACAATTGAATTGTTATTGGTGCCTAAATTATTTCAGTCATACAAAGGCAACGCCAAGAAATATAATCTGAAAATAAATGGGGCGTTAGAAAAAATTCTTACAAATTTAAAAAATTAAAAAATATTATAAAATTTAAATTTAAAAATTAATTTACAAACGTTGAGGTTATTATTAAATTTCGTTTATTTTCTTTCATCATTCCAAATTTTGCAAATTAAGTGTCCTCGAGATAAGGTCGTTTGTAAGAAATGGCTTGAGAGCTATTGGGCGCATGGATTATATACCTTTAAAAGGAAGCATCGTATGTGAGGATCATTTCAACGAAAACCACATTAACAAAAATAAAGTGCGCAAAACCCTAAAAATGTTTGCAGTACCATTGCATATGTTTGCTTAATGTGAAGATTGCTGTTCAAATTCTGTAGTAAGTATAATATTAACAATATTTCTCACAAATTCAAATGTACTTAGACATCCTGTAACAAGGTTACTTATAATATCACATCTCAAATAGAACTACTCATAAGGTTTATTATAGATAAACGAAGGGGAACCGATTGAGGATACTTCTTCTGCAACACAAGAGACGCAGAGTGTCAACACAAGTAGAAGTAACTAGATTGGGAACTCTGAGAACTTTGTTGAGAATGCCAGACCCACTCAGTCTACTTATCCAGCAATAATGGTATCTTTTTTGTTATATTTCACGTAAGATTAGTCATAAGCTTTTTAATAGATTTATGAAGATGGCCATATTAGGAACGGTTCACTAGAAGGGCGAACAAAAGAATTTTGCACTCAGCCTTCAATAAGCCATAGTATCTCCAGATGCATAAACATCAGGTTTACCCTGTGTGGAATCTTCAAATATTGTAAGTCACTTAAAAGTATTTATTTTTATTTCATATGTAGGTACACACCACCACTTATACAAAAAAAAATCTTAATAATAATACTTTTTTATTAGCTTCATTTGAGTGTAATCGAAGATAAGACTGGCAAATCTTGCTGTTGAAGTCCATGATATTTCAGCTTGTGGCGACTGCAACACAAATTTAAGTAACTCCTTTTTGTTAAGAATATGTTCCTTTCAAAAACAAAATTTAGCATTTCCTAATATCAGTAATATCTGCAGGTATATGAAGAACAACGTCAGAGCCACGATTCTGTAATCGAAGAAACCATCAATTTCGACTCCATTTCGACTCGCCTACGCCAGCCAACGTGGTCGTGTCGAGGAGTCAAGTCGACCCAATTTAAACTCGAGCCGCGTTTACATGGAATTGAACCCGAGTTCAACCATGGTTCAATCCTGCATGTAAACATGGTATTTATCTAAACAATTCATAGGAAATATTTTCTTTTCATGTGCAAATAATATACCTTTGCCGTAGTTTTGTTAGGTAGGACAATATATAATCTTGGAAAAGGCAGCATAAAAAATTAGATCTTAAGTCGTTTTAATTGTAATTAGTATATTGAAGACTTAATTCGTGAAAAGAAAATATGTTATGTCGGCTTACCTTAGACTCGGTGGACGATATTGTATACCGTAGATGATCGTATAACTCCAGTAAATTGCTTATTATATGATCGCCTGTTTAATTTTGTTTTTGAAAGAAAACTCTCGACACCTCCAACTAAAGTTTTGCTCTCCAAAAATTACAATAGGATATAATTAATTAAGATATTACAATTAAAGAGTGTATGAAAAGCTCAGTAGATGATGGGACCTCTGTAAATATTACTGCGGCAAAGCTTCTAGACTGCGATATTAGGAATTCCAGTGCACAAATTTGGTTCAAGATAGATGGCAGGAATGATAAGCGTATAGTACATCCTGATCCTTGCCACATGATTAAGTTAGTGCGTAATGCACTAGCTGACTTACAAATTTTTATTACCAGCATAGACGAGGAAGTTAAATGGTGCTATCTAGAAGGGTTAGTCATGTTACAGGAAAAGGAAGAAATGCACCTAGGTAATAAATTAAGACGTGTGTATATATATTTCATGCAGCAAAATATGAAAATGAAGTTAGCAGTACAAACTTTCAGCAAATCAGTTGCAGATGCCTTGGATTTCTGCAGAGATCTATCTTGATTTAGGCGTCTCGTACAAGTCCTCGCAATCGGAGGATCCATTTCCCGACCGCTAGACGTCGGGCTCGGACGGATCTGGAGTCGACGGCGCGCGGCTGCGAAAACTATTCCCGGCTGGGATAGGGTGTAGTTCTGTGGCTTGAGTGTTATGTGGGGTAGCTTCATCTCGCCACCACTCTTCTGTCTTCTTGGAATCGCTGAGCTCATAGTTGACTTGATGGTGTTCTTCGGGTGAGTCTGCTTCTTTTTGGTTGCGAGCTGTTTCAGCTTACTAGCCGACGGATCTGCTTGTTGATCTGGATAATGCATTTTCTTTTTACTAGCGGTGTTCTTTCGGTGCGGGAAGCTGGTAGGAACGGCACGGTCTTCATTGTCTTCTTCCTTATTGCTCAGCTTGACGGGGGGAACTGGAGCATCTTCTTGGTTGAGCACGATAATGGGCTGCGGCTGAATGATTTGTTCGGCATCGGTCTTCTTTGGTAATATCTCCAGGAATGGCATCGATTTCTGGCTTTTTCTTCTTTGCGGCAGTTGATTGGCATATTGTCTGCGTCCTGATAGGTGCTATTGATGTCATCTTGGCAGGTTGGGTTGGCTTCCTGATCGTAGGATCACTCATGGTACTGGTTGTGGGTTGACTGGTATCGGAAACGGTTGTACTTGAAATGACTTCTCCCTTTGAAGTGCTCAGCCTTTTATACACTGGTTGAACTGGGTCGTCTCGGTGGTAATACGCTTTCTGGTCTTTAACGTGTACTTTTCTGGCCATAAGGCCTCGCTCGTCGGTGAGTTCGACAATTACAGGAGAGGTAATTTTTGTAACGGTAAAAGGCCCTTCGTATTTGGCTCCTAGCTTAGGGGAGTAGTGTTTTATGGCAGAATAGAGTCGTTGCTCCTTCCGTAACACAGAGTCTTCACGGTTGGGACACCAGGGTCTCTGTCTCAGGTTATAATGATGTCTGTGTTTTGTAAAAACTTTTCCTAAGTTATTTTCAAAAGTCTCTCTGAGTTTTTGACACTTCTCTTCTTTAATCGGACGGTCGGGTTTCATAGGGATTCGGTGTTCGGTTATCTGTGTTAATTTCGTAACACTTGCAGATCGGGACTCAGAAACAAGTTGTTTATCTTCTGACGGTAATCCTTTGTTGTTGTCTATGGCTAGACTACTGCTATCGGCACTATAACTGAGGTTCTCCTGATTTCAGTGAATTTATTTTCCCAGGAGATGTAGTCTAATGTCGTATTTCTGTAGTATCAGTAGTCAGTAGTATGTGCTCGTGCCAGTAAAACGTTTTAACTATTGCTTCGACATTAGACTGATTTTTCTGCTCAGTTTCTTATTATTAATTAATAAAAGTGTGTCTGGCAGTGCATCTAGTTATAATTAATGCCGGCTATTATTGGCTTAAAAAATTATGATATCTTTCTTGAATTTAAATCAAATTTATTTTGCATTTTGTTCACGTAAAGTGAAGTTAACTGGATTGCATACCAGTACATTTAAATGGATCCACCTTCGACACAGCGAGCTACAAGGGCTACGCATACATCTGGCTCTACCTCTACATCTGGCTCTACCTCTACATCTGGATCTACCTCTACATCAACAGCAGATATTACAATGAAATCGTCTGCCTTCGCATCACAATTTGAATGTCAGCTATCTTCTCTGTCTAATAAATTCCATGAACAGGTCACCAATGTTATTGGAAGTTTTAAAAGCTCACCGAGTAACATGGAACGTAAGCTCACGGAAATTATTCATAACAAATGTAATGAGCTAAGCGCCCGAATTGACACTTTGGAATCCCAGACAAACCGTACTATAGACACACTCGATACGCTGGAGCGCAGTCAGAAGGCCTGTGATGTTGTTATTACTGGGATTCCGCAATTGGAGAACGAGAATTTGCACGATATCTTCTCAATGCTGACAAAACCTATCAGTTTGCATTCTTCTTTTAATCTTCCCAGAATCTTCAGGGTGAGGCCAAGAAACAAAAACTCGAAGGAATCAGTAATAATAATTAAGTTTGATTCTCCAAACTATAAAAATTGTTTTCTGATTGCAACTCGTAAAACATTAGCATCCCGCAAGCAGAACATAATCAAAACTCTTAGTCTTACCGACGTTGGCATTAGTCAAAGCAGGCCAACTGCAATTTATATAAATGAAAGCCTATCGACTCACAATTATGCAATTCTGCGCAATGCGTTGAGATTGAAAAAGGAAAAGAAGCTGCTGTCTGTTTTTACAAATGCTGGGTACGTTTATGTTCGCCGTAGTGGTGTGGACCAATCTGAAAAAAATTACCTCTGATGATGCTCTGTAATAGTCTAATGTGGCGGCAATGGTAAATCATGTACAACTTACGTACATATTACTAAGTAATCTACAATAGTTAGTTAATACATATAGAATTTTTTTTTTATAGAATGAGTACAGGATTATTTGCTTGTTTATGTTTAGGCTTAGAACTTATTAGTATTACCTTGAATTTTGATAATGAAATATTACTTCGATTGCATGCAAAAATTTATTTCTTAATAATGAATTTTCACATCCTGATAATTTATTTTGTAGTAACTATTAGTAGAAATATGGATTTAGAACCTTCGCTATGTTTTTGTTTTGAAGTATTATTGGTGATTTTGAATTTAAGCACGTATGCCATAGTAGTGAATTTGTCTTCATATGCAGTTTATTCTTCTGAATTGATGTTGTATTATATATATAGTTTTACTTTGCTATTGATATGCCTTAAGTTGTTATCACTTCGATTCAATTTGGAGGGAGTTTATGATATTTTACTAATTTTATTTGCAGACACCAAAATAATTTATGCCTATGTACCTGACTTAGAATACTCTTCGATCATATTTTATGTATCATAATAGTGGCTTGGAGGGAACTGGCGTCTGTAGAATTTTGACCAACATCTTTAACTCACAAACTGCAGGTCTAAAAGTTTATCATCTGAATGCAAGAAGCTTGCTTCCTAACATTGATGAGGTACGTGAAATGTTTCGTGATGGAGGTGCGGATGTAGTTCTTGTGGGGAAGACGTGGTTAAAGCCAAATCTCAGTGATCAGCTTATCGTTATACCTGGTGTTAACATTTTTCGGAAGGATAGGTCTCTACGTCGAGGTGGTGGCGTTGCTATATACATAAACTCTAGTATATCTTGCAGACGGTTGATATCTAGTGTAGATACTTATTTGGAGGCTGAATATCTCTTTTGTGAGTTGGGGCAAGGATTGAATAAATGCTTGATCGGTTGTGTTTATAAGCCGCCGAACGCAGATTTATCGAACTTAATCAGCGATCTGACATATATTTTTCCACAATATAATAATATCGTAATTTGTGGTGATTTTAATATTAATTTTCTAAGTGGAGATAGTGCTACAAACCAATTTAGTTTTGTGTTAAACTCGCTTGATACGCATCGAGTTAAAGAACATCCCACTCACTGTTCAATGCACTCATCATCTCTTCTTGATATATTTCTCACATCTAATCCAGCTAAAATTAAATTCATGAATCAGATGTCACTTGCAGGTATATTTGATCATGACATGATAATGATGACCTATGATTTTCAACCCCATTATATTCAGGAGCCTAATACCTTTTCATTTTTTAATTATATCGCAGTAAATTTAGATAATCTCCATAATGAAGCTCAGTCTCTTCCTTGGAATAGTGTTCACACTATGTGTGACCCTGAGGATCAAATTGACTTCCTATCTGAAGTGATCCATTATGTTCATGGAAAGTATGTTCCATTGGTAACTAAAACTATATATGACCCTGTCTGCCCATGGTTTTCTCCTAGAATTATGAGCCTCATTCGTCGCAGGAATAGAGCATTTGACATGTGGAAACGATATCGAGCTGCTACACTCTGGGGTGACTATCGCGTTCTTCGTAATAGAACAACATTTGAAATCAAAATGGCCAAAAAGAGGTATTTTTCTGCATTGCTCGATACTGAACTATCACCAAAAAATTATGGAAAAACTTACATTCTGCCGGCGTAGTTTGTTCAACCAAAAATAATATCGACATTGATCCGGAAGAAATCAACAAGAAATTCTTTATGGTACCTGCAATAACTTCGAGTTCCCAAAGCAGCCCTGAATTGCCTATTCCTTGTGTTGCTCGCAACTTTTCACAATTTAATTTTACCAGAGTAACAGCTAATGACGTTCTCATGGCTTTTTGTGAAATCTAGTCTGACAGCACGGGATGTGATGGTTGAAACCCGAAATTTGTTAAAATGCTCCTGCCTTGTATACTTTCTCCTCTTGCACACATTTTTAATACGTGTTTAACGTCATCTCAGTTTCCGAACCAGAGGAAGTTCTCAAAGGTCATACCTGTTCCGAAAAATTTATCTAATACCGATTTCAGACCTATTAGTGTCTTACCGTTTTTAGCTAAAGTAATTGAAAAAATTATGTCTTCCCAGATAAATAGATACATTGCGTATCATAATTTACTAAATGAAGAACAATCAGGCTTTAGACCTAAGCATAGCTGTATTACTGCTCTTCTTAAAATAACCAATGATATACGGATTTCTATTGACAGGGATGAGTTCTCCATGTTAGTGCTCTTGGATATCTCTAAGGCATTTGATTCTGGGAATCATAGCAAGCTATGTAGAAAACTGATAATGCAGTTTCATTTTTCTCCCCAGGCTGCAAACCTTATCGGCGGTTACTCCATTCTATTTATTTGTGGACCATTGAAAACATGCTACACTTGAACCCTACCAAAACTAAATGCTTAATTATATACAAAACAATTTTAGATACTTCTTATTTCTCACCTGTCGTAATCAATGGAACGCAAATTCCAATTGTTGATTCCGTTTCTAACATGGGAATTATTTTCAATAGAACTCTTTCCTGGGGCTATCATATTAATACTCTAATTAGAAAAGTATATAGTGGGCTTCGTTCACTCTGGGCGACTAGTATTTTTGTTCCAGCGAAAACTCGTTTAAAGCTAGTTAGGACACTTTTCGTCCCCCTTTTTAGGTATGGGTGGGAAATATTTCCATGTCTTTACTATCAGTCTATTCGAAAAGTAAATACTGCATTCATGTTTTTGGTCTCCGTCGTTTTGAACATGTGTTATATTTGTTACCTTTTTCAGGGTAACGGAATATACAAAATAAAAGATCTGTAATGCTTTAAAAGTTAGCTTTAATTTTTTTTTTAAATTCTTTTCTTTTCCGCCTAGTGCTTGATTTCTTCGTTATTAACACTTCAACTTTTCTAATTCTTCTATGTTTACTTCGTTATTAACATTTCAACTTTTCTAATTCTTCTATGTTTAGCTTGTTGCTAGCTTAATTTGTTTGCTTGTAACTTAGGAGGCCTTACCTTTGGTAGGGGGACTCTCCTAGTTCGCTTATTGAATACTCTCTGCTTTCCCCAGTTCAACCGCATCATATTTATATTATTGATTTACACGGGGATGATACTCCCCTCCACAAATTTCTAAAATTCAGCAATTTTCTAAGGGAAAATTGATGATCGCTCAATTTTCTGTTTTGAATAACAAAATCAGGAAATTGAGCGGAAATAACAAATTCCAAAAAAAAATCGAATCGAAAAACAATTTTCTGTAAGTTCGGTGATCGATTCTATGCATAACAAAATTTCAGGGTCATCATAATTCATTAATTCATGAAACTTCATGTCACTTTACCAATGCAACGAAGTGCAGCCATTCAAAGGTGCACCTGTTGGGTAATTTTGCCGGTCTTAGATCGGTCAGTGACGTAGTCACGTATTTGGGCTTAATTGCCTGGTGACGATTTTCTTCGTCTGCTTTCATGAATGAATCATTACGTTGAGCGAATACTAGCGCCGGATCATATTACATTTCATTTGTAGAAGAATTTATGATCATTTTAGGCACGCACCAAATGGGATAGAATATCTGACACCTGATGGTTGTTGTTTATTGTTTGTGGAAGTATACTTTGTTGCATTTACGTTAGGAATTCGTAATTTTAGGATTATGCAACAAGTTTATTGAATTTTAGAAGATTTGAAATGCCTTTTTTGGGATAAAAGGTAAAAACGTGATTTTGCTAGACGCATGACGTGCGTTTGAGATTTGTGTTTTGATTTACGTTATGAATCCGAGATTAGGTAGTTAGGCATGGTAGGTTTAGTGGATTCATAACACATGTCTCTCCTTACGCCAACTCTATCCTTGGTTGCAACCTAATGGTCTATTTCAAATATCGCGCTGTTATTTTATTGGCTGGGACTCTTAAGTCTCGGAACCCAAGCTACTTGTATAATATACTTCAGATTGCGAGATCAAGTCGAGTTAGTACTTTAATAGTGCCTAGACATAATTGTCTAAAATCTAAGCATCAGTTCTTCATCCAGTCCATTATTATTTGTAATTCTCTGCCAATAAATTTGAGATTGTTGTTTGAGTCAGGTATGTTTGGTAATTTTATATGCAAAGTTCTCGACCTTCCATTGCGATATTCATCATTAACCAAACTTGAACGCATCACTGCTTTGTGTCGTCGCTTTATAACTAATTGCAAAATACCACCTGCGGAACGATTCTGGTTCATAAATATTTCCAGAAGTTAACAAATGTTGGCATAAACAGTGTAATGGGAAGTTTCTCCCAAAATATTAAAAAGGTTCTCAAGTACCGCGACCTTCTAAAATCCAAAATAATGGTTGCAATATATAATGCAGACAAAGGAGATGAGGAACATTTAGCTGTTACATTTTTATCAAAATATTTTAACGAATGTATGGAGTCGGTATTCAAAAAATATCCGGTAAGGTCTTCATAAAAATTACTATATGTAAACCGAATATTAAAGAATGTTATTTACAGATTGGAGCTTCGTTCAATGAAGTTAAGCCTCCAGGACCGTTTTCCTGGTTTGCAGTAATAGGTAAGCGAACTAACTCATTTAACTAAACTAAATTAACCTCAATTTTTATCTGCGATGAAGAGAGAGCTATATGAGGGCCTTATTTCTTTTGCTTTCAATCTACAATGTTTTCTATCAATTGTCAAAATAATGTAAGATCGATAAAAAAAATTATCAGATATTGCAAATTCCGAAGAGTCCCTTCAATATCAGTGTTTATGATAGGTCGAATAAAATAAAAGACTGATTTAATTAACACAAGTTAAATATATATACTTTATTTCAGAGTTCAATTATAGTTGAGATTAATTACGTGTGTAGTGGCCGAGTGATACTTCTGCCATTGGTTCTGTCAATGGTTGGAGATGAGGGCGTTGCCAGGTCGATACATCCTCCCCACCTTAAAGCACTGCTTTAATTAGTCATGCCTTGGGAGCAGGCAAATTTTGCTGATGGGCCGAACTAGCTCTGATGTGCTGGTGCGCAGCTTGACTACTCGAATTAAATTGTGCTTACCAGGTATTACGGATGTAACCTTAGCTAGGGACTACTTGCATGGACTGGTAGATTCTTCTTTGAGCAGAACTAGGTCATCTGGTTTAATGTTTGGCGTAGCCGTCCTCCACTTAGTCGTAGCTTGCAGTTGCGAAAGATACTCAGGATGCCATCTCTTCCAAAACTGATGAGTTAAACGAGACATATATTGCCATCTAGATAACCTGTTTAACAATATGTCATTTATATTAGATTCAGGAATTGCAACAAGAGGTTCTCCTATGAGGAAATGTCCAGGAGTTAGGGGATCGAGGTCAGAGGAGGATTGGTTATGAGCAATGGGTCTGGAATTTAGACAAGACTCAATTTGGGCTAAAATTGTGTTTAACTCCTCATAGGTTAGAAGAGCATTACTGAGCACACGGCGAAGGTGGAATTTTACACATTTTACCCTCGCTTCTCAGATTCCACCAAAGTTGGCTGATGCTGGTGTAATGAAGTGCCATTGAGTGTTATATTCTACCAAGAATCTTGAGACTTCAGCATTACGTTCCTTTGACTCAATAATTTACGCGATTCTAGTAGTTTCCTTTGTGCACCGAGGAAGTTGGTTTCGTTGTCACTGGTGATGTCCGCACAATGTCCACGGCGTCCTACAAATCTTTGAGTGCAGCAAGGAAAGCGTCCGTAGATAATTCGGTGACCAGCTCCATATGTATAGCCTTGGTTGTAAAACATACAAAGAGCCCGATGTATGCCTTATATGTCCTTTTGCAGCGTCCCTTATAAGCCTTTATAATTATTGGTCCTGCGTAGTCAACGCCGGTATGAAGAAATGTAGGACGTACTCTAAGCGCAGGTAAATTATCCATAAGTTGTGTAGCAGGAGAGGCTCGCTGTTTAATGCAGTTGATGCAATGTGTGATGTGCTTTTTCACAGCTTGACGTGAACCGATGATCCAGTACTTCTGTTGAATGATTGTCATCATGAGGCGTGAGCCAGCATGTAAATATCTTAGATGTACATCAGCTACAATGAGCTCACTGAATTTTTCAACTCTGTCGAGAATAATCGGATGTTTCGAGGAATATGCCAAATTTGACTCTTCACGGCGTCCACCTACACGAGGGATATCTTCCTCGTCGAGAAATGGGTTAACTACTATGAGTTTGCTACTCTTTGGCAGTATTTATTGTCTTGTTAAGTAGAGGATTTCTGTCTGAAATGACTTCCTTTGAGACTTACGAATCCAAACATTCAGAGCTTGGCTGTATTCGTTGACTGTCAAATTTTGATTTAATCGTTCCGCAGGTGGTAATTTGCAATTAGTTATAAAGCGACGACACCAATCAGTGATGCGTTGAAGTTTGGTTAATGATGAATAGCACAATGGAAGGTCGAGTGTATCAATCGTTGGTGATATGTGTAGACATGTAATACGTTGTTCCTTTATACCACTTTCATCATCAAGTGGAGACTCTGTACAGTTTGGTATATCATCTTGTTGCAGCCTATTTGCCCGAGTCTGAATCGCAAAACTATGTCACGCAGATCTTGTTGTATTACTGGTCCCTTTATCGTAGTGGCATTTAGTGAAATACCCGTAGACATCTTCTTTGATGCGTAGAATACTACTCTGAATTTAGTTGTCGTACTTGATTCCTTTGTCACGAAGTGATGAGTAATGTAGTATGAGCTAGCCTGGGTCTTTGAACAGCAAATTGGTTTCATGTCTCCAAGAGCTTGGTATTCTCGCATGGATTCTATGTATTGATCTCGGAATGCATTGTTCCGTTTGAAGCGTCGTTCCATTGATATCAATCGACTAATCGCATTTCTCTTTGAGTCATCTAGCTGCTTAACATGCTCATTGAATGGTAAATCCACTCAAGTGCCAAGGAATTTGTCGCAGATCTTTTCATTATGCTTGCGTGGGCTTCTCCAATTTTAGCCGCCTCTCTGCTAAGTCACTGCTTGAGTTTTCTAACATATTCTCTTACTTTTGATCTGAATGTAAGGAAATTTCGTTATCTCATATTTTAATGGCAGTAAAATGTAACAATGGTCAATTGCAGGAATTACTAAACAACACTGACAGCCTGACCAATAATATAAATTCTCTAAAAGTGATGCAAACAGTACAATCCTCCGACTTTTCATCTATTTCTCAGGTTCTTGATGAGCTCTCTTGTAAAGGCGATAAACTAACTACGGCTTCAAACAATTCGAACAATTGTGCCTCTCTACATCATAGGCTTGATGCACTTGAACCCAAATTGGATTGTTTACTCGAATGTTTAAAGGATGGCAAATCAAAGTCTTCAGATTCTGATCTGCATAAGTTTGCAAAATCATTCGGCAGGAACCTCATGGATGTTTCCCCACATTCAAGACACTACAAAGAGTTGTCGTTAAGTTTAAACAATCACTGGAACGACCTTAAGACATATATTAATGATATTCCTAGCTCTATTGAGAACTTGTTTGGTCAGAAATCCGTTTCCTCCCCACTACAAACGAAACTTACAACTATTTCCGACGATCTCGCTGCTACAAGGGTGATAATGAGTGATATTGCAGATGAAATCAGAACACAATCTGATCGTCGCACTAGCGTTCCAGCTAATAATTTTAATCTTCCTTCTTCCGCTTCGAGCTTAAGAAGTGAACTCATAGCGGCCCAAAATGCAACCGCCATCTCGGACACTAATCTTAGTAGCCAAAAATCCCTTCCGACAACGACCTCTGCAGGTAGTCAGACGGAGTTATCTGTAGGTAAGAATCCTGTCCTGGCTTCGCACGTGCCGCTTCCGTTGGCCAAATCTTCCGAACTTGACTTGGATTTTAATAGGAATGCTCCTATTCCTGTGGAGCATTCCAAGCAAATCCATAAACAAAGCATCCGTGAAAACCGATCCCGGAAACGTGCAATTGCAACTGAAAGGAGGGGCCTTCCACAGTAGCGATTGGTACTTCATCTCAGTCCTCTTTAGGAAATGGTATTGGGGCCTCTTTGATAACGGTACCTAAACCTTCGAATGTTTTCGTCACCCGTCTCTGTCCAGAAACTATGTGCGAGGACATATCGAAGTATTTAAAGTCCAAAAATATTGCGACTGATGGCATTTCTTTTCGAAAAATCAGTAAAAGCTCTAAACCGGTTGCATCCTTTCTCCTAACTGTTTCAGCAGATATGCAGTACAAGTTGTTAGACCCCTTACTTTGGCCTCCTGGAACTTTTACTAAATTATTTGTACCTTCTAAGCGCCTACCCAGCAATAAAGCTAAAATAAATAACGTTGTTCCAAAAAACTGAAGTCGTTTTCCCTTTACTATCGAAATGTAAGGGGGATTTGGACAAAAACCGCACATATCTTCAAATCCTCTATCGCGGCTTGCTTCGATATAGTTGCTTTCACTGAAACTTGGCTGCATCATGGTATTCGCGATGCTGAAATCCTTGATAACTCTTATCAAACTTTTAGAAGAGATAGACATACTGTTTCGGAAGCTCGTGGCGGTAGCGTACTTCTCGCGTTCAATTGCAGCAAAATTGAACTTCCTTGTTTCTCCAACACCCTCGATATTGAGCTCATAGCTCTTAAGCTATCCCTCCTAAAATATGACCTATACATAATTTATTGCTACATTCCTCCAGACTCCATAAATATTGTCGATGACATAGGTCAAAATATTTACGACCTACTTACTTTAACATCTAATTTTATCCATGGTAAGATGGAACCTATTGATGAATTACTACTTATTGGTGATTTTAACTTACCCAATATGCAATGGGTACTTAATGAAGATGACGGTGACTGTCTTCCACTTAATAACTTGACAACAAGGGAATCACGTTTCCTTGACACTATTTCATCTCTTGGTCTCAGCCAAATCAGTAATGTTAAGAATGACATGTGTAGGCAGCTGGACCTGGTATTTTCTACTGACGCTGGGAACTTATTAGTTGAACCTAGCTCAGTTATAATGTCTACTCTTGACAAATATCACCCTCCTCTACTAATTACATATTGCCATGAAACGGAAAATCTCGCAAATTGTGACGAAACACAATACTTTTTCAATTTTAGAAAAGCTGACTTTTCGGAACTTTCTCGTAGACTTACCTCTATTGATTTCAACACATTGCTGTCTTGCAATAGTGTTGATGAAGATGTTTCTAAGTTTTACATAATTCTTTTCGATTTATTCGCTTCTCATGTTCCCCGTGAGCGTCAGCGGATCTCTAAAACATCACCGCCATGGTTCAATAAAGAGCTGAAACGCCTTAAAAATAGAAAGAATAAACTGTGGAAAGGATATTTGCGCGACAAAGACATTATAAGTCACACACAGAAACTTCCTCACATCCTATAATGAGTTCAACGAACTTTCCTCTTCACTCTATGATGAGTATATTCAAAGTATGCATGTGAAATTATTTAGTGTCCCACGTAACTTTTTTAGGTTTATTAATATGAAAAAAAAAACGGACAACTACCCCAATACCATGAGGTACAAAGATTCTGCCAGTGACGTTTCGTCTGAAATTTGCAATATGTTTGCTTCATTTTTTGAAAATGCATTTTCCTCTTCAAATTTCCAACCTCGTAGTAGCAACCTTAATTACATGAGCGACTCTCATAAAGTTTCATTCACTATCCCAACAATTACACATGAGGATATACTGGATCATATTAATGGCCTTCCAAATGACTTCACAACGGGTCCCGATGGGATTCCTCCAGCCTTTCTGAAGTCATGTTGCCTCTCCCTAGTAGCCCCGCTGAGAATTATTTTCCAAAAACCGCTCGATAGTGGTTGTTTTCCGCAGCTATGGAAAAATTCTTTCATCATACCTTTCCACAAAACAGGTAGTAAAAATGATATTTCTAACTATAGGCCTATTGCAAAATTATCATGCATGCCCAAATTATTTGAATCAATCATTTACTCTCAGCTATCATTTTCCTGTAAGAATTTGCTTTCTTCAAACCAACATGGGTTTATTTCGGGCAGGTCTACAACCACCAACTTATTAGAATTCATCTCGGATACTAATGGCGGGTTTGCGAAAGGCTTCCAAACAGATTGTATCTATACTGACTTTAGTAAAGCTTTCGACAAGTTATCTCACTCCGTGATATTGTTTAAAATGGAAAAGTATGGGTTTCCCCTAACATTCCAAAAATGGACGGAGTCAAATTTAGATAACAGAACATACCAAATCAATTTCCGCCACACCTTTTCTAGAGTCTTTAAAGCTTCGTCCGGCGTACCTCAAGGGAGTCACCTGGGCCCGTTGCTCTTTATTCTATCTATTGACGACATTGTATCTGTTGTGAAGTACTGCAAAGTCTTGATTTATGCTGACGTTATTAAACTTTTCGCTCAGATTAAATCTTTTAACGATTGTGAACTTGTACAGAGTGACCTCCACAAATTTTACGACTGGTGCAAAAGCAATAATTTGCTACTCAATATCGACAAATGTGAGGTTATGACTTTCCACAGGAATCTGAAACCAATCACTTATAATTATGAATTCTCGAATTCCTCGATTCGCAGTGTTAGTTCTGTTTGTGACTTGGGTGTAAAATGTGGCCAAAGATTGAATTTCGTCTTCCATATAAACTTCATGGTATCAAAGAGTAGTTCTATTTATAAAACGTTGGTCTCGAGACTTCTCGAATCCCACCATTACATTGCATTTGTACACTTGCTTTGTGAGACCCCTTCTTGAATACGCTAGCCAGGTCTGGTCTCCATTTTACGGTATACACATCGACCGTATCGAGTCTGTTCAGCGGAACTTCTTACGATTTGCTCTCAGGCACCTACCCTGGAATAATTCATTAATTCTTCCACACTATAAGGATCGCTTGAAGCTTTTAAAAATGCACTCGCTAGAGAAACGTCGTATGGTTGCCGATATAACGTTTGTGCATCAACTCTTAAACGGGAATATTAATTCTCCATTTTTACTTAACAAAATCTCTTTCCGTGATAGTAGGCACAATTTAAGAAGGCTACCTTTGTTACATGTTAACTCCTCAAGGTCTAACTTTAGCAAGTATGAACCTGTCAATCGCATGTGTATTAGTAGTTAAACTATGGGGCTACTGGCGCACTTTTTTTAGCCTCCAGGATTTCGCCACAGATGGCGCCACCGTCGCTAGGTGGTTTGAGCCCATACTAAATGCAGGTTTTTGTCTTGGTTGTATTGGTTTGGGTCTCGACTGCGCCCCAGCGGGATTAACCGGTACTACTGGGGTATGTCATTTGATCTTGACTGCGCCCTAGCGGCATTAGC